>JAZKJV010004343.1:0-326627 GCA_037367405.1 Ottelia alismoides | reverse complement strand
TTGCCCTTGCATAATTTTGCATCGTTTTATGTCTCATATTATGCATTGTGCATTTTGTGACCTAGGTTAAGAAAAATCAATTACTTAATTTAAACGTTGATTTCTGATTGATCATCAATGAGGCTTGTGTCCCTGTGTTCGACCTTGATATGCTTACTAAGTAAATTATTCGTCACATATTCAAAATTATAGTATCTCTATATACATCCATTTTCACCTCCTATGCTACGAAAATCCGACGATTTTTAAGAGGCGAAAATGTGGTTTATATCAAAGATTACAATAACATTTATTGTAGAAATGATTTGCCTCGGACTCACATGGATAACACTAGGGTTCCCAACAAGGAATTTGGGATTTCACCTTCACCCCATGTAAATGTCACATCAGTCTTCCCGTCGTAATTTCTATCCCTCAAGTTTCCCCAACGATCACTAGATACTCGACCACCATGCTACCAAGATCCTGTCGATCATCATCCGAAGGTTGCTCCTCAAACACCACAAGCTAAAGCGGCACTGATCTCTACCTGATCCTCAACACCGCAAGTAGGGAGGTGGATGCTTGGTCCCCTGCACCAAAACCACAACATTTGAGTCCTCACCTTGCTGCATACTAGAGCAGCTCAAAGCCACAACCTCATCGACATGCTCCAAGGCTTCCCGAAGCACATCCACCTTCTGACACTATAATGGAACCCAACACCTTCATCTTTCACAACTTACCAACTCTCCCCCTATCCGTTTTCCAATAAATATGATCTCCGCCAAAAAAATTTACCCCTCGACCTCGACAACAAGTTTCCCTCCAAGGTGCCAGTAAGCACCTCCTTCGCCCATCCAGACGATAAACTCCTCACGCAAGGCTACCCCCGGGCAACCACACTGCATTGACACAGGTGCCACTCTCCCCTCGCAACGCCCAACCTCTCACGGATCCTTCTCAGCTCCTCAGCGACATTTTCCCCCACTAAGAGCCCATCCAAAGACTGCTCTGCGACCGCCTCCTTTGAAAATCGTAATAGAAAAGCACCAATTTCTACATCGATTGCGAGCTCCTAGGGAGCCCCTAAATTTGCACCAGTCTCTATACCCCTGGGAGCCTTCTTCTTCGACCAAGAACCCCTCACCAAGCGCTCCCTTTGTCAATGACCCGAACGACTGCATTTGGAGCGCAATTGCCCAAGAGCTAAGCATACCTTAGATAAATGTTCACTAGCACCACACCAGAAGCACACTTTGGAGAGCTCTATGACCCCTCCCCCATCAAATCCTCCATCTCGGCTTCCTCAAGTCTCTCCCCCTCACCTGATTGAGCGCCCTTGCTGCCCCCTCCTTTATAGGTGGCCCTTTGATCACCACTCTCGAGGTTCTTCTATCGGCTTTCACCCTCGTGCTGCTTCCGCTCTCCGTCACCCCCTCAGTAATATATGTAGCATGAAAAATGATTGGTGAATTTTGTCATCCTTATTGGAGTGGTAAGGTTGGCACCAATTTCGATAAAGTTCTCTATCCTCAAAACAAGAAAACCTTACTCTCAATAAATAAATGTGTGATGAGATTTTAATGCTGATGATAGTGATTAATTATGAAAACTAGATTGAGGTCAAGGCATAATTTTTTTTGGATATTGCAACTTTATCTATAATTTATTATTAGTGCACCCTGACTAATGTATAATATTGGGTTTGCCCCCTAATAGTATATATTTTCTAGTTTTGTTACATCATAAAGGCAATATTATTTCCGATACGTGTTTCCTCCAAAATATTACGCAGCACAATCTTTCGTACGCAGACTCGCTCCCACTGGCAAGAAAAGGGGCTCTTTCGTGCTCGTTTCTTCTTCTGTTGACTCATCCTCCCATTTTCACAAAAACGTGCGAACCTTCCTCTCATCCGATCCAACTGATGCGTAGGCCGCAGCGCTTCCTCTGCAACCACCTGCGGTGGCTCTCCCCACTCCTCGTGGTTCCCTTAATTACGCTCTCCCTTCTCCTCCTCACCTCCCGGAAGTGGTATCTCGCCACCTCCCCGTCCGCTCTCCCTTCCCTCCCCCGCCTCGCCTACCTCATCTCCGGCACCTCCGGGGATTCCCATCGCCTCAGGCGCATCCTCCACGCCACGTACCACCCCCTCAACTACTACGTCCTCCACCTCGACCTCACCGCTACCCGCGACGAGCTGGCGGACCTCGCGAGGCACGTGAAGTTTGAGGCCGTTTTCGCCGAGGTCGGGAACGTCTGGGTGGTGGAGAAGCCGAATCAGGTCACCGACAAAGGCCCCACGGAGATTGCTTGCACCCTCCACGCCGTTGCAATTCTTTTGAAGGAGGCCAAGGGTTGGGACTGGTTCTTCAATTTGGCAGCCTCTGATTATCCTCTCCTGCCTCAAGATGGTGCATATCTTCTCTCCTCGCTCTCTATATCTTGCATTCTTCAGGAATCTTTGTTCGGTTTGCCCTTCCCGTTATCTATGTCTAATCATATGTTGATTACGCATAATGCTTTTCTCTTTATGATGCTTGTCTAATCCGGAAAGGCAAGGCCACTTGAGATTTTTCTTGTGGACATTATGTTTTGCTATAATAAAGTTAATTGGCGAAGAGGCCATGGGTACGAGGTGAAATGTTGACATCTTGTATGCATTTGATGAGGGTGAAGATTGCATCTCCGATCTTAAATTGGCCCAACACAGCGAGATTGAGGGGCGCCTCCAACGAGTAGTTGTCACTGAATTGCTTATTCTTTTTTTTTTGTTTCGTAGAACTTGGGATCTGGTAGTGAAAAACGTTTAGACTGCTGGCGTCCGAGTACTAAAAACATCTTTGATTAATTAAGAGGTTCGGAATATTTTATTCTAAACCTATCGGTGGCTATAAAGAACTTAATCTAGTCATTTTATTCAGTGAACACATCCTTATTTGTAGGTTGACATTTTTTTTCTTAACCGTTCGGACTGTTAGGTATTTAGAGTTTTCTTTTGAAAACGGCATGCATTTTTTCTTTATGAAGATTTACGAATAATTTGCATTAAACAAGTCACTGGGACTTGGAGCCATGATTTACTGTAATTTTAGAGTTTGTGCCTTTTAGATTTGTTAGAATGCTTTGATTTATGACAGGGATGGAAGAAAATCCGTGGCTATCCTATACAGAAAACAATATTGTCCGTATACAATGACCGATTTTTTTATTTGTCAAGCACCACAGCTAAGCAGCCTCTTGTGTGCTGCACTGTTTCAGAGTGTAGCCATCTCTTCATGATGCGGCTTCAGTGGAACTAAGAGCATAACACTGAAGTCGTGGAAATGGGAGGCCACAAACGGCTCTTTGGATATAGCACTAAAGCCGCCTCTTGAGGAGGCAACCATGATCTGCAACAGAGCCGGCTCAATAGGAGATGGCTTAACTATGGTATTTAACAAATAAAAAATTTCGATCACAATATACAACCAATATTTTTTTTCGTATATGATAGCCACAAAATTTTCTCAATAGGGGTGTTTCAACTTTAAATCACTAGAAAACAATCTTCCTTTTAAAATCCAAATTTAAGAATGGAACTCCGAAACCAAGAGTTCAATATTTTGAGTATCTACAAGTAGGCATACTCAGGGGCGGAACCAGGAATTTTATGAAGGGGGGGCCAGCTAAACAAAATAAAGGATAGAGAGAGATAAAGTAGGCAAAGCTAATTTTTTAACAAAATAAATAAGCATGGGATTCGAACCCTGGTTACTTAGTTGGAGCAAACAACACTTTACCAATGAGACAATCAGCATTTAATGATACTATTTGACATTGTTTGTTATATATTTAATACTTAAGCAGGGGCCATATTAAAATGTAATAACATTATATAAGAGAAATGTAACAATTAAGGAGGGGCCATGGCCCCCCCAAACTATATGCTAGTTCCGCCCTGGGCATACTTAAGTTTCACTATTTAATTATATCCTTTTGCAAATTTATCCTAAGACATATTCCGTTCTTTTTTGTTCTTAATATATTATACTGGGGTGAACACCATCGCGTGTCTCCCCCTTTTTTGAGTTTCAAAAAAAAAAAAAATTTATCCTAAGACAAAACCATGGTAAGAGTGTCTTTGATTGCAATATTATTGGTTAGGTCATTGTTGTTTCGAATAAAAATCCAATGGGATCAACAACTAATTATTCAGATTAACATGATTTAAAATAATGGAATAAAAAGTTTATTGTAAAACTAATTATCCACGCATAAATTCAAATCCGATTATAGGAAATCATTAGATAATATAAGGACCATGACTTTAAAATACAATAAGACACCATACAAAATTCGGAATGAGCAATAAAATAAACTAGCAGTAAACAAATAGAAAGAGAATTAATACTAGAGATCACCAAAATGCCCATAAAAGACTTTCTTTAGAGAAGATATCGTCTGTACTTTCCCGATGTATTGGGTCTAGTGATCCACTCCTAGGATATGATGTCACACATGATCATTGTTGATGCACTCCGACATTAATCGTTTTTGAAAGCACATCTTAGAACTCACATCCGAGAGATTTAAAGAAAGTTATCCAATGGGAGAGTAAGAGAAGAAGCGGTGCAAGTGTATGATGTAGGTTCTACAAGAGATGCATATAGTCATCGTAATTGTAACTTCAGGGGAGTTGATGACCACCTGACCACCTATGTTAAGAAGTATCAATTCGATCATATTCTCAAGAAAACAAAGTTGTATGGGATTTTTATATTTACTTGCTTAAGTCCAAGGTCGAATTCTGGAGGGCAATTTCAAAACTAGGAAGGTAGTGTTAGGTAATTCACTGTGTTGGTTTTCTTTAAGGCATTTTTAATCTTTTTAAGAGTTTTTTTTGCAAATTTTGTATTTTATTAAAGAATTTTCTATTGTTTTTATATTTTCAATTGTCGAAATATGTAGGTACATTTTGTTATTTTTATGAATTTTATATTTTTAGATTATTATTATTTTGAATTTATTTTCTTTTTAATTTGAGATTTTCTAACTATTTTTTGAAAATATTTTTTTATAAACAATCAAAGTATATATTGTTGGGAAAAGAAACTTCGTTATGATTCAAGAAAACCCTAGGCTCTCTTATATAGGGAGAGACCTAAAGGGTAAATTACAAAGAAGTCTAAATAAGAAAATAAATAACGACATGATACATAAAATGATAATAGAGAAACTATCTCTACACTCCCCCTCAAGGTGGAGCATAGATGTCTATCATGCTCAGCTTGGATGAACATCTCTGAAAAGGTCCTCTGAGCAGTGGCTTGGTGAATACATCTGCCGTCTGATCTCCTGAGCTCACATGTATAGTAGATATCAATCCTCTCTGAATCAAATCCCTAGTGTAATGGCAGCCAACTTCAATATGTTTGGTCCTTTCATGGAAGGCTGGGTTGTTGGCAATGAATAGTGCTGCCTGATTGTCACACTAGAGCTTCATAGGTAGAGTCACATCTACATGTAGATCTTCTAGTACAGAACGAACCCACATCATTTCCGTGCTGGCTTGGGCCATGGCCCTATATTCGGATTCAGCACTGGACCTTGCCACAACAGTTTGTTTCTTGCTTTTCCAAGAAACCAGAGATCCTCCAACAAACACTGCAAACCCTGAGGTTGATTTTCGATCCTTAGGGCATCCTGCATAATCTGCGTCTGCACACACCGAGATGGATAAATCTGTGCCCTTTCTGAATAGCAGCCCTGAACCTGGAGAGGACTTCAGATACCTCAGTATCATGTGTATAGCATCCATGTGAACCTGTCTTGGCTGCTCCATGAATTGACTCACTCTGCTAACTGCAAATTGAATATCTGGGCGAGTTATGGTAATGTAGAGGAGTTTTCCCACCATTTCTCTATATCTCCTCTTATCTACTTCATCAGTATCATCATCATACAATTTCACGCTAGGATCCATGGGAATACTTGATGGTTTACACCCATCCATGCCAGTCTCAACCAGGAAGTCTGTAATGTACTTCCGTTGGGTCATCACCAAGCCCTGTGCATTCCTTGCAAATTCCAACCCCAGAAAATATCTTAGGGTTCCAAGATCCTTTGTAACAAACTGACGACCTAGGAATGCCTTCGCCCTCTCTATGCCCTGAGCATCATCTCCTGTAACGAGAATATCATCCACATAAACCATAATGACAACCGTACCTGCCGATGACTTCTGGACAAACAACGAGTGATCGGCATTTGACCTCTTGAATCCCTGTTGCTCAATTAGGTTGGACAGCTTCTGGAACCAAGCTCTCGGACTCTGTTTGAGGCCATATATCTCCTTGTGAAGTCTACAAACCATGTGTGTCTCCCCCTCAGCAGTAAACCCAGGTGGCTGCTGCATGTAGACTTCCTCCTGTAAGTCCCCATACAGAAAGGCATTCTTGACGTCTAGTTGAGATATACTCCAATCATGGACCACAGCAACAGATAAGAGAATACGAAGAGTCGAATGCCGCGCAACTGGAGAGAATGTATCCATGTAATCCACACCATAGGTTTGAGTAAACCCTCGTGCGACCAAGCGTGCTTTGTACCTATCCAACGTGCCATCTGCATGATACTTTACTGTAAAGACCCACTTACAGCTCACAACGGATGTATCAGGAGGCGCAGGGACCAAGGACCATGTGCCACGGGACTGCAAGGCCTTCATCTCTTCCTCCATAGCCCCTCTCCAGCAATCGTTCTTCAAAGCCTCCTGGTATGTCCCTGGTATATCCACGGAAGACAAAGCTGTGACAAACCGCTGAAACTCACCAGTGAGGCGGTGAAAGGAAACCTTTGAAGCACATGGATATGAAGCACACTGCCTCATCTGCTTCCGAACAGCAATCGGAACATCAAGATCATCATCTACTGTACCGGAGGGGCTAGGATCGTCCTGTACTGAAGAATCCTGCACGTGTACCACATCTGACCCGTCAGTAGTAATGCCATCTGAACATACCTGAGGCGTGATGATAGGCTGTTGGGTGGTCTGAGCAGGGCCTGACCGACGCGTATAGAATTTAGGTAATGGTGAAATGATAGGCCATGAAATGGGTGGTGGTGGAAGCGGCGGTGGAATTGGTGGTGCTGGTGTGGACGACTCAGGTGAACTCCCGATAGGTGGTGGAGGAACATAGACATCATCAGTGGTAGTGGATGGTACCATTCTATAACCTGCAGGCGAGAAATACATGACAGACTCAAAGAAAGTGACATCAACACTCACGAAGTACCTCTTAGTCGTTGGGTCATAACACCGATAGCCCTTCTGAGTCCTGGAATAGCCAACAAAGACGCACTTGACTGCTCTGGGAGAGAGTTTGTCAAGACCTGGAGATAAACGATGTACGAAAGCCACAGTACCAAAGACACGTGGAGTCAGTGAGAATAACTCCTTGTCTGGGAAAAGAATAGAGATAGGTGACTTCTCACCAAGAACTGAGGATGGCATTCGATTGACCAAATAACACGCAGTAAGAACAACATCGCCTCAGAATGAAATAGGTGCACAACTCTGAATCAACAGGGCACGAGTAATATCCAAAAGATGGCGATGCTTTCTTTCCGCCACACCATTTTGTTGTGAAGTATATGCACACGTAGTTTGGTGAATAATACCCTTTGATGAAAGAAAGTGAGAAAGTGAGCGTGTACAAAATTCGAGGGCATTATCCGTCCGCACATATTTGACTGAAGAAGAGAAAATATTGTGCATTTCATTAATCAAATTCTTGATCACATCTCCTGCGTCAGATTTATTCTTCAAAAGAAAAACCCATGAGACACGAGAAAAATCATCCACTACCACAAGATAGAACCTGTGCCCCTGATGATCGGGAACACGACTTGGACCCCATATATCTATATGCAACAACTCAAACGGGGAGCTACTGCTCCGACTCTGACGACTTGGGAAGCTTGACCTATGATGCTTTCCCAACTGACATGCTTCACAGCGAAAAGACGAACTAGGAGAGATCTGGGGCAGAAGATGACACATTTTTTGAAGCGGAAGGTGACCAAATCGGAGATGGCAGATGTACGGAGAGACTGGTCCGGCAGAATGAGAAGAGGCGCCAGCATAGGAATGTCGAACCAACCGATATAAACCACCCTGCTCAGAGCCACATCCAATCACCTTGCCCGTAAGTATGTCCTGAAAAATAAGAGAAGACGGGTCAAATATAGCACGACAATTCAGATCCTTCGTGATCTGACTAATGGATAGCAAATTCATTGAGAATTCAGGAGCATGTAGGACGTTCTGTAGCTGCATAGTGGAGGAGAGGAAGACCTCCCCTTGTCCAACAAGGGGTGAATGGGTACCATCTGCTATCTGTACTGAGCGGCCAGGAGGAATGTCCTTGTAGGCCTGTAATCTATCTCTATCTCGGGAGAGATGATGTGTGGCTCCGGAATCTATAACCCAGTCAGATATATCATGAGGTGGTATGAAAGCAGTAGATCTACCTGAGGTACTGGCTGCGGCTGATGAACTGGCAGAGGCAGTAGTAGCAATATCTGAAGAACCGCCTGACGAATCACCAGATGAATGTGGCATAATATCTCGGAGACGAGCCACAAGTTCGTCGAATCGCTTATCTGCAGTAGACGGTAATGGAGACTGTGAGTGCTCTGCAACACGTGCCGATGCTGGGAATCCATGCTTCGAATAGCATGTCTCCTCCGAGTGTCCTGTGCGGTGACAATAGGAGCATGTCTGACTGAAGCGGCTACCCCTCCCCTGGGGTCCACGGCCATGTCCACGACCACGACCAGATGGTGGTCCACCTCTCCTACGCGAGACTGCCATCGCTGAAGGAGGTGGAGTAGAAGAGCTGGAGGAAACTGGAATGCGACTCAGCCTTCTGTAAACATCTTCAACTGGAGGAATAACTGCATCAGCGAGAATCTGAGATCGAGCTGCATCATACTCAGGGTCAAGAGCCGCAAGTAGAACACCAACCATGGTGGCGTTTCGAAACGCCTTCTGCTGTTCAGGAGTTGCAGTGAGAGGAATGATGCTGTATAACTTCTCAAGCATCCCTCTTAGGGATGTGTAGAAAGAACGAAGAGGTTTGCCGTTCTGCTTCATTGTGAATATGTCGTGCTGAAGCTGCAACATCTTCGTCTCATTTCGCACCTGCGAATATGTGGCGGCAAGAATGTCCCACATTGCCTTAGCAGTGGGCTGATGGATGACGTCATTAGCAATCTCCATCGTCAAGGTACCGGACAACCAGACCTTCGCATAGGAATCATCAGCCTCCCATGAGGCATAGATCCCAGTCTTCTCTGCGGGCTTATTCTCGGTAAGAATGTGCTTCTTACCATTCGACTTCATGAGGCTCATGAACTGCATAGCCCAGAGCTCATAGTTAGACCCATCCATCTTGACTATTGGCGCAAGACCTTTGAATGCGCCAGTGGAGGGCATATCAACTTTTGATTCTGATATACTGCCGCTTGGAGAAGAACTAGGATATGTAGACGTGATGCTGAATGTCTACAAAAGCTGCATCGGATTTGAGTGCGTATGTAGACATTACGCACTCAAATCCATAGAAAGGACGAGGAAGGAACTAGGGCACGCCTAACAAGGGGCTGACAGCCCTTTCAGCGGCTGGGAGCCGCTAGGAGGCCTCGCGCGGGTGGCAGATGGCGATTTCGCCGATTGGCTGAAGCCACTGGGGGCTGGAATCCCCTTCGGCGGCTGGCTGGGGGCTGGAATCCAACCGGATGGAGGGCTGGAGCAACCGGATGGAGGGCTGGAGCCAACCGGGCAGCAGTGAAGGAGGGCTGCTGCTGGAGAGAGAGGCGGCGGTGATTCCGAGAAGAGGGAGGCGGGTGGGGAAGGGGCGGCGGGGAGGTGGAGAGCCCTAACCTGGCTCTGATACCATGTTGGGAAAAGAAACTTTGTTATGATTCAAGAAAACCCTAGGCTCTCTTATATAGGGAGAGACCTAAAGGGTAAATTACAAAGAAGTTTAAATAAGAAAAAGAAATAACGACATGATACATAAAATGATAATAGAGAAACTATCTCTACATATATAAACTAAAGGTGAGAGGATTTATTTTTGATACATGTACAATACATGTTGAGAAAAGTTTGAAAATGAATGACCTGTCTTATTCAATAAGTCTATTGTTTTTTATAGAGCGTAAAACCCTAAAGGCTCAAAAGAGAAAATTACGTAGATGCCCTGAAGGGGTTACATTACTGAAATAAGAATAAATAGAAATAACTCAACAACTTTGACACCCTTCCTAAAGTTGGAGCATATCTATAGATCATGCCCAACTTTAAAATCATCCGTGAGAGGTGTTTTCACCAATAGCATCTTCGTGAATATATCTGCTAGCTGAAGATATATGGAGATTTGAGGAGTAATGATGCTGTACGGGGAGGGAAGATCACCACTCCTCATACAACATCATGAAATGGTGATCTTCCCTCGTACATCATCATGAATGAAGTGGTAGTCAACTTTAATATGCTTAGTCCTCTAATAAAAAAACTGGATTGGTGGTAATGTATATAGCAGACTTGTTACAATATAAAGGGGCTTGAGTAGTAGTATGAAGTCTAAGTTCTTGTAGAAAAGAGAGAAGCCATATAATCTTATAAATGGCTTGGGCCATCACATTGTGTCCTACCTCGAGACTTGATTTAAAACCCACTATCTACTTGATGTGCCATGTAACAAGATTGTCACCAACAAACATAGCATATGCAATAGTAGATCGTCGGTCCTCAGGTGAACTTGCATGTAATCTGCGTCGGTATAAGCGGTGACATCAGTATGTCCATTGACCCCATGGAAGAGGCCACACCTTAGAACTCCTTCAGATATTGAAAGATCAGAAGAACATCATACTAGTGACTATAGAGAGGTCTCTCCATGTGCTGGCTTGCTGTGCTCACAACATACAATATATATGGCTTAGTGATAGTGAGGTAAAGCAATTTGCCCACTAAACTTATATATTGTGTAATGTCCTCAAACTCTGAATTTGTAGATGTAGAGTGTTTCATCAATTCTCCATGTATGCCAAATAATTTGCATCCAAGTAGTCTAGCATCTATAAAAATATCTATGCAATACTTCCGTCGTGAGAGATGAAATCCCTTTATAGTGCGTATGACCTCAACGCCAAGAAAGTAGCAGAGTCGACCAAGATCCTTCGTGACAGACACCTTTTGAAGGAAGGCTGTGGTTTCTGAAATGCTTACTTCATCATCACCGGTGTCAATCATATCATCAGTATCGATGGTCAGTATAATTGTGCCAGTGGACAGTTGTTTGACAAAGACCTAGTAGTCAGATGTCGTGTCGACCTATAGATGCCAAGAGAGCTGATCTCTATAATAAGCCTATAAACCATGCTCGAGGACTCTACTTTAGGCCATAGATAGCCTTATGAAGTTGGCACACATGTTCCTCCTTTGATTGAGTATACTGACGGTTGTATCATATAGACCTCCTCATCGAGGTCCCCATAGAGAAGCATTCTTCACATTTAGCTGAAAGATAGGTTAGTTCCTATTAGTAACAATAGAGAGAATGATGCGAATAGATCCCAACTTGGGCACTGGAAAATAGGTTTTCCTATTAGTAACAATAGAGCATATGATGCGGATAGATCCCAACTTGGGCACTGAAGAATAGGTCTCAAAGTAATCCAGACCATAGTACATGGAGCCTTTAGCTATAAGCTGTTCTTTCAGTATATCAATAAAACCATCAAGTGACTGGTTGGTCGTGAAGACCCATCTGCTTGCCACACGTTTGACGCTCGGGGGGTCCTGTAGGGAGGTCATGTGGAATGAATAATACATTACCTTTTTGATTTCCGCAGAGCTGTAGAGAGGTCCTGTAGAGCATCGGGTGCATCAATGGTGGGTACACTCGAAGAAAGCACAACATCATGTAAAGAGAGAATAGGTAATGATACATGAATATGGACAGTAGTGTGTTTTCATTTGTAAATGATTGGTGGTGGTAGCTCCAAGGTATACCACTGGAAGATTGCGTAAAATAGATGGTCAATAATGGTGGGTGCACCACCTTGGTATGCCCTGTTATTAAAACTTGTAAAAAATCACACAACAATTTAGCTCATCATAAAGCTTATGAATATACAATAAACTTAAAGGAAAAATCAAGTGCACATTGAACCCAGTGAGTCGGAGCTTGGAGGAGAACTTCATAGTCCCGATAGTGATAACACGGGCAATGAGCCCCGTTGGCGACTTGGACCATCTTCACAGAGGAAGAGGGTTTGGAGGAGCTTAATATACTACCTTCTCTTGTTAGATATGGGGATGCCCCAGAGTCAATAATTGAAGCAGGAGTAAAGCAGTGACAGAGTTGGCTATTGTACCTGAGTTGATATGTAGACTTGCAGTAGGAGTACTCTCACTAATGGAAGTATTGGAGTTCTGTAGAAGTTGCATCAAGCAGGAGTAATCTGTGGCATTAAGTTGGACAATCTATCTATTGGAATCTAATCAAGAGATGCCTCTACGACATTGTAAGCAGTTCCATATGCACTAATGACATGTGGAGGAAAGTTAAACTTTGCCTAACAACGTTCAGAGGGATGGTTCCAATGCTGGTAGTAGATGCATGTGGGTACTGTGGATAGCTAGTGTTACGCAAATGACCACGACCTGAGTCACGCCTTGGTCGAAGTCATGACCATGACCACGACTAGTGTCACGGGCTTGCCCTCCAAAAGTGCTATATCGACCCCCTCTCTAGAGGAGGCAAGGTAGGCAGAAGTCTCCGTAGGAGGCATAGGAAAGTTCCTAAAGGCAATTGAGCAATAATCTTGAGGGATAGCAAGATATCAAACATAAGAAATTGTTCCTTCACTATTTGGTATCGAGGATGTAGACCGGCAAGAAGGCGATAAACTTGCCATTCAGTGATAGACTTGCCATTTAGATCTCTCATGCACCTGTTTAATACAATAGGCATGCTGAAATGTTGCAAGCTCCTCATACAGACCATTAAAATGCTCGTAATACTCATCACTCAACAAAAATGGATTCTCCTTGGGATGCGGACCTGATCTGCATATACATGTCTGCGAGGCGAGACTTGGTTGTCTTCTAGGAATAGGTATGTTCTAGCTCTTCCCACATCTCCTTTGCTGTCTTTGTAGAGCAAGTTCACAACATTGTGAGGTTCAACACTGGTAGTCATTCAAGTAATAACCCGATAAGGCCTCAAAAAAAAGTAATAACCCGATAGTTATCTTCAAGCCATGTTTCGTAATCCTTATCAGTCTCCTTTAGAGGATCTTTTGTCAGAATATAGATCTTTTGTTGACCCCCATTGAACATCTTGAAAGCACGAGAGAATAAAATTTTATGTACCCTTGAGTTTAAGAGAAGTTCCCCGACCATCATAAATGGCGTAATGTGTAGGGATTTGTTCTCGCGAGGGAGAGACGCCTATGATCAGATAGAGATATTAAGAAGATATGTCGTCTGTTGAATCGCTCATGTGAGTAAAGGAGGCCTGAGATGCCCTTAGAACTGCACCCGATAGGTCGTGAAGAATCCTAGGAGCACATGAACTATCATTAGAGATTCCCTAGGGGGTGCTGGTGGTACGTACAAGGAGTTTGGGCTCTAAGGTGTTCATACATGGGTCCTTATGGTGCCACAAGATCAGATAGAGCGGCTCAACAACCCTTGGGAGGACTTGGTGGCAGTGTAGCAGCCTTATGAGGGCATGATGGTTGTGCAACATCCCTTTCGAGGGTCTGGTGGCAGTGCAACAACCATGACAAGGGCATGGCTATAGCCCTCACGCAGGGCCTAATAGGTGCAACAACCCTTGTGCGGGTCCTTAGGCCGAGAGGAAGGCCCACGCAAGGAACCTACTCGACATTCATGCTTAGTACACGGTCGAAGGGAGGAGAAAGTTAGGCTGGCGGTGGCGGCTTTGGTATGAACCTTGGTTTAGGATCGTTGCTTTGATAACATGTGGAGAAAAGTTTGAGAATGAATGACTTGTCTTATTTAAGGAATTTTCATCCTATGGACCCTATAATCTTTCTAAATTACATGCTCAACCATGTAAACATCATCATTATTCCCTCGACCTCGTAAAGTTGCACCGTCTTACACTACGAACCCTACCGTTAACTTGTCACTTCTTGGGTTAGCTTGCTTGGGTTAAAGTTGAGTTAACCAAACCACAACCCACCTGCTTCTCCGATCTAGGGGCGATGTTCGAGCAGTGCGGGGGAGGAGGGGCAACAGAGGTGGGCATCGTGGGGGAGGAGGGGGTGTTCATCCCCAAAATCAAAGTCCTCGAGCTTCTCCCCGATGACGAAGTCGATGGCGATTGTGACGACGTGGACAATGACATAGTTTGAACATCCTCCGCAGCTGCTGCAACGGCAACATGGATCTGGCCCTTCGATGCACAGATCGGCTGCAGAGGTGCATATCACGGTCGCGATTGTCGGGAGATGGTGGGAACTGGGAGGAGGGATCTATGGTCGTTGAGGAAGATATCCTCAGTGGAGGCAACGGAGGGGGAGAGGCAGTGATCGGAGAACTCAAACTCGAATAAGGAGGGGGGGGGGGTGGGAGGAAGGGGAGGAGGAGGCGATGAGACAGAGGTAGTGCACGGGGATGGTGGGGGCACCGAAGTAGCAACTGGACAGGAGGGGGTGTGAGGGCAAGGGGCTTAAGGGCGCGTTGCGATACATGGTCGAACACGAGCTTGAGGGCTCTATGTTTGCCTCCATTGCTTGAGGCGAGAGGTGGATCTCGCTGAGGGTGTGAAGGTTGGGCAGCACGAGAGGAGGGGGCCAAAGATCAAGCAACATAAGGGAGGGCCCGAAGATTGGGCGACGCAGAGTGGGGGTAATACTGGGAGGAGGGACGATTGAGGAAAATGGATGGGAAAGGGATGTGAGGATGATGGTGAATGAGGGTATCTTTTGTAAATTTGATAGAGAAAGAGGGCAATATGCACCTTTGTTATCGGAATCCGATAAAGTTTAATAAATGGATGGGAGTTAACTACATGATTTGTGGTGTAAGGGTTAGCAACTTTACAAGGTCGAGGGGATAATGACGATGCTTACAACGTTGAGCAGATAATTTAGAAAGATTCTAAGATACGTGGGTTAAAAATCCGCTTATTTAATATGTCTAGGGTTTCTTATAGCGTAAAACCCTATAGGCACAAAAGAGAAAATTAGATAGATACCCCATAGGGGTTACATGGCTAAAATAAGAATAAATAGAAATAATACAATAAATATGAAAATAACGTTTGAAAATGTTTTTGATTTTAAATACTTTATAATGATTTGGCATTTTACGACTTTTAATATATTTTTACATGATTTTTATTACCTTTAAGTAATAAATTTTAACGTGGGTATTTCCCAAGGCAATGTACTTTGTTATACACAAATATATCTATTTTTTATTTTTTACTATTCTTAAAATTTTTTTAAATTTTGTGTTTGAAGATATATTCTAGAAAATAAGAATGCGGAAGCAAATTAAAGAAAGAACAAAATATAAAGAAGGCTTTGATTTTACATATAACTTTACGTTTTAAGGAACACAAGAGAACCACCTCAAAGGGCTGATATTCAATTCAATCTTCTCGTTGAATACATGAGGTGCATGGCTTCTTATATAGCCCTACCAATATGATCAATTTCCACCCGTTATCCATGTGAGACTAAACAACTCCTACTCATAAAAGCCCAATTACACAAATATCTCAACGACCCCCTCAAATTGGAGCATGGAATGCTCAACTTGGACAATACAACACATACAGGTCGAGTACATATATCAGTTGCATATTCTCACGCTTGCAATATAGGGAATCTGCACCTGTTGTTGCTGGGTTCTTGAATGCTCTGGATATGAAAGTTTGAAAATGGATATCTTCAAGAAAGACCACTGTGAGAGCTGCCACTATATGATGATCTGAAATGGCTTCAATCATGAAGTTGTTGCAATGGGTCTTTTATAACTAAAGCCTCGAACGGAGCCTCTCCTATACTGGCTCAGAGAATGAGATCTCTACTCTGAAGTCCCTATGGATCTCTCCTTATCGAGCCTCTATCATTGGTCTTTATCATATGTAGTCAACATGAAAACTTTGAGCCCAAATCACGAGTATAGGGACTCTCAAACATGTGATTATATTCAGACAAAAAACAAAGAGGTATTCATGGACACTTCCCCTTTCTCCCATATCCATGTGAGAGATACAAACAAATGCTCAAATTCACCCATTCTTTTTTTTAGTTCCAGCTTCCTTTTTTTTGGATTGTACTCTCCTTTTTTTAAACTTACTTCCCTTTATCTTTTACAATCATTCATTTTTTACCTCATGTTTTTTAACCTTCCATCAATCTATCTTTTATTGTTCTCTTTCCCCCTTTTTTCATCATTTTTCCCGTCATGCCATTTATTTTTTTATTTTTTGTTTCCTTTTCACCGTTGTCATCATCATTAGGTCTTTTTTTGAAAAGTGGTTGCCCTCCTTTTTTTCCTGTTGTAGGAAAATGAAAACTTGTTTATTCCTGAGAACCCTAGGCTCTCTTATATAGAGGAAGCCTATGGGTAAATTACATAAGACGAAACAATAAAGTTAAACATGACACTAAGTACATAAATACTAGAAATGTCTCTACACTCCCCCTCAAGGTGGAGCATAGATGTCAATCATGCTCAGCTTGGAAGTACATTTCTGAAACGGCCCTCTGCGCAACGGCTTGGTGAAAATATCTGCAGTCTGTTCACATGAACTCACATGAGAAGTAGAAACTAACCCTTTCTGAATCATTTTTTTTGAAATCTAAAAGGTAGGGGGAAACACTCGGTGGTGTCCGCCCCAAGTTTTACTAATTAAAGCAAAAGAGAAACAAAAGGTAACCGAACCAAAAAAACAAAACAATGCCCAACCCATTACATAGTCCAATCGTCAAGCATGCGACTAGCTAACACATACACATTTTCCTTGTCAAAACGCTGGCCCGAAAAGAGAATGTCATTTCTTCCCCTCCAAACCGCCCAAAGAATGGCCATGGGGTATATCCGCTCCCTCCGAGGCCTGTGCGAGTTTGCTTGGGTCGATTCCCAAAAAGATTGGAAGTCACCGCTGCTGCACCAACCCGGGCCCCTCTCCCGCCACAATTGGGATACCAGCGAGCAAGAAAAAAAGATGTTCCACCGATTCGATCGCCGCATCACAGATTAAGCACCTGTCAGAATGAACCCCAAGAAGTCTCACACACCTATCCCTCGTCATCAGCCTCTTTCGCCTAAGCAGCCACAGGAAAAACCCAATTCGCTCTGGGAGCCTTAGAGCCCAGATAAGAGAGCAATCTCTGATAAGCAAGTCAGAGTCAGCTGGTGGAGGCCTAGAAATGACGCCATAGGCACCCCTTACCGAGAAGGGGCCCTCTTTCCAACTTCAGTGATCCCTGCTCCCACCATACGTCCCCACATCCCGTAAGAGCTCCAGCAACGCCAAGAAATCGTCGAACCTCTGGTCAGAAAGGGAGGCAGCAAAGGTAGGGCACCAGAGCCCATCGTCCCAGCAAGCCGCAATCAAGCAAGACTTGTCCCCTGCAAGCGCAAACAACCGGGAAAAACGAGAGCAAAGCGCCCCACCCCCCGACCAATCATCAGTCCAAAAAGCGAAGGAGTCTCCCCGCCCAAGAACAGGTCTAAAGAGAGCGATGTTGCTCACAAAGGCCTTCACCACACTGCGCCAAAAAGTAGTCGGGGCGTTGGGGCCAGTGGGCAGCGATGGAGGAGCGCCCCTGACGTCGTAAATCTTGCGGATCATAGCACAGGCAAGGTCGTCCCCCGGACCCCAAATCCTGCTAGCCCACTTCAACAATAGGGCCTCGTTCATTTGCTCAAGAGATTTCACTCCTAGGCCCCCGTCGATCTTCCGGTGCAAGACCTCCTTCCAACTCACCAAATGGATCCCCCTATTTCCTCCTGCACCATTCCCCCACAATAAGGAGCGCATTCGCTTCTCCAGCCGCGCCCGCAACCCCTTTGGCATCTTACGGTTGGAGAGAAGAAATATGGGTATGGAGGATAGGACGGATTTCAAAAGCACCAATCTGCCCTCCTTCGATAAAACCGCAGCTTTCCAACCCGATAATTTGGCTTCAACCTTCTCCACCACCCTCAGCCAATCGCGGATCCGAGTCCGCCCCAGAGACAAAGGAGTGCCCAGGTACTCAAGAGGAAGCGTGGACCTACCCGAACCCAGCACTGACTCCAGGTTCTCCGCTACAAGCTCCGCCTGCCCAAAAGGAGCGAACACCAATTTCAAGTTGTTCGTAGCCAGGCCCGATAATTCAGAGAAAATCTCCAGAGTCATCGCCATGCCTCTAGCATCGTCGATGCCCCCTTCGATGAAGAACAGAGTATCATCAGCGTACTGTGCGATCGGAATCTCCAGCCCGCCCTTCGAGAAACCACTAGTCAAGCCGCGAGTAACAACACCATCCGCCATGTCAGAAAGCACATCGGCCGCGAGAATGAATAACAAAGGCGCGAGGGGGCGCCCTTGACGTACCCCCCTGCGTGGCTGAATCCAGCCCCCCTCCGGCCGCCCGTTGACCAGGATCGAAAAAGACGCCGTGGTGATGCAGCGCCGCATCCAAGTAATCCATATGTCGGGGAAGCCCTTCCTCATCACGCTCACAGAAATCTCCAGTCAAGAGTATCATAAACTTTCGAGAAGTCCACCTTCCAAAGCATACCGCTCGTACCCCCCCTCTGCCAATCCACAATAATCTCAGAGGCGAGCGATACGCAGTCCGAGATCTGACGTCCGGGGACAAACGCCGACTGAGCAGGAGAAATAAGACTCCCGAGGATAATGTTTAGCTGACGCGTCAAAACCTTCGCCGTGATCAGATAAAGAGCATTCGATACAGTGATAGGCCGAAAATCTCCAATCGAAGCGGCCGCCGACGACTTCGGGAGAAGGACAATGTGCGCTCGGTTGATTCTATCGAAGCCCGCATTTCCCCTACAGAATTCCTTTACCACCTCAAGCACCTTCAAGCCGATGACGTCCCAGAAGTCCTTGTAGAATGAGATCGGGAACCCATCTGGGCCAGGCGAGGCGTCGTCGTTGAGATCCCACACCGCGTCCCTCAGCTCCTCCAAATCAACATCACAGGTCAGACTCTCCCAAGAGTCCCTCTCTACGGACCTGTTCCTCGGACCGAGCCACCTCCACCTCTTAGGAATAGTTGTCGATGTAACGTCCCTAAAGTAGTTCGAGATGGCAAGACCCATCTCTCTATTTCCTTCTACACATCTCCCCTCGATAGTAATTGAGCGTAGGGCATTAGATCTACGCCTCCCATTAGCAAAACGGTAGAAGAAAGAGGTATTGGCATCCCCTTCCCGGACCCATCTAATCCTTGACCTTTGCCTCCACTCCGCAATGCGTTTCTTTTCCTCGATAAAAATTTTCCTTTGGGCCTCCGCGCGTGCCGCGTTTTTATCTGCCGATAGCATTCTGGTATCTTCCAGCGCATCAAGCTTGTGAATGGTCTCTTCCGCTTCCGATCTAGCCGTCGCCCTGGCCGCTCTCGAGTCCCTCTTAAAAGCCACAAGGCGCACTCTCAAAGAGCAAAGTTTTCCATGGAATCTCTGCGCAGCGGAACCAGGAACCACCGTCTCCCTCCAAAGTGAAGTCACGACCTCCCGGAAGTTGGACTCCAGAAGCCAACACCTTTCGTATCTGAAAAGGGGAGTCTCCCGAACACCACACAATAGGGTTGTGGTCAGAGCAAACCCGCGGTTTGGCCTCCACAGAAGCCAGAGGAAACTTCTCCCCAGCCTCCTCCGAGGCGAGGAAGCGGTCAAGCGGCGAGCGGGACCTAGAGTTTCTCCAAGTATAGCCAATGCCCGTGGCGTCCAGAACCTCGAGACCGAGCAAGTCAATGGTGTCCGCAAAGGAGGTAGAACCCGGGTCCTGACCTCCCCTACCACCGGGCCTATCCGAGGAGAGCAGCGTAACATTAAAATCCCCCCACCAGCTAGGGGGTCGCACCGACGAACCGAGCAGCCTCCAACAGATCCTCCCAAAGTTCTGTACGCTGCCCCGCATCATAGGGACCATAGGCGCAAGAGACCGCAAGCTGAAGGGAGGACCTCGTGCTGTCCAGAACCACTGTCATTAGGTGCCTCCCGAGAGACATGGAGGTGAAGGACCACCTCGAGGAACGCCAAGCCACGATAAGCCCTCCGGAAGACCCCGTGCCCTCCAAGGATCTGAATTGGTCCACCTCACCAGCCCCGAACCCCTTCCAATCATGCTCCGACAAGGAAGGAAGCTTCGTTTCCTGGAGAAGGATAATGTCGCAACCCCACTCAATGAATCTCGTACCCACCATTTTCCTTTTGTCTGGATCCCCCAACCCTCGCACGTTCCAGGACAAAATCTTCATTTGGATCTTTCGTCGCTCCCCTTAATTTGCGCGACGTTGGCGACCTCCGCCACTAGAAGTTTGAACGTAGAGCACGTCTGCACTGAGGACCCGGTCGACCTTGCTCTATTCCTTCTTCTATAATGCTTTGCGCTCCTTCCTACGCTGGTCTCACCCTCCTGGACCCGAACGGAGGGTCCCTCATCGAAGGATGTCTTCTCCATAGCAGGCTCGGGCGGCGTTGCCGCTGCGATGACGATGGAGCTTGGTCGTGGCACTTCCTCCGGGAAAGTAAGTGGGAACATCGTAGTAGTGGCAACATGGGGCAACCTTGCCCAAGAAAAAGAGAGGTCTCCCGAGTGGACGTATTGAGGCGTCTGTTCCGAGAAGGCTCGAGTTTGTATCACCGAAGCGGACATCTGACTCGCCCTTCCACGACCCGACTCCGAGAAGATCCAATTATCCATGAAGGAGGTCAAAATCGGATCCAGCTCCTCGTCCGTTCCGGAATCGAAAGGCGCCCCATACTGGAACTCGTTCAGCGCGTTAGAGAGTGGATGAAAGGGCGGGTCCATCGAGGGGTCCCCCACGTCACCATGCAAAAAGAATGAGGATGGAGGCAGGAGCAATCTTCTTGGAGAGTTCATGAATCGCCGCGTGGCGATATTAAGCCGCGTCTCTTCGATCAAGGGATGCTTTGGGAAGCTAACTGCCGTCACCACGTTCGAGGCGTCCCACGCCCCCTCGTCTGCCGACACCCCCTAAGCCTCTGGTGGAGGCGGTGGCGGAGGAACGTCGACCATCATCTCAATCGGGAAAGAGAACCCACCAACCTTCATCTCCGCAAAGGAGCTCCTGTTGCCAACGTTGTCGAGGAAGCTTTTGGAGCACTCTAGCAGAATGGTCGTGACGTCTACCGCGGTTCCCGGTCGAAGGCCATTATTGATCACTTCATGAACAACTCCCCACTGCTGTAAGGCTTTCCGCAAGCACTCGACGGACTGTGAGAGGAAAGGAACCCCCTTCACCCTAGCCATGCAAACCTCCAACTTCTCGCAGGAGCCATTAGCGAAACGTAGGCACCTCCAGCTAACATCGCCTACGTCCCCATTGCGTATCAGACTCTCCCTCTGGGCTACGGTTAGCTCCCGAACGCAGCATCTTCGATCACCCAACAACACCACGTCTCCCAGGAAATGTGCTCCAAAGAACCCAACTAGATGCGAAGATATGACCTTTAGGTCAATAATCCCTTTCGAAGCGTAGCCGATGGCCGCATGCAAATTCGGTGAGGTCGATCGAGTCCTCCTTTTGAGCAATGGTTTCGCCGTAACCGCTCCCACCCCCCTGCTCTCGGCGGTGAAAGTTGCATGGTTGGCCGTCTGTCCCCCCCGGGCACCTAACTTTACCACGTCCGCATAGGATGATCCACCTTGGTTGACAGCAGATGAGCTTCCACCCCGAAGTCCGACAAAGGGGTAGCCTTGACATGGGAGAGGCATCGAAGCCTTCACTTTTCCGCGCGAATAGCACGTTGCCTGGCGATGGCCAACCCTTCCACAAGCGAAGTACCTAGGAGGAAGGTGACAGAAGGAGGCCATATGCCCCCTGTCACCGCAACGGAAGCATTACGGGCCTAGCTTCCTATGAGAAACCGCCACCCACTCGTCCACCTCTTTCTTTCCATATGCACCATCGGAAGCGAAACCATGAGATATGCTCTCTTCTCTGAGTCCAGGACCTTCTTTCCCTTATCACGAGCAACCTTTATCCACCGCGCGTCTCCCTTCCTGGATTCTCCGCTCCCTCCGCCATCGGCCGCCGGTTGTCGCGCTTCTCCCGTCGCCCGCGCTTCTTTCGTCGCTTCTCTCGTCGCTCCCTCCGCCATCTCGTCGCTTCTCTCGTCCTAAAGGAATTTTCTTATCCAGAGAACCATCCTTTCTGAATCATGTCCCTGGTATAGTGGCAGTCTACCTCAATATGCTTTGTCCTTTCATGAAATGCAGGATTATTAGCAATAAATAATGCGGCTTGATTATCACACTGTAACTACATGGGTAACGATACATGTATATGCAGATCTGTTAATACGGCTCGAACCCACATCATCTCCGTGCTAGCCTGCGCTATGGCCCTGTACTCAGACTCAGCACTCGATCTAGCCACCACTGTCTGTTTCTTGCTCTTCCAAGAGACTAAGGAACTGCCAATAAATACCGCAAATCCTGAGGTAGATTTCCGATCTCGAGGACATCCTGCATAGTCCGCATCAGCATATGCAGAGATAGAAAGATTTGTTTCTTTCCTAAACAACAACCCTGCGCCTGGAGATGACTTTATATATCTTAGTATCATATATACAACATCCATGTGTACTTGTCTCGGTTGCTCCATGAATTGTCTCACCCGACTCACTGCAAATGCAATGTTAGGTCTGGTGATGGTAATATAGAGAAGTTTTCCCACCATTTCTCTATATCTTCTTTTATCAACTTCCTCTGTGTCATCTCCATATAGCTTCATACTAGGGTTCATGGGAGTAGTAGAGGGTCAACACCCAACCATACCCGTCTCAACAAGCATGTCTGTAATGTATTTCCTTTGGGTCATGACAAGACCCTGCGTATTCCTTGCAAACTCAAATCCCAGAAAGTACCGTAGAGTACCAAGATCCTTAGTCACAAACTGTCTGCCTAGAAATGCTTTTGCCATCTTTATCCCCTGCATGTCATCTCCCGTAACAAGTATATCATCAACATATACCATGATAACAACGGTACCTCTGGGAGTCTTCTGGACAAACAAAGAGTGGTCAACATTCGATCTTATGAAGCCTTGCGTCTGGATGAGATCTGAAAGCTTCTGAAACCATGCCCGCGGACTTTGTTTAAGGCCATATATGGCCTTGTGAAGTCTACACACCATATGACTCTCCCCCTCAGCAGCAAACCCCGGAGGCTGCTGCATGTAGACTTCTTTCTGCAGATCTCCATACAAAAAGGCATTTTTGACATCAAGCTGAAACAAGGGCCAATCACGTACCACTGCGACTGTGAGGAGAATACGTAGCGTTGCATGACGTGCCACCGGAGAGAAGGTGTCCATATAGTCCACCCCATAGGTCTGAGTGAATCCACAGGCCACTAGTCTTGCCTTGTAGCGATCAAGGCTGCCATCCGCATTATACTTGACGGTAAAGACCCATTTACAACTGACCACAAACGCGCCTGGAGGAGCAACAACCAAGCTCCATGTACCACGAGATCTCAAGGCAGCCATTTCTTCTTCCATTGCTAACCTCTAGCAGCTATCTTTCAATGCATCCTGATAGTTCCGCGGTATCTCCACGGTAGACAGAGCAATGGCAAATCTCTGGAAATCACCAGTGAGGCGATGGAAGGAGACTTGGGAAGCAAGTTGGTAAGATGCACACGTTCTCTTGGACTTCCTTAGGGCAATAGGTACATCCAAATCATCAGCAATGTCCACCTGTACCTCAGTATCCTGCACTTGTGCATTGTCAGTCCCGTCAGTACTCATATCACATGGACATACCTGGGGCATTGTAGATGAATGACGGCCTCCATGAGCAGTATTTGGACGATGAGTGTAGAATTTTGGTAAAGGTGGTACATGTGGTTGGGTAGGTGGTGGTGGTGATGTTGGTACTGGAGGAGTAGGTATGTGACCAGGCTGACGTATAGGAGGGGGTGGCACATAAATCTCATCAGCAGTAGTTGAAGGCATCATCCTATCACCTGTAGGCGAGAAATACATGACATTTTCAAAGAAGGTGACATCAGCACTGACATAATATCTGTTATTCACAGGATCATAGCAACGGTAGCCCTTCTGAGTACGGGAGTACCCCAAAAAGACACACTTGACAGCCCTAGGTGAGAGCTTGTCAATCCCTGGCGCAAGTTGATAAACAGACGCAACTGAACCAAAAACACGAGGAGTTAAAGTGAACAGTTCCCTGTCAGGAAAAACAACAAAAAGAGGAACTTTCTCCCCCAACACAGAAGATGGCATACGATTGATTAGATAACCCGCCATAAGTACCGCATCACCCCAAAACGACAGAGGAGCACTACTATGAATGAGTAAAGTCCGAGCCACATCAAGAAGATGACGATGTTTCCTTTCAGCAACACCGTTTTGTTGAGACGTATATCCACAGGTTGTTTGGTGAATAATGCCACGAGATGAGAAGAAATGGGAAAGAGCACAGTTGCAAAATTCTAATGCATTATCTGTTCGTACAAACTTCACATTAGCAGAAAAGACATTCCGAATTTCATTGATAAGATTCTTGATTACATCCCCTGCTTCAGATTTATTTTTCAATAAAAAGACCCAAGACAATCTAGAGAAATCATCGACGACCACTAGGTAAAACCTGTGTCCCTGATGATGAGGTACACGACTCGGACCCCAAATGTCAACATGCAGTAACTCAAACGGGGAGAGACTGCTCCTAGACTCACGACTAGGGAAAGTAGACCTGTGATGCTTTCCCAACTGACAAGCGTCACACTGAAAGGAAGACTTGGGTGAAATCTGGGGCAAGATATGACGTAGCTTCTGAAATGAGAGATGGCCAAAACGCAGATGCCAGGTAAAGGGAGAAGCAGATCCACTGGACTGAGATGAGACACCAACATAGGATGTAGGAACCAACCGATAAAGTACATCCTGCTCACGGCCACAACCAATCACCTTGCCCGTAAGAATGTCCTGAAAGATAAGAGAGGATGGGTCAAATATAGCTCGACAATGCAAATCCTTCGTAAGTTGGCTAATGGAGAGCAAGTTCATAGAAAAATCTGGAGCATGCAAAACATTCAACAGACGAATGGAAGGTGTCAAACTGATCTCCCCCTGTCCAATGATGGGGGAATGAGTGCCATCTGCAATTACTACCGATCTCCCTTGAGAAACATCCTTGTCAGATGTGAACTTATCTCTGTCTCGACAGAGATGATGTGTCGCCCCAGAGTCCAATATCCATTTCGAAACATCCGGACTGTGACATGAAGTAAATGCATAAACGCTACCTGAAGATCTCACCATGGCTGATGTGCTGGCCGAGGCTGAGGCTGCAATGTCCGAGTGACCTCCTAGCGAATCAGTAGAAGCAGGAGGCATGATATCCCGTAATCTGGCAACAAGATCGTTAAACCTCTGGTCGGGAGTAGAAGGCGGTGTAGAGACAACATGCTCAGCTACGCGTGCAGAGGCAGGAAAACCATGCTTAGAATAGCATGTGTCTTCCGTATGACCCGAGCGATGACAGAAGGAGCATGGCTGACGAAAGCGACCGCCTCGACCGCGAGGTCCACGGCCACGAAAGGAAGAAGCACCTCTGCCACGAGAAGCAACCATTGCCGATGGAGGTGGCGTAGACGCAGAAGAAGGAACCGAGATTCGGCTTAATCGCCGATACACTTCCTCCACTGGAGGAATAGTCGCATCTGCCAATATCTGTTAGCGAGCCGCATCATATTCCGGGTCTAATGCTGCCAGTAAGACCCCCACCATCGTAGCATTCCAGAACATCTTTTGCTGCTCAGGGGCCGCTGTCAGGGGAATGATGCTGTAGAGCTTCTCAAACATCCCCCGTAGGGATGTATACAACAAATGCAACGGACGACCATTCTGTTTAAAGATGTCATGCTGAAGATGAAGAATCTTTGTCTCGTTCTTCATCTGTGAGTATGTAGCTGCAAGAATATCCCACATGACCTTAGCCATGGGCTGGTGTAGAACATCGTTGGCAATCTCCATTGTCAGAGTGCCAGACAGCCAGACCTTGGCATACGAGTCATCGGCCTCCCATGAGGCGTAAATCCCTGTCTTCTCCACCGGTTCATCTTCGGTAAGAATGTGCTTCTTACCATTGGACTTCATCAGGCTCATGAACTGCATCGCCCAGAGCTCGTAATTCATCCCATCCATTTTGACTATAGGCGCTGGACCCTTGAAAGCGCCAATGGAGAGCATATCAACCTTGTTGTCTGACATATTGCCGGAGAAGAAGATCTAGGGTTTGTAGACTCATGAAGAAGTGTCTACGTAGACTAGAAGGGGTATGAGTGCATATGCAGACTTATGCACTCAAACCCATGAACTGAAGAAGAGGTGGGAGCCGGCGGTGTGAAGGGGCCGGGGCCTGCGGCGTGGAGAGAGGCCGGCGGAGAGGAGGGCCGGTGGAGAAGAGGGCCAGCGGAGAGGGGGGGGGGGGCGGAGAGGAGAGAGAGAGAGGGGAGGGGTGGGGCTAGGGTTAGGGTGGCTCTGATACCATGTTGTAGGAAAATGAAAACTTGTTTATTCCTGAGAACCCTAGGCTCTCTTATATAAAGGAAGCCTATGGGTAAATTACATAAGATGGAACTATAAAGTTAAACATGACACTTAAGTACATAAATACTAGAAATATCTCTACATTTCCTATTAATGAACCTTCTCCCTTATTTTCTAGGCCTTCTAGTTTTTTTGGCCTCATTTTTGTATAGCAGGCTGGGCCTGAATGAGAAGATAGTAAACAGTGTTCACGAAATCGGTTGAAGCGGCCGCATATGCGGCCGCATATGCGTGTGCGGACAGTTGGGCGTGCCGCATTCATGAAGCCCCTCTATATGCGCCTATTGCGCATATGCGGCCCGCATATGCGGGCTGTGCGACCGCATATGCGGACCGTGCGCCCGCTTCGTGCTCCGACGTGCTATCGGATCGGATCGCTAGATCCGATAACCTCCATTACCCGGTTACCCTAAATCCCTCTCACCTGATTCCCCGATACCCTAATCCCTCCCCCGTGCGAACCCACGCCTCCACGATCCTCCTCCCAAGTCCCAACCGCGCCTCCATTGCTACCCTACCTCCTCCGAGCTCCTCCGCCTCCACTCATCTCCGCCTCCCCTTCCCAACTCCACTACCTCCTCCGCTTCGGCACCGTGCCTCCTCCTAGCTGCGGCACCATGCCTCCTCCTCCCAGCTCCACTGCGGCACTACCTCCTCCTCCCAGCTCCACCGCGGCACCGCCTCCTCCTAGCTGTGGTACCGCCTCCTCTTAGCTGCAGCGCCGTGGATTCAGTAATTTCCCACTTTTATTTATATCATGATTTAATAATTTCTTTATTTAGTCACCTGTTAGTAACCGTAGCATTTCTATACCCCGGTGAGCTTTGTACGCGATATATTCCGGCCAAAGTCTGCTACCAGTTATTTTATTACCCCGAACTGACAATTTAAGTTGGTTGAACACGTTGTAACCTGTGGAATCCTGCCAGAGGTTGGGTTCATTCAGAGACTATTGTTGGTTCTAAGTCTCCATTTATTTCTCACATCTTGTCAAATCTTAGGATTCCCCATTCGGATTGCTCCCTTTCTTGGGAAGCTACAGTAGCAAGTATCTTTGATAATGATCGATTTAGAACCCTGTTTAGATATTGCTAAAACTTGGGGTTTGATAACCAGTGGGACATATTCACATAATCCATGCATTTAGTTGATCAAAAGCCTTGGGTACATTATATACATATGACACATAAAGTTAGCTATCTAATGGAATAAAAAATTAGGTACATTTTATATCTTATGTTGGATCACAATTATTCGTAAGTTTAGTTCACTTGTAGTCAAATTTGTATATATTTATTTATTTTTAAATAAAAATTAGGAAACCGCGTAGAACCGCATATACCCCGCATATGCCCCCGCATACCGCTTAATCGCTATTCAGTGACCTGACCGAACGCATACGCATACCGCTTTCCTGAACCTTGATAGTAAAATAAAATAAAAGCCTAGACATCACAATATTTCGAGCCCAGAACTCTCTATCTGACCATGATGACTTATCTTCCTACTAATATCAAGTCCATGTACACTATGTCTTCGATGATGTTACATGGAAGTGATGAAACTTCTATCAAATTCAAGTACGCAGAAAACTTTATGCTAGTCTCATGCCTTCAAGATGTTCATCGGTGGTCAACGGAAGATCTATATTTTGACGGAAGATCCTATGAAGGATACCTATAAGGATTACGATACATGGCTTGAGATACAATCAGGTTATCACGTTGATGACCAACATCATTGAACATCACATTGCAACAAACCTGCTCTACCAAGACACAACGAAGGAGATGTGAGAAGAGTTTAAACATACCTATATTAGAAGACGACCAAGTCTCGACTCGTCGACATATATTTGCGGATCTCTTCTGCATCTCAGGGCGAATCCATTCTCGTTGAGTACTACCGGGCCACCGGCTCCTTAGCGGTCTGTATGAGGAGCTTGCAATATTCCAGCATGCTTGTTGTACTAAATAGGTATATGAGAGATTTGAATAACATGTTTATCGATTTTTTTTGCTCTGCATCCTCAATACCAAGCATTAAAGGTACAGTTTCTTATATCCGATACACTGCTATCACTCAAGGCTATCTTTGGTCGCCTTCAGAAATTGAGACATCCGCTAGTTAAGGAAGCCCATATCGATATCGATATTGTATCAGTCCGCTCAAAAAAGGATATATCGGGATATATCGAGGATGTATCGACGGTATCAATGGAAATATCAGAAATGGCTCAAAAAAGTCATTTTTTGCTATTTTTCAGAAATTAAGATCATACAAGATATTAAGACAACAAATAACCTATAAATACACACTTATGTCACACACATTGGTCATTTATACCTCATATTTCGCACATATCGGTTATATTAAACATATCGTTATTATTGATTACTGACTTATATTAGAAATGGATTTATCCAAGTTATTATAACATTAAATAACTAAAAAATATACACTTAGATAACACGTAGATATCATCTATGGTCCTTATATCGCGCATGATTCATATCGGTCATATCCGATACATAGTGAATGCCATTGAGATGAATCATTTGATTTGATTCAAAAAATTTATTTAATGATTAATGAGACAATGTTTCTTTGGTAGAAAGATTTATCTACTCATAAAAATAAATGAAGAAAATACAAATTAATGCAATATTGTAAAAGAGATTACCTAAAAACAAGAGTTCTCCGGAGGATCTGAATCAATCCCCCTGCCCTGTTGTCTCTCATAGCGGATTCCGGACTCAATGAGCTCGCAATAGTTTTCCCATATCATGTACAAATACATGGCCTTGTAATCCATGACATACTGCCTGTATTGATGGTCATCGATCCCTATGAGTATCTCGAGACGAGGATAAGCAACACTAGATTCAGTATCATGATGTGCACAACGAGGCTGCGAAGTACTGGCTTGAGATCCTCGGATGACGATGACAGAGTAGGAGGAGATCTATGTGGGGGAGGACCTGGAGGAGGAGGCACATGCACGTACTCGAGGAAGAAAACAAAACTGTCACCACCAAAGAAGCTACATTGGCCCAGCTTGAGTTGGCTACCTTGGTAGTTCTTACCGTTGTTATTGCTATATCCTCCATACCCACTGTAACCATATCCATATGATGGAGCATACACATGAGCAGGAGGTCCAGGAGGAGGAACACACGGCTGAGAGTGAGGAGGAGGTCCAAAAAGAGGAGTATGAAAATATCCAGGGAAGATGCCACATGATCTCTCATCTTGTGAAGATTCATATCCGTCCAGGGGACTTGATGTTCCTTCACGATATGGGCTGTCAATGTTCATGCAACTCAATGAACCTATAAATGATATCAAATAGTCCATGTAGCTATCCATAGGACGATGGCCACATCTTCCATATGCATCGTAATCCATATGTCCTGAACTTGGATTTGAGACAAACTGCCCATGTGTGTTTCCATGTCGCTCCATGTATTCTCGTCCTGCCTCGAGTCTTGTAACATCATGTGGTCCACGACCATCCCTTGCTGAGCCTGACCCCCCTCAATATGTCTTCCCATCACACGATCCACCACGACCACCAACATCATCATCATCATCATCATCATTATCATCATCATTACTTCTACTGTCATCCTTTGATTTGGATTTGGATTTCGACTCAGTGGAGAGAATGTTATCTACAACTGCATCAAGTTCCGCCCCTCCAAGAGGGTCTGTGATTTGCCTGGATCTGGCCATGTAGTCACCAACATCTGCTCCCATTTGTTGGCTTGTATTTTGATTCAGCCTGCCTCCTAGTTGATCAAGCAGTGGAGCACCTTTAGATTCAACCACCTCTGCAGAACATCTTTATCTGCATTGTCATCGTGTGTCTTGAAAAAGTATGCAAGGCCGATGGGGTCTGTGTAGTCATCTTTGTCCTGCCTCTCCCTTGCATGTATCATCTTCAACCTTAAGTTGTAGTGCACAAAGATAAGATCATGGAGCTTATGATCTCCCAACTTGTTCCGTCTCTTCGAATGGATCAAGTTGAATGTGCTCCAATTCGTCTCACAGCCATCAGCATATGCGATTTGGGACAATACATTCAATGCCACTTTCCGTAGGTTGGGAGCTTCCATCCCATACAATAACCACCACTCGACCGCATAAAATCCAAAAGGAGATAAATCAATAATAGTAAATTACTTATACATCACAGTCAATGGACTTCTTTATCTTGATCCTTACCATGAAGAGTACTGCCCCGTCCATTAATCGCGGTAGTTCTGTCGAAAGAACCCAAGACATCTTTAAAGTACTTGACCTGCACATTGTTTAAAGTTACAAAATGTCACATATTGTTCTTAGTGAATATTTTGTTACTCATTCATGCACAAATCAAAATTACTTCATTCCTGAGGTCTGTGTCTTCTCGTCCTTGACGAGCTTCTCCACCACAACTTGTATAGCTGCTTGAAGGTCGGCATTTGTACCAAGACCATTCTTGTACTGGTACTTGGGATTGAAGTAATAAGCTGGACATAATTAGACAAACATGGACAATTCTCAAATTTTAATCCATAAAAAATGATAACAAGATTTATTAGATAATACATACTAACCTTGTGAAGAGGTTGTGAGAGCATCTTGGACCACCGTTCATCTATGATGTTCAACCATGTTTTGAATCCTCTCCCAACTGCTTATCTAACCTTCTCTCTCACGCAACACGTTGCCTTGTAGAACACTCCCATGGTGGCTTCTTGTCGCTGTCTGCGATCCGCAATGCAGAAATAATCGGATCACATCATCGCAGAAGTGGAGATGTTGATGATTGACTCCACTTTCCGTCCTCCTTCAGTCCATGCTTCATGTATCTCGAACCTTTCACCTTGGCAATACATGGTCTTCAATCCTGTCTTGTGTTGTTTGATACTTTGCAACTCTATAAAATTGGTTGCAAAGCGTGTGATGCCAGACAACATCAGCTCACCATTTCACGTTCACCTCATCAAAGCCACCACTTTGGTATGGTTGTAAATGAAGGTGGTAATCGTCTGTGCTTGCTCCACCACCTTTCTGACAAGCTTCCTCTTGTTGTAGTCATTTAGAATTAAATCTATATAATGCGCAACACACAATGTCCAAAAAATACCGTAGTTGCTAGACTTCATTATTATTTTACCTGCTTTCTTGACATTGCTGCCATTGTCTGTGACAATCTCGATAATGTTCTCTTTCCCGACATCCTTGATGACGTCCTTCATCAACTTCAATAGGTACTTGTGGTCCTTCAAGTGTTCAGATGCATCGATGGACTTCATAAATGGCCTTTCCGTCGCAGTAAACGAGGAAATTGATGACCTGCTTCCTCATGTAGCTCGTCCAGTCATTGCATATCAACGTTACCCCGTACTCTGGCCATCTCCTCCTCAGCTCGGAGATGTACTCATTCATCTCCTTCTTCTCCTGCCCAAGATACTTGTTCATTAGCTCCTTAGATGTAGGAGCCTTCACTCCCATTCTCGCTGCAGCGATCTCATCAATGGCGTGCTGCAAAAAAGGTCCACTAACGACGTGGGCAGGAATGCTCTCCTCAAATAAGAGCTTGCCGATGGCCTTGCCACTCTTTCCCATGCATTGGTGAACATCCCTTTCGCCGTCTTCTGCCTCGGATCTTTGCTTGACATGTGCTACATGGACCCGTTCCTCGTCAAGAAGGGCTCCCGTCCCATCACCTTGTGTTTTTTGGTGGGTGGTGGTACTGATACGCCTCCAGAACCCCTCCTACTGCCACCAACACCATGGAAGCTGCCACATGCACCACTGATTTCCCTCCTTTCGAACTCACTCCGCATAGACTCTTTTGTGGCTCTCCTCTATTCCCTCTTCTCTGCTGCAGTCTGAATGTCAGCGGGATAGACAAAGTCGTCGTCGTCTGAATCGGATAGGACATTGAACTCCTTCTCGAACATGAATTCTTTGAACTGTTCATCACTTTTGGACCTCTCTACATCCTTGTCCTCTTCCCCTTCAGGTTGGCCTTCTCCAACTCCCTCACTTTCTTGGACAACGAGTGCACTTGGCAACATTTTTGTTGTTGCCAACAAGATGGTGCTTCAATCTCGTAATGCTCCCTCCTCCCAACTTCTTCCCACAGAAATTGCATTATGGTTTCGATTTATTGCCGTCTGGAACGGTGGCATACCTCCAACCAATCTCTCCACTATCCAACTGATCACCGGAACCATCATATTCTGAGCTGGAGTGTACCATGATGTTGATTTACTGAAGTCTAAAATCTGCGAAAAAATACACAACAAACGTTCATGAGACATATGAGAAGAATAATCAATTATTTATCGATAATTTTTAGTTTTAATTCACAAATTTAATTAATTACTACTTTGTTGTTAACATAAATCACCATAAAATCGTGTTTCCTATGTCTAAAACAAGAGATCAAACTTCATTCATCCATAACTTAAATTAATCTTGCAACACAACTCAAAAACCCCTAAATTAGTTCACAAAAAATCTCACTAAATTTTACATTTAATTTTTAGTTCACGGATTTAATTAATTATTACTCTATTATTAACATAAACCGCCATAAAATCATGTTTCCTATGTCAAAACCAAGAGATCCAACTTCGTTCATCCTTAACTAAATTTATTCTCGCAACATGACTCAAAAACCCCAAAATTAGTTTATCAAAAATTTCACTAAATTGTATATCTAATTTTCAATTCACGGATTTAATTAATTACTACTTTTTTATTAACAAAAATCACCATAAAATCTTGATTTCTATGTCGAAAACAAGAGCTCCAACTTCATTCATACATAACTTAACTTAATCTCTCAATGTAACTCAAAAACCCCAAATTATTTCATAAAATATCTCACTAATTAATTCAAATCTTACAAAAAACAAGAATATGCATCACTTAACAACTGTTAGAGATTGCAGAAGATTTCTTTCTTTATATTATATTGTAACCTCATGATGGCTTTTATGGTAAGAGAATATTCTATGTGGCTATTTGTCAAGAGAATATTCTATATTCTATAAAGAATATTCTATAGAATATTCTCCTTTGACCTCTCTATGGTTTAGTCCTATATAAGGACCCCTAGACCTCTTGAATAAACAACGAATCATCTTTTCTTATCGTTCTTTCACATGGTATCAGAGCAGCGGTCCTAGGCCGGTGTTCTGACCTAATCACCCCTTCGCCACCGCTAGCCCTCCAAGTTCATCTGCAGCCACGTGCCGCCTCGGGTCTCCGTACCTCTTGCCTTAGGCCCTCGCTGCCTTAGGCCCGCACCGCCTCAGCTGAGTGTCGCCAAGCTGCTCTAGGGCATCCAGGTACCACCGCTAGGCCGACCAGGCCCGCCTTGTACCTCCTCATGCTGTCATGCACCTCTGCCAGCCTTCCGAGGGCCTCCTTGCGCCGCCAGGCCGACTCCACCGGGACTCTTCTTGTGCCGTCAAACGATCATTGCCTCATCCTTCTTATTCCTTGATGAGAGTTTAGATATTGATGAAAAATTGAGGCAAGATATACTCTCTAGGTTACTTTTTCTTGACCTAAGCCGCCACGATGACGTCTGCCGAGATCAAGCCCACATACCCTACTTCTTCTTTGCTGGTACATGGCACTTCTATCAAGTTGAAGGGCTCCGAAAATTATATTCTATGTTCTCGGTCTTTCAAAGTGTTTGTTGGTGGCCAGCGCAAGAGCTACGTTCTTAGAAAAGCTCCACCTGTGTAAACTGATAAGGACTATGAAACTTGGTTTGTTGATAATTATCATGTTATCACTTGGATGACGAACAATGTCGATCCAAACATTGCTGCGAATCTTCTTTACAAAGACACCGCTAAGGCAATGTGGGAAAACCTTAAGCGTACATATTCTCACAAGATGACTAAGTCTCGTTTGTCAGGCATATACACAAGGATTTGGTCTGCTACTCATGGAGAATCAAGTCTTATCGAATACTACAGGCTTCTTACAAGCCTTTTTGAGGAACTCCTTATTTTCTAGCCTGCATGTTATGTTAAACAAAACTCAGCCATGGTCGGTCCCAAGCCCGGGTAAATGAGGAGGGTTGCGTTAGGTAGCCGACAACCAACGTAAAACAGTCAGAGACAACTTCCTAAATAGTACTTTTTTTTCTAAAAAAATACTATTTAAGAAGTTGTCTCATGACAGTCGGATCTTTTCAACATGGATTTAAGCAAACATACAGATTTCGTTGGGGCATTCCCTACTTGCGACGCGTTGCATCGCCCGAATGCAATGAAAAATTGGCAAGGGCCGCTACATCGCAGCCTGGATGTAGTTCAAAATTTGTAAGGGTTCTCGCATGAGGAACGCATGTGGGTAATTAAGCTAGTTCCGCTGCATCACCGCCCGGATGCAGTCCAAAATTTACAAAGGTTCTCGCATAATGGACGCATGCGAGTAAAGAAGTTAGTCTAAAAGAGATTACAACGGAAGTTGCGGATTGGTAGTTGGAATATTGGCACTTTAACTGGAAAGTTGATGGAGATAGTGGATACGATGGAAAGAAGAAAGAATAATATACTATGTCTTCAAGAGACTAAATGGGTTGGAGACAAAGCAAGGGAGATTGAGAAGACATGCTTTAAATTTTGGTATTCAGGTAAAGATAAGGGTAGAAACATTGTTGGAGTAGTTGTTCATAAGGATTTGAAGGATTGTGTGGTTGAGGTGAAAAGATTCGGTGATCGAATTATTTTGTTAAAATTGGTGTTTGAAGAAGAAATTCTGAATATCATCTCATTTTATGCACCACAAATTGGTTTAGATGAAATGACTAAACAAGCTTTTTGGGAGGATTTGGATAAGAGTCTACAAGGAATCCCACAAAGAGAGATGATTTGCATCGGTGGAGATCTTAATGGACATGTGGGAAAAGATGCTTCAGGGTATGCTAGTGTTCATGGAGGACATGGTTTTGGGGATAGAAATGAAGAGGGAAAAGCCATCCTGAATTTTGCAACGGCATATGGTCTTTTCATAGCAGACACTCTCTTCAAGAAGAGGGAGGAACATTTAATTACTTATAAGAGTGGGCCAACTAGAACACATATAGATTACTTTGCATTGAGGAGAAGAGATAAGATGTGTTGTATAGACTGCGAAGTAATCCCAGGAGAGAGTTTGACAACCCAACATCGTTTGTTAGTCTTGGATGTACAAATGAAAGGGTTGGTAAAGAAAAGGAGGGTTTCTAAGATAACTAGAACTAGATGGTGGAATCTTCCACTAAAGCAAGCGAGCTTCAGGGAGAAGGTTTTAGAAGACTTATCTTGGGATTGTAGCGGTAGTGTAAATGAGATGTGGGAGGCAATAGCATCTTGTATCCGAAAGGTAACCAAAGAGATGCTAGGCGAATCAAAGGGAGGAGCTCCATGTCAAAAGGAGGCTTGGTGGTGGAGTGAAGGGGTGCAAGAGAAGGTAAAAATAAAAAGAGCTTGCTTTAAAGCTATGTCTAAGGATAGAACAAAGGAAATTGTCACAAACTATAAAATAGCAAAGAAGGAAGAAAAGAAGGCCGTAAGTGAAGTTAAGTCAAAAGCTTATGAAGTTTTGTATAAAAATCTCGACTATAAGGAGGGACAGAAGGATATATTCAGGTTGGCCAAAGCAAGAGAAAGAATAACCAAAGACCTTTCTCAAGTGAGATGCATTAAGGACGAGGAAGGTCATGTGCTTGTTACTCAGAAGGATATAAAGACTAGACGGGAGCAGTACTTCCATAAACTTTTCATTAGGGAAGGAAATAAAGAGATCACTTTGGGTGATCTAGCTTGTAGTGAAAGTTACTTGAATCGTGCATGCTATAGGCAGATACAAAGAAAGGAAGTAGAGGAGGCTCTGAAGGTTATGAGTCCTGGAAAAGGTGTAGGACCGGATGACATCCCTGTAGAAGTTTGGAGAGTTTTAGGTGAGCGTGGTTTGACTTGGCTTACGAATCTATTCAATGTTATTTGGCGAAGCAAGAAAATGCTTGAAGATTGGAGGAGTATCGTGTTGCCTCTTTATAAGAATAAAGGAGACATTCAAAATTGTTCAAATTATAGAGGTATCAAGCTGATGTGTCACACTATGAAAATTTGAAAACGTGTGATCGAAAGAAGGTTGAGGCCAATTTCTAATGTAAAAGAAAACCAATTCGGATTCATGCCAGGTTGCTCAAGGACTGAAGCCATCCATTTGCCGAGGAGAACAATGGAGATTTATAGAGCTAAAAGGAAGAACCTCCACATGATCTTTATTGATTTGGAGAAGGCTTATAATTCTGTTCCACGAGAGATATTGTAGAGAGTGTTGGAGAAGAGACAAGTACCTGTCCTATACATTAACCTCGTAAAGGACATGTGATGCAAACCGGCTTTTGGCGCGCGTCGAAAAATACAATAATTTGGGGCGGTGGAATTTCGGTGGAGAAAGAGAGGGGTTGAGAAGAACTCGTCGGGAATACGAGAGGTTGAAGGAGGAAAACATGAAGACCGCAGGGAGAGAGAGGAGAAGAGGAGGAGATAGAGATAAACTCTCAATTTTTCATTAATACTGACCTGATTAAAAACACTGGACCCTCATCCCTTTATATAGGAGGGATGGCATTACAAAAATAGAAAACTAATTTAATTTGACCACTAATTATCCTAATTGGACTCTAACTAATTAACCGACCAAATTTAAAAATCAAATCTACGAATAATTGTTGGAGATCACAGGCGATCTCAATTATTTAATTAGAGATACGATAATTTAAATAAACGTAAATAAAATTGACCATTAAATTTAACTAAAAATTCGGCCCTATAATTTGAGATGACGCTGCATCAACTCTCCTCCGCATTAAAAATTCGTCTCCCGACGAATTGCTTGATGTAGGCTTGGAGGTCGAATCTGCGTGCTCCGCCATCTTCCGGAAGAACTAGTGTGGGGCGAATGGCGGACTCCATATGCGGGCGCGGCTTTCGTTGTGGAAGAACATGTGTGGCGCAAACGGCGGCGTCTTCTGGAATTTTGCATCCTCATTGTGATGATGGAAAAATTGATGAGGCATGAATAATATGGTCCTTGGAGAATCCATAGTGAAACAATGGCACAAGGAGAGGAGAAGAGGAGATGTGTCCAAGGAATGAAGCCATGGGATCCTTATATAGGGGAAGCCCAAGACCCTAGTCCTACTTGGATAAGGAGGATCCCCATATTTCTGGTTTCTAACCCTCTTTTTTAAATATTTCTGTCGCCGGGGGTATGGGTGCAAATTTCGCATCCCTTTAATCTTCTTGGCTTTCCTACTCCTTTTGGCCCTTATGCAAATATGGGGTTTTTGGGATTTTTTCTTGCAATTTCCCCCAATCAGCCTCAACTCCCGAAAGTTGAGGGATTTGGTTCCCTTAACCCCCGATAGGGTTTCTTTCCTCCCCAACGAGAGGCGGCGCGGCGCGGGATGGAAGAGGCGGCGGGAGGGCGCGCTGCAAGTGCGGGGGAGCGGTATGCGATCTCCAGTAGGCTGGCGGCGGGGGCGAGTCGGGGGCCCGGTTGAAGAGGGGATGACGACCACGGGGAGAGGGGCTGGTGCGCGTGAATGTGGTTGCGCGCGAGGCGGAGAAGGGGGGGTCTCACAGGGGATTTGGGTTTTGCAGGGGTGGGGGTTTGCTGGCGACGAGGAGGTGCTGGTGGGAGGGATGGGGTGCGGGCGCGTTGAACGCTGGGCGCGGGATAGGGAAGGGCGAGGGCGACGGGGAGGGGCACACCTGGGTGGTGAGGCGCAGGTGGGGCGGAGGGGGAATGGCGCGGGTGGGCTGGTGGATCGCGGGACGAGGAGGGGGACCGTGGGAAGGGATGGGTTGGTGCCGGGAGGAGGAGGTGCCGGCGAAACTGGGGGCGGGGTGGGGGTCGCCGGGGCAGTGAGGAACGGGCCTGATGGTGCGGGGCTGGGCTTGCCGAGGGCGAGGCGGGTGTCGGTTGGCCGGGCTGGGAGGGTTAGGGGTAAGGGGTTGGCCTGTGGTAACGCGGCGGGGGTTGGGGTAGCCGGTGTTGGGGTCGGCGGCGGCAACAGGGGATGGAATTGGGACTGGGGTTGTGATCGAGGTCGGCAGGGAAAGTACCTGGGATGGGTTGGGCGGTGCCGGGGTGGTCGGAGGGGGTGATGGGACCATCTCCGTTAGCGGCATTAGATCTGAAATATCCTGGATAGCAGCCGTCTTGTCGCTTTTTCCTTCTAAATCGGCCTGGACAGCGGCCGGGTTTTCATTTCTCGCGAGACGTTCGGCTTCGACGGCTAGCCCTTCACCTTCAACTTCAGGTTCGGTGGTCGGAGGCTTCGATAGGGCGCACATCGCCTTGAGATTAGCCATTATCTCTCGAACTTTGGACTGGGCAATCTAGATCTCAGGTCGTGCATCCATGTCCTATTTGTATAGTCCTTCGGCTCGTCGTAACACATAGTAGTCTTTCGTCGCCTGCCGGCGTGAACGCCTGGACGGATCGTTAGATCGTGAGGATGACCTAGATGCCATGCTCTGATACCAAATGATGCAAATCGGTTTCGGCGCGTCGGCGAACAATAAAAATATTTGACGGTGGATTTTGGTGGAGAAGAAGATGGAGGGGTTGAGAAGAGAAAATAGAGGGGTTGAGAAGAGGAACACGCCTGTAGCGCGAGGTTGAAGAAGGAGAACCGTGAAGACCACGCGGGGAAAGGAGAAGGAGAGGAGGAGATAGAGATAAACTCTCAATTTTTCATTAATACTGAACTGATTAAAAACACTGGACCCTCATCCCTTTATATAGGAGGGATGGCATTACAAAAATAGAAAACTAATTTAATTTGACCACTAATTATCCTAATTGAACTCTAGCTAATTAACCGACCAAATTTAAAAATCAAATGTACGAATAATTGTTGGAGATCGCATGCGATCTCGATTATTTAATTAGAGATACGATAATTTAAATAAACGTAAATAAAATTGATCATTAAATTTAACTAAAAATTCGGCCCTATAATTTGCGATCACGCTGCATCAACATGTATGATAGGGCTTTATCTTGTGTAAGAGCCCCGACTGGGAAGACTGGATATTTTGACATCAACATTGGTTTACATCAAGGTTCTGCTTTGAGTCCATTTCTTTTTACTTTGATTATGGACGAGTTGACCAGTCACATTCAGGATGAGTTACCTTGGTGTATGTTATTTGCTGATGATATTGTGTTAATTGACGAGACTAGAGATGGAGTAAATGAGAAGCTTGAGGTCTGGAGACATGAGTTGGAGACTAAAGGATTTCGTATAAGTAGGGATAAGACGGAATATATGGAGTGCACCTTTGATGGAAGCAATGGTGAAGAAATCGAGATGAAGATTGGTGACGATAACATTCAGAAGAGAGATTCCTTTAGATATCTGGGATCTATTCTGCAACATGATGGGGAAATTGATGGAGATGTTACTAATAGAATAAATGCAGGCTGGCTAAAGTGGAGAGGAGCCTCTGCTGTTCTCTATGATATGAAAATTCCGTTAAAGATCAAAGGAAAGTTTTACAAAGCAACCGTGAAACCTGCTATGCTTTATGGATCTGAATGTTGGCCTGTGAACCATAGACATGTGCAGAGAATGAGTGTAGCAGAAATGAAAATGCTAAGGTGGATGTGTAGACACACACGTAAAGATCGGATTCGGAATGATGCAATCAGAAACAAAGTTGGTGTAGCTCCGATCGAGGATAAGATGCGAGAAAATCGCTTAAGATGGTTTGGACATTTGCAAAGAAGATCTGCTGATGCACCAGTTAGGAGATGCGATTGTTGGGATGTTGAGCCGGCTAAGAGAGGACGAGGATGGCCCAAGAAGTGTTGGAAAGAGACCATACGAAGGGATCTTAGTTTTGTGGATATAAGCCCGGGATTGGCCCAAGATAGATCTGAATGGAGGCGACGAATCCATGTAGCGGACCCTACTTAATTGTGGGAAAAAGGCTTTGTTGTTGTTGTTGTATGTTATGATAAACAAGTAGAATAACGTGCTGAACGACAGGTTTACAGATTTCTCTCGAGGCTAAATCCAAAATATAAGCTTGTGAAAGATCAGTTTCTGATGGCTGATACTCTACCTACTCTTGAGACCATCTTCGGACGCTTAGAGGAGGTAGAGGCCCAATTCATCACTCTACCACCCACACCTCTACAGAGACGATGGCCCACTATACCTCCTCAGGATACAAAGGGCGTCATAACTATCAAGGAGGACGGGGACGTGACTCAGAGCGTGGACGTGTCGTGAATCTGGACGCAGCCATGACTCTGGACGTGGACGCGATCGTGGACGTGGTCGTGATTCTTCTGCTCGGTATCTAGCATGTGTACACTGTGGACGCTGGAATCACCCTTTTGATCGCTGCTGGGCAACGTTTGGGATGCAACATAATGCTAACAATGCCTATGATGAAGTATCGTATGAAGCAACAGCACAAACAACTACTCAGCAAAGCAGCGAGGCACAAACCTCATTCACTGCTTCTGAATATGCTCTCCTACGACAACTGCTGCAAGAATCTAGTCCTTTTGATAGTAATGCTTCTGCCCCTACCGCTAGCCTGACTACTACCTCAGGTACAGTAGCAAACTCTGTCTCTGCCTCTAAGCATGCATGGATTATTGATTCTGGAGCCTCTACCCATCTGACGGGAGAAGGAAGTTTGTTAACCTCCTCCCAACCGTCTTCCTCTGTGGAGACCGCTCGGGTTGCTAATGGGGATCATTTCCCAGTGACTGCTGTTGGTACTGTCAACTTTTTTTCCAAGCTGCATCTGACAGATGTTCATTGTGCCACTGCTTTTCCTCTCAGCCTTCTATCCGTATAGAAGCTATGTCGTCAGCTTAAATGTCGTGTTATTTTTGATGAGGTTTGTTGTTATTTTCAGGACATCCGGACGAGGAAGGTTTTTGGTGGGGGTCATGAGAGGAACGACCTCTATTACCTCGACATCCCTTCTGATTCCAACTTTGCTAGTGCGATCTCCATCTCTGAAGATCCTTTTCTATGGCACCTTCGTCTTGGTCACCCTTCTGCTAAAGCTCTCTCCATGATGTTCCCCGAACTTTCTATGCTGAAACCCTTTGAGTGTGAAGCATGTCAGTTCGGGAAACATCATCGAGCATTCTTTCCTGCACGGACTGAGCCTCGCCGCCGTACTCCTTTTGTACTTGTTCACTGTGATATCTGGGGACCCTGTCCGGTCCGAAGTCTAAGTGGTCATAAATATTTCGCTGTCTTTGTGGATGACTACAATCGATCATCTTGGGTTTTCATGTTAAAGGAACGTTTAGAAATTAACAATATTATCAAGAATTTTTTTACTATGTCAAAAACATCTTCTCCACTACTGTTAAAATATTTCGTTCTGATAATGCATTGGAATTTACACAAAATGATTTGACATCCTTCTTTGCTTCCCAGGGTACTATCCATCAAACCTCTTGCCCATATACCTCCCAACAGAATGGGGTAGTCGAAAGGAAACTTCGACATCTCCTCGACATTGCCCGCTCTCTTCTTACCCAAATGAAGGTCTCCAAAACCTATTGGGGAGATGCTATTCTCACTGCTGTCCATCTTATCAATAGAGTTCCCTCTGTCTCCCTAAATGGCTCCACGCCCTTTGCCTTATTGTATCCAATTGACTCACCATTTCCTCTACCTCTGCGGATTTTTGGATGCACCGCCTTTGTTCACAACTTCATACCGCAGACAAATTATCGTCACGTGCAATTAAATGCATTTTTCTGGGTTATTCCCAAACAAAGAAAGGGTATAGATGCTATGATCCTTGTGGTAAACACTATTACATATCAGCTGATGTCACCTTTTTCGAACAAACTCACTTCTTCAATCAAGATGTGTCTGATATACCATTAGAACTTCCTCCTCCACCAATTGTCTATAAAAGAAAACATGTGTCCCCTCTTGTTCCTGTTCCTCTACCTATTCCTTTGTTGCAGGAAAATATGCCATCTTCAAGTGCCCCCACCAACACTACTCCAGATGATCCTCAGGAGCTTCCCATTGCCCTACGCAGAACAAAGAGGCAATGCACTATTCATCCTATGTCTAATTTCACGTCTACTGGTAGCCTATTATGTTCTGATAAAAGATATGCAGATGCTCTTATGACAATCTCTGTCCCAAGAGACTATCACAGTGCAATACATGACCACGGGTGACGCCAAGCTATGAATGAAGAAATGGATGCTCTCAATTCCAGAGGAACATGGGATCTAGTTCAGTGTCCCGAAGGTGTTAGGCCTGTTGCCTGCAGATGGGTCTTTAATACGAAACATTCTCCAGATGGTTCTATTGACAGACTGAAAGCAAGACTTGTGGCAAAAGGCTTTACACATACATATGGAGTTGATTACTTCGAGACTTTTTCACCTATTGCCAGGATGGGGTCCATTCGCACTATCCTCTCTGTAGCCGTGAACAACGGATGGCCTATTTTTCAACTGGATGTTAAGAATGCATTTCTATATGGTGATCTTGAGGAAGAGGTTTACATGATGCAACGCCCAGGTTACGAAGTCGAGGGGGAGTATGTTTGCCGACTTCGCAAAGCAATTTATGGTCTAAAGCAAAGTCTGAGGGCATGGTTTGACAGACTTAGTTCAGAGATTAGCACTCTGGGCTTTCAGAGAACTACATCTGACCATTCTGTCTTTGTCAGAAAACGATTAATAGGTACTGTCATACTAGCTGTATATGTGGATGACATGGTTGTTACAGGTGATGATGATAAATGAGTGCTAGAAGTGAAGACTTTTCTGCAAAAGGTTTTTGTCACCAAGGATCTGGGGCAACTTTGTTATTTTCTGGGTATAGAAGTCTTATGTACCAAGAAGGGGCTTCATATGTCACAAAGAAAATATTGCTTAGATATACTAACTGAGGCAGGACTACTTGGGTACAAGCCCTCTGGCATACCTGCAGCACCAAAGAAACATTCTACACCAGATGATCCTGCCTTTGAAGATACAAGATACAGAAGCCTGGTTGGCAAACTTCTGTACCTTACTGTTACTAGGCCAGACATATCATATATTGTGAACAGAGCTAGCCAATAGGGGTGTTTACGGGGCGGGTACCCGATCCGTTTGATAGTGACCCGCTCCGACCCATCATTACCGAGTTAACGGGTCGAGCCGACCCGTTCGAATGGGTGCCCTCTTTTAACGGGTACCCATATTATATGAATGGGTAATGGGTACCCGCGAGTACCCGTGGAATGAGTATATATTTTTCCGTGACTAACAAAATACAAGGTGCATATGTCTATTAATATTGTGAAAATAAGCATACAGATGTCGAAAAACACATGACTTTATTATATCACTCGTAATTTCAACGGTATCACTACGTGTATATGTCAGAGCATGTAGGAGGGGCTGCACAAGCTAAGGCATGGATGAGGGTTGCGTCGAGCGACAAAGCATGAAGCAGGGGATGCGCCGGTGGTGAATCGTGGAGGGGCTACGCAGTGCGGCGAGTCGCGGAGGAGGGGATGCGTTGCACGACAAGGCATGGAGGAGGGGTTGCGTCGAGTGGTAAGGCATGGAGCAGGGGCTGCGTCGGGTGGCGAATCGTGGAGGGGCTGCGCAGCGCGACGAGTCGTGAAGGAGGGAATACACGACGCGACGAGCTGCGGAGTTCAAATCCTAGCTGTGACCGAGAACGGCAAGAAAAGGAACCGGACGTCCCATTTCCATATGATAATCATTCAAGACGCCAATTAAGCGATTATTATGTGTTGATATTGGATGGTTGCGAGGGAATTGGATCGAACCATGTCAAACAAGCTCTTGTGATTAATTTTTGTCTATAAAAGTATCAAACGTTACAATTATTATACCTCGTCAATATATAGTTCCAAGTTCCAACTTTCTTATCATATACATAGTCAAAATTCAAATGGAGCATCAGCACATGGATGTTGATTATCAGACCTCCAATGCTGGTAATGCAAATCATATAAATAAGTCCACTAAAAACATACCTGGGCGGCAGTTGAATACCCGAATAACCCAACCGGGTACCCGGATCTTCCCGCGGGTTTTCCAACGGGTTAATCCGTTTTGACGGGTCAACAATTTACTGGTACCCGACCCGGATATTTTTTCACGGGTACCCATGAAACTAGGGTCATATCACTGGGTTGGAGCGGGTACCCGTTTGACCCTAAACCATTGAACACCCCTACTAGCCAACACATGGAGAAACCATATGCTACAACCATTGGCAAGATGTTCTTCAGATCCTTCGCTACCTGAAGTAATCCCCTAGACGTGGTCTATTCTATAGGGCAAATGGATACACTAAAGTTACTGCTTATGCTGATGCTTATTATGCAAGCTCACCTGAGGATCGTCGTTCTACGACGGGCTATGCGATGATGGTAGGAGGTAACCTTGTTAGTTGGAGGAGCAAGAAGCAGACTATGGTTTCCCGATCTATCGTGCAGAGGCAGAATATAGGGAAATAGTCCAAGCCACATGCGAAATTACCTGGTTATTGTCTCTTTTGCAAGAACTCAATATTGCTATCACTACTCCTGTTCCTCTATACTATGATAACAAATCTGCCACTTATATTGCTACAAATCATGTGTTCCATGAGAAGACTAAACACATTGAGATCGACTGTCATTTTATTCGTGATGCTGTACGAGAAGGCAAGATTTCTACACCACATATCTCAACAGATCTTCAGCTTGCAGACATATTCACATAGACCTTATCAAAGAAGCACCTTTCCTGGATATCTTCCAAGTTGGGCATGATCGATGGATATGCTCCAACTTGAGGGGGAGCGTTAGAGATTGCAGAAGATTTCTTTCTTTATATTATATTGTAACCCCACGAGGGCTTTTATGTTAAGAGACTATTCTATGTGGCTATTTGTCAAGGGAATATTCTATAGAGAATATTCTATATTCTGTAAAGAATATTCTATAGAATATTCTCCTTTGAGCCCTCTATGGTTTAGTCCTATATAAGGACCCCTAGACCTCTTGAATAAACAACGAATCATCTTTTCTTTTCATTCTTTCACAAAAACTATGAACATAAACCTAAAAAACTTCACAATTTCACACAAGAATCGGTGTAGATATGGAATTCTACATCTTACCCCAAAGGAGGGAAGCCAAGCTCTTGAAGAACTCCTTGCAAACTTGCAGCATGCGAAATGGATGATATTGGCGAAATGGCCGATACAAGCCGAAATGGGACCGGTTTTCATGCTTTTCCACGCTGGAAGATGCCTTATGTCAGCGACAATATCACCAATATCCCTGTAAAGGGATATAGAAGCTGATATTGATATCCTCAATTTGTCGATACCAGTATGTCGGATATATCACGAAATGGCCTTCCCTACCGCTAGTCGTACTTCCTCTCTGTCTCTCGCATAGAATTCTGCCTACCATGCCTCCTTTGAGAGAGGAGGACGATAGAGCTTTCGAGGAGGACATGGTCACGACTTTGGTCGTGGTCATGATCGTGACTCGGACTGTGGTTGTGGATGTGACACTAGCTCTCCACTGTATCCACAATGCATCCACTGCCAGTGAGCAAGGTTTGGCGCTCCTCCCCATGCCAACAATGGCTATGAGACTACTCATGATATCACAAAGGCATCTCTCGATCAAGACTTCAGTGGACAGATAGTCCAACCCAGTGGCACATATTACTCCCACTATGTATATTCTACGGAACTTCAATTCTTCCACCAGTGAGAGCACTCCTATTGCTAGTCTGGCTACTATCTCGGGTACAATAATCAACTTCGCCACTGCTTATGCTCCTTCTTGGATTATTGATTCTGGAGCCTCCACCCATTTAACAGGAGAAGGTTATCTGCTAACTTTATCAAAACCCTCCTTATCTTTGAAGTCGGTTTTGGTTGCCAATGAGGTTCATTCCCCTGTTAATACTATCAAATTATGGAGTTCTCTTCCAAGGTTCAACTTATTGGAGTTCATTGTGCCTCCGATTTCCCTCTGAACTTGTTGTCTGTTCATAAGCTTTGTACTACGCTAAATTATCGTATGATTTTTGATGAATTCTGATGTTATTTTTAAGACATTCAGACAATGCAGATTTTTGATGGGGGATATGAGAAGAACGATCTCTCCTATCTTGACATTCTCTTTCATTCCACTTTTGTTGGTATTACGTCTATCTCCACCGACCCATTCCTTTGGCATCTTCGTCTTGGGCATCCTTCCGCCAATATCTTCTCCATATTGTTCCATGAACCATCTACTCCAGTGTTCAGGAAAGCTGCCGAGTAAACCGCATACTCGGCCACATATTCATACTCGATGGTCTTTCCCTCCAAGTATGATGAAACGTCCATGTATGTGGATTGACCCACATACTCGACCGAGTATAGCCCCTATGCGGTCACCTTCTCGACCGCTTTTCTAATAAATTTTTTTATTTAACCTAAATCCAAATAACCCCACCCACGTAATAACATAAAACCACATACTCCTCGTAACTACATACTCTCCCGCATAAAACCACATAAAATCACATACTCTCCCCGATTGAGGATATTAACAAATTATTAAATATTTATATATATTTTTAATAATAAAAAATACCAAACCACATACTCCCCGCATACTCTCTCGCATATCGCATACTCTCTATATAGTGACCCCTTCGATTGAATACCGAATAGCGCCTTCCTGAACATTGATCTACGCTGAAGCCCTTTGAATGCGAGGCATGCAAGTTTGGGAAACATCATTGAGCTTCCTTTCCTGCCTGTGCTGAGTCGCGTTGTACTGCTCCCTTTACTTTAATCCATTGTGATATTCGGGTACCCTGTTAGGTCCGTATTTTGAGAGATCACTGATATTTCATAGTTTTATGGATGATTACCATAGATCTTCTTGGGTTTATCTTATAAAGGAATGCTCGGAGATTAATAAAATTTGCGAAACTTTCTTTTGGTTTATGAAAACGTCTTTTTCAACACGTGATTAAATTATACGAACTGACAAGGCTCTTAAGTTCATCTAATAGGATTTGGTATCCTTTTTTGCCTCTTGGGAGGTTATTCGTCAGACTTCCTGTCTGTATACCTCCCAGTAAAATGGGGCATCGGAAAGGAAACTTTGATATCTTCTTGATAATGCATGATCTTTACTCACTTAGATGAAGGTTTCAAGTCATACTTGGGGGATGCCATTTTCACAACAGTCCATCTCATAAATAGGGTTCTGTCATATGTTCTGAAGGACTACACTCCTTTCTCCTTATTATACTCCAGTGAGCCACCTTTTCCATTGCCACTAAGAATTTTTTGGTGCACTGCCTTTTTCCATAACTTCCATACTACTGACAAATTATCTCCTATGGCTATCAAGTGTGTTTTTCTTGGGTAGTCTCGCACTCAGAAGGGTTATCAGTGTTATGATCCAATCTATCATTATTACTATATTTCCGTTGATGTCACTTTCTTTGTACATACCAACTACTTTACACAGTCCGTCTGTGACCACTGTTGCAAAAATCGGCCGACTAACCCGTTTAGTCGGTCCGATTAGTCGACTCGGTGGGGTAGCCGAGTCGACTAACCAAAGTCGCTCTATAATCGGACCAGCCCAATTCCTCTGCCGATTAATCGGTTTACTCGGCCGATTACACGATCGCTTTTTGCACAGACCTTTTTTATCTGAACCCCCAAAAATCGAATACCCGAATACTCGATTGAATCGATAGAGGACCTTACTGTTCGACAGTAAGCTCCCATGCCCTGAAAACCTAAACTCGAGCCCTCCGAAAACCCAAACCCTTGACGCCCCTCCATCTCCGCCTCCACCAAACCGCGTCGTCGAACCACATCTCCGACGATGGTCAAAGGACCTTTCGCCTCGGCATCACCGACCTCAAGGCTCCTTCCAGCTGCAGCCAAATCTCTCCTTGGAGCTTCTCCAACGCCCGATCCTCGCCGCCCATGTTAGTTTTTTTGTTTTTTTTTGCTTTTTTGAACTTTTAGATATGATTAGGACATTAATGGTTAGTATTTAATTTTATATGTGATTAGGACACATTTATATTTTCGGTTGGTTTAATAACAATGTGGATTGTTCATTATATGCATATGTTGTATTCAAATTTGATTTCTGGAGCAATGTGGATTCCATTTTAATGATCAATTATAATAAATGACAAAAATAGGTTATGCATATGACGATGCATAAATGATCAGGTATGATTAGGCATAAATTTATGTAGCAATGCATATGTTTTAACAATGTGGAGGATATCATTTCTGGAGGATATGATTTATGGAGCAAATGATTTCTGAAAGATTAGATTTTCAGTTAATAAGTTATGCATTACATATGATTTTTGGAGCATATGATTTCTAAATATTATTATCTGCTATGCAAAAAATAGAGTAGAGTCAAATGGGTAAGAGCCAAAGGCCAAAACACTACACACAAGTCTTGTATATATGACAAAAAAAACTTAAGCCATGATTTTTGCTGTATATCATGACTGTAGGTTGTAGTAATATTGCCATTTTTAATATTGAATAATGCACAATTACGATTCTCTTACTCGCCATTTTTTATTTTTAAACATTTTCTTATACTATGTACCAATCATTTTGTTCTTAACTTGCTTCATTTTTTCTTCTCTTGCTATATTTTTTAAGCTCTTAAAAATATTAAAATTGCTAAATATATGAATATAAATGAGAGTATATGTTGTAAAAATTGATTTATATATTTAAAATAATTAAAAACAATCAAAACCGACTAATGCCCAACTAAATCCGATTACTCTTCCGACTGCCGATTAATCCTTAGTCAGTAACCCTACCGACCGAGTACCGACTGTCGACTTCTGCAACTTTGTCTGTGACTTTGCATACTTCTGTACCTTTGCATGTTCCTTATTTGCAAGATAATGTGCCTTTTTCGAGTACTCCCACCATTATTGCACCATATACACCTCAGGAGCTCCCTATATCTCCATGGAAATAACAAAGGCAATTCACATTTCATGGTATGCCACATTAAATTTCTTTTGATGGTTTATCCAATTGTGTCAAGAGATTTACAGATGCTCAGATGCTCTAATGACAGTTCTATTGTTTGAGATCATCATATTACATTGCATGATCATTGTTGGCGAAAAGTCATACTTACATCTAGGGACACATGGGGTATTGTGTTGTGTCCCCTGGGAGTCAGACCTCTGGCATGCAGAAAGATCTTCACGAAAAAACAGTCACCTGATGGTTCTATTGGCAGATTGAAAGCTAGGCTGATAGCTAAAGGATTCACGCAGATCTATGGTGTGGATTACTTTTAGATCCAATCATTAGAATGGGGATTTATACTCACCATTCTTTATGTTGCTGCTAGTAAGGACTTGCCTATCTTTCACCTAGATGTGAAGAATGCCTTTCTCTATGGAGACCTCGAGGAGGAGGTTTACATGATGCAATCGTAGGGTTACGAAGTCGAGGAGACGTGTGTGTTCCGACATCAGAAGGACATATAAGGCCTAAAACAATGTCCCCAGGCATGGCTTGACATGCTTACTATTGACATCAATTCTCCTTGCTTCTGTAGGACGAGATCTGACTACTTTATCTTTGTCGGACAATGGTCCATTGGCCTTGTTATACTAGATGTCTACGTTGATGATATAGTTGTCACTGATGATGACAAAGTATACATTTTAGATACTGAGGCCTTCCTTCATAAGGTATTTGTGATGAAGGATCTTGGACATCTTTGTTACTTCCTTGGCACTGAGGTGATACGTATCACAGAGGAATTACATTTCTCGCATCGAAAGTATTGCCTAGATATTCTTTCATAGGCTGGACTACTTGGATGCAGACCATCTGACATCCCTGCAGTACTGAGGAAACACTCTACATCTACTGATCCTGAGTTTGAGGACACTACACAATATAGAAGCTTAGTGGGCAAACTGCTTTACCTTACTGTCACTAGACCATACATATCGTATGCTGTGAGCAGAGTGAGCCAACACATGGAGAGACTTCTCAATAGTCATTGACAGGATGTTCTTCTGACCCTTTGATATTTGAAGGAGTCTCTAGGGTGTGGCCTCTTCGATGGAGTCAATGGCCATGCTAATGTCATTGCATATGCCGATGCTGATTATGCTAGTTTTCTGGAGGTTTGACGATCGACTACTGGGTATGCTATGTTTGTTGGTGATAATCTTACTATATGATGCATTGGGAAGCAGATAGTGGTTTCTAGATCAAATGCAAAAGCATAATACATGTCAATGACCAAACTACATGTACTGTGACAACAAGTCTACTACATATATTGCCACCAATCTAGTTTTTATGAATGGACTAAGCACATTGAAGTTAACTGTCACGTCATTTGTGATGTTGTATGGGAAAGGGAAAATCGCCAGTCATATCTCCACAGATCTTCATCTTACAGATATATTCACGAAGGCGCTACTATCAGAGTATGCGTCATGTAGATATGAGTAATTGGATCTTTCCATGGTCTAATTACCACATCTACTATTTTAGTCCCACATTTACAATGAGTGAGACTTGGTCTTACTGGTAGGGCTATATAAGAAGCGCCACCCTCATAGTAACAGTTGATAGAGACAAAGCACTATACATATACGATCCTTGAGAGGCCTTCTCTCATGGTTTCATCACACTCCTCGCGGAGTAATGTTAAATCTAGTGTTCTTCTATGATCTTTGTTTCTTTATCTTAATATTACGCTTCCACATTATCATTTCGAAATGGTATCGAAGCGGGTTTGATAACAAGGATTTATTGAAACCCTAATTTTGGACTGTTCAGGGTTTTGATGAAACTCTAATTCTTCACCACAAAGTCCAAGCCACAACGCAACCCTCTCTACGGAACAACGACCAATGCAGATTTGACTGGCTGAAATCTCCAATTTGAGTTCATGGAACCTTAGCGGCACCGACCTTATTTCCCTCGCATGTATGTGACCACCATCAACTCTAGATCTAGGGTGCGCAACACAAGAAAGAGAAGAAAGATGTGATCTTTCCATGCGTAATCTACAGCAACATCACGATCACATCTCGATTGAAGCCTCCACCAGAAGAGGAAGAGATGCTACAGATGGTGGCACAACATACTCCAAGTGGCAAAACCCTAGAGACCCTTCTCGATCGGGTGGAGAAGAGAAAAACCTCCTTGTTCCAGTTAAGAAGATCTCCAGGCGGTGGCACCCATAACTAGCCATTGTCAATACCCACCAGGAAGTCTTCTTTCTGGCCAACACCCTTGCTGATCACCACACATGCGACCTCTCACGACAATAAGCAACAGCTTGACAATGGAGAGAACATCTCCTCCGTGTAGAATTGATGATGGGTTGGACCAACCCTAGAAAGAACAGATGGCTCAATGTTCGTGGATCAAGATTAGCGGTGGTCCTTCCCTGTGAAGGAGCAAAACAATACATCAACGAAAAGATGGATTTTTCGAATCCTAGGCCCAACAATAGTAGGATTTGAACCTGGGTCATTTAAGGTGGAGGCACACGGCTCTACCACCGGACCACTCAATGGGTTCTCCTGGGCCCAACAAAGCCCCACTTCATTCTGGATTTTCTTTAATCCCTTTTTTATGAATGTCAGGCCAACTCTTGCTGGAAAGAGAAAAAGCGAAGGTCAGTTGGACCGTTGCATTAAAAAAAAGAAAGGTCATTTTGGGTCCAATTGCTTCATTTTTTTTAAAGTAAGCGAAGTTTTAGGCTCAATTGGGTTGAAACCATATAAAAAAGAGACCCCAAATAATGAGTCCCAGTTTGTGAGCCCAATTGGGCTGAGCTACATATTTGGGCCCAAGTTTGATCGTGAGTTTTGAAAAAAACAAAAAAAAGGGTCGTACGCAAAAGAAAGAAAGAAAGAGAAAAGGTCGAAAAAAGAAGAGAGTAGAGTTCAACTTATGTGATTTTTGTTTCTCCCCATCTTTAGGTCTTCTCCCAACTTTGTCGATGTCATCTATTCTGACCAGTATGGGAGAAATGAGGTATTATGTAGAGTTCTACAAATTGTCAGATTCAGTGTCTCCAGTTCATATTCAGACGTCCAAGTTTCAGTCTCTATAGTTCAAATTTAGACTTTACATTCATATTATTTCAGAGTCTACAGTTTCATGCACAAATGTATACGATCGTTATTTGAGAGGTGATGTCCCCATTTTTCATTTGGACTCGGAGTTTTCATGTTATCCATAGGGACTCTAGAGTAGAGATCCCAATTATCGAGTCATTGTGGGCTTAGGATTTTCATGTGGTTTCACATAGACTCCAGAACAGAGATCTCATTCTCCGAGCCAATATGAGAGAGACCCAGTTCGCCGACGAGGAGACTTTAAGACTCCATTCCCCAACGACCGTGAAATCTGACGAGGATGGTTCCACGTTTTTCCCCCACTTTGGCCCTTCAGAGAGATGGAACATTTGTAGGCCAGAGTTCTCAACGTAGAGACTCAGTTTCAGTGACTGACAGACACAATACAGAGCACATATTCTCCGATGAGGAGACCAAATTCAGTTCACACTACATCCCTTATGTTCCTCCTCACCAGTACAACATGAGAAGCAACGTCCTTAGCAGGCAGTCAATAGAGTATGCATTGAGTTGATATTGTCTGTAGTGTCTTGTATTGTGAGTGAGCGATTTCTTTATATTTGCCCAAGCTGCGCATTGCATGCGTTAGCATGAGGGGGAGTGTTCGAGGGTGCATCATATGTAGATATGGGTAAATGGATCCCTCCAAGGTCCAATTACCACATCCATTAGTTCACGTCTACTATGAGTGGGACTCAATTATACTAATAGGGCTATATAAGAAGCCCTACACCCATTGTAATATTTGAGACAGACATAGCAATATATATATATATATATATATACACGACCCTTGAGAGGCCTTCTCCTGTGGTTTCATTCACTCCTCACGGAGTAGGATTCCATGTTAAATCCCGATTTTCTTCCATGTTCTTTATTTCTTTATCTCTAATACACTTCTGCATTATCGTTTTCTACAGCTACCGAAGAAATAACTCTCGTGGATGATTTTCAAGTTGAACACGATCGATAGATATGCTCTAACTTGAGAGAGTGTGAGGGTTATTGGGTTATTTCTATTTATTCCTATTTCAGCCCTGTAACCCTGTTCGAGGTATCTATGAATTTTTCCTTTTTTACTCCTTTAGGGTTTCGTGCTATATAAGAAACCCCATATCCACGGAATAAAACAAATAATTCATTCTCTCTTCTTTCTCCACGATTATAATGTCAATACCCCCCTCAAGTTGTAGCATATATCAACAATGAGATATGGGTCCTTCGAAGCGCTTCTATGATTATATCAATGACTTCTCTATAGAAATGTGAGAAGTAATGATATTTCCGTCCTATGCTGCATCTCATATAAAATGATATTCCACCTCAATATGCTTGGTCTACTCATGAAAAACATGATTGGTTAGAGATATGAATGGTGGACTTATTGTTCAATCAAAAGGAGTGTGGGTTGTGGTAGGCAACCCAAGTTTTTGTATAAAAGAGACGAGTTATGTAATCTCATATGTGGCTTGAGCCATGGCTTTGTATTCTGTTTCTACACTTGATCTGGAGACGACCAACTGCTTCTTGCTGTGTCATGTGGCAAGGTTTCCACCAACAAACATTGCAAAATCAATGGTGGATCGCCTATCCTCGGGAGAACCTGTGCATGCAACATCTGTGTAGGATGTATTGTGTAGAGTTACTTGTCAGATTATTAGTCATTAGCAAAAGCAGACCATAGAGTTGTTGATAAATAGTCGAGAATCTCCAATGTGCCTGTATGCGTAAATGTAAATGCAAGTGCTGTATGGTTTGAGGCTCCTTGAAAGAGTGAGTTTCTTCTTGTGGCTGTTTCGTAGACAGAGGTTGATGACGAGGGATCATTGCGTGAGGCTGCTTGGCAATATCTCTGATAGGTTTGTTTTGTGCAACATTGCAGTGGAATCCATGGAACATCTCTTCTTCGCGTGCCCGAAGGTCATGGGGGTATGGGAGGACGCGATTGTTGATTGGGTGTGCACCTCTGATTTGGCTTCCTTCTGTGGCTCGCTGGTGGCGAACAAAGGTAGGGAGCGGAGGGCGCTCCTACGACCCAAGGCAAGCTTGTGGGCGATTTGGCTAGGCAGAAATGAAGCTATCTTATCGGGACAACGCTTTTACAAAGAGAACATCGTTTTTCACTGTACGCGTTTAGTCGATGATTGGGCGTTGGTTTAGTTTCCTTTGTGATATCTCTTTCTGTACATTTGTAAACCGCCTGTTTACTTTGTTATTTTTTATTAATTGGGGCGAACACCACTGAGCGTGTCCCCCTCTTTTGGACCTCAAAAAAAGAAGCAACACATGAATGACATCGCTGCTCCGGTGCATTTCTCTACTACAAAAGCATAAGTTGCCCGACAACTTCCATCCGCAACCTGTAGTAGCTTGAAATCGCATTCGCACTGGTGGCCCGAAGGAGTTACCCATTGGATAAATTCTAACCAGATAGTCAAGTGTGAAAAGGAGTCCATGTGCAAGAAAGCGATCGAGTATACCGCATACTCGTACTTGGTAGCCTTGCCGCTTCGAGTATGATGAAACAACTATGTATGCGGGTTGACCCGCATACTCGACCGAGTATACCCCTATGTGGTCGCCTACTCGCCTGGTTTTCTAATAATTTTTTTATTTAACCCAAACCCAAATAAACCCACCCGCCTTAAACTAAACGAAAACCCTTCAATTCTTTTGCTCATTTGATCTATATTACTTTTTATCCCAATAATTTTGTTCCTTGTACCTTCAATTCTTCATTATTAAAATCTAGAGATATAATATTTAGAGGATATTAACATAGTATTAAATATTTATTTATATTTTTTAATAATAAAAACTCCAAAACCGCATAAAGCCGCATACTCTACATATTCTCCTGCATGTTGCATACTCTATACATTGACCCCTCTGACCGAATACCACATACCACCTTCCTGAACATTGAAACTGTTAGAAATAAAAAATACAGAAGCTTGATCAGAGAAAACGAATAAAACATGAAGAACACATGATTAACGTGGAACCCTACTCCCTAAGGAGCGGGATGAAACCACAGGAGGATGTGTCTATTGACTTTCTCATTTGATATATGAGGTCTGGGGCTTCTTATATAGCCTTCACAGAGCTTTAATCCTACTACTAGTAGATGTGGAACTAAACTTCTGGATGTGGTAAATGGATCTTGGAAGAATCCATTTATCCATCTACATGCTAATGACACATACTCTAACACTCCCCCTCAAGTTGGAGCATGCAATGCTCAGCTTGGACAAGTAGAAGGAAATCTCAACTCACAATACAAGACGCTACAAAAAATTATCAACTCAAAGTGTACAACTGTCGGCTGCTGTCGAGGACGTTGCTTCTCATGCCGTGCAGGTGAGGAGCGAACAAGCTTGAGTGTGACTCAAACTGAATCTCCTCATCAGAGAACGTGTGCTCTGTACTGTGCCTGTCAGAGTTACTGCAACTGGAAATGGGTCTCCACTTGGAGAACTCTAGCTCGTCACAATAATGTGGACAACTGCTCCATCTCCGAAAGGGACGAACTGAAAAGCCATGGAGATATCCTTGTCGGAGTCCATGGTCACTGGAGAATAGAGTCTGAAAAAGTCTCCTCGTCGGAGAACTGGGTCTCTCCTGTACTGGCTCAGAGAATGAGATCTTTATTGTGCAGTCCATATGAAACCATATGAAAACTCTGACCAAAAACAAAAGATGAGGTCCACAACAAAAGATGGCAAGCATGTGTACATCAAACTGAAGACCGTATACACGTGGTTGTCTAAAACTAAAGACTCGGAACCAATCTGATATCGAGTTTGAATATCTGGGAAATTGTAGAGTCTGAAAATCTGGTAGTGGTCGGTCTGGGATCTTACATCTGAATTTGGAACAGACCTGTGACTCTATACAATACTCCCCATTTCTCTCATACTGGTCAGAAAACAATGACGTCAACAAAGTTGGGAGAAGACAAAAAAATGGGGAGGAAAAAACATAACATAAGCTGTCACAATAGATTTTTTTATGGCTTTTCTCGCAATTTGAATCATCATTCATTTTTTTTCATACATATTCTTTTTTTGTACGATCCTCTTTCCTCTCGTTTTCTCTTTTGGCTATTTCTTCTTTTTTTTGCTATCTCATTCATCATCATCATTTTGAACAAATACACTCCGACTCGGCTGTAGCATCTCTCTCTTTCTTTCTTTTTTCAATAGTCCCCTCCTTTTTTTCTTCTCTAGCCTCTCTTCTTTTTTTTGACATACGATCTAATTGGGCCTTCGTCCCTTGCCCTTTTTTCCAAAGTCTGTTGACCAAAATAAAGGGTTCAAAAGTTTTTTTATATAAAGCAACCGGCCTTTCGTGGGCTACTTAGGGTTCCCACGATTAGGAATCCTTCTGCGTAGACCCGCCGGCCCCTATGGGGAGATCCTGTTGCCGCCGCCTGGAAGGTGTGCCAAACCTTCAGTGGAGTTGCCAGTAGCATCGAGCTCCACCGATGGAAAGAGTGCTGGAGCTCTTCCTCACTGCTGGAGAACCACTGTCGACTTGAGGAGATCTGATAGGCAACAACGCTAGTGTCGATATTCGATGAAAGGTCGACTTGGAGGGAGCGCCGCCAGTGCGCTCTGAGGAGTGTTGGCAATGAAGACTGGAGGGGTGGCGCGATGGAGGAGAGGTCGTAGAGGCAGTGCGGGCAGATGGGGGCGAAGCTTCGCCGCCTCTGGGATAGGGCTCCACCGCACTTCCGCTGCAGAGGCATGCTGTGCAAGGCACCCGGTGTACGTACTTAGGCGGCAGATCGAGGCGCTCGTAAATCTACGACTTGGAGTATGGCACACCGCCAGGGCTAGGTGCTGCCTGAGCACCACCAGAGGAGATGTCGCCTCTTGCGCGGTTGATACACATCACCTAGAGATGCGTCACTTGAAGCATATGCGGTCTGGGTCGAAGAGGGCTGCACACCACTTGGACTGGGTTTTAGGGCTGGAGGAGCGCCACTGCCATTGCTTCTCATTTGCATGTAGGGTTCAAGTGGAACCCATATCTCCAGAGATGGAGATCTGGAACTTGATGACTCAGAATAATAATCTTCCAACATTAATCAAACAATCGAAAACTGAATCTGAATCTCACCAAGAACAGAAGAACATAAAATCCCCGAGAATCGACATGATCTTATACCATGTTAGAAAATAAGAATGCGGAAGCGTATCAAAGAAACAAAGATAAAGAAATATGAACGTCTGGATGTAAAGGGAGTAGGCATGGTATGTGCGAGGCCTGGAGATTCTGCTTTGGAGGGTAGATCAGAGAGGGCAACACCGCCTGGGGCAAGGGCACTGCCTGAAGCCTGGAGCAAAGAGACGGTAGAGGAGCGGGATCACCACTAGAGTGCAGAGCCCTAGAAGGGCTTCACGTGGGTCGTCGCTTGCAGGATATGAGATTGAGGGGAGCACCGTCATTGCCTTCGCTTGCCAGAGAGGGAAGAACTCGCACCGCCGCTAGAGGAGATGCTCCGCCTGTCTTGGAGAAGATGCTCTGCCGGGAAGAAGGGCGCAGGGAGGGGCGACGCAATGGGTTGGCGATGATACTCCGCTGCTCAGTTCCTCGGCATCAGGATCTGGAGCATCGGGATCTGGTGCGGCTAGGGCAGCCGCCAATAGCATCATACGACATGTATGCTGTACCGCCATGTGATTTGGAGTGGGCGGTGGTGGAGAGGAGCAGCAGTGTGAAGCAGGAACCCAAGAAGAATAGGGGCCTGCAAATGCTGGCTTGAAAATAGGGTTTCGAAACCCTAGAACTGAATCTGGGGATCGACGGAATGTTGACATCGATGGTAGCTGCCCTGATCTTGAGATTGAATCATACCACATTATGGTTCTAACAAAACCCTAGAACTTGAATTAATCCAAACACAATATTCTTCAAGAACAAGAACTCCAAAATCGAATTTCGAATAAAATAAAAAAATCTTCAAGAATAAACCGTCGAGAATCGAACCAGCTCTGATACCATGTTAGAAATAAAGAATGCAGAAGCTTGATCATAGAAAAGAATAAAACATGAAAAACACGAGATTTAACGTAGAATCCTACTCCATAAGGAGCGGGACGAGATCTCAGAATTCAAACGGATCCGGCGATGTACTAATCATGCAAATCATAGTGGTTGAAGAACCTGAATGCATAGTTTGCTTTCGACGACTACCAATAGTTGGGGTTAAATGTTGGTGTTATCAGGGAACCTAAGGGCAATCTCAAGGAACTGGATCCATCCAACAAGCAGTAAAGGGTTGGCAAGAAGAGGACTTTGAGAAGCGTCATCGTCCTAATTGCCTCGAATATAACCTGTTCATGGCATTCACAAATGCGATGAAAAAGAAGGTATGGAGGTGAGATGCGAATCACCTCTTGGTGGGATTAGAGCTTAGCTTGGTTGACACAAGGTGCTTGTTACATTGAGAACTGTCCATTTGGGGGATGAAAAGCCTGCATTCATTCTCCAGCTTGAGGGGGAGGGTTGGAGCATTTGTATAGATGGGCAATTTACCACATCAAATGTTTAGTCCCACATCTACCGATGGTGGGACTTAGAAAGTTTGTAGAGGCTATATAAGAAGCCCCAAACCTCCGGTATTAGATGAGAAATTCGACAGGCACATCAACCCGTTGAGGCATTCTCCCGTGGTTTCATTACACTCCTTAGGGAGTATGTTTCCACGTAACGTCTCGAGCTTCTGTGTTTCATATTTCTTTATTTTATTGCTCTATTTATCAATTCGCTTTCGCATTTCTCATTTTCTAAAGCGGGTTCAATTATCAAGGAATTATTTCGTGATTTATTTGAGATTCGATTGTCAGTTGTTCTTAAAGTTCATTATTATTGTCTATTCAAGTTCTGTCCAAGTTCTAAGGTTTCTATTGAAACCCTAATATCTGTCCACCGATCATCATTGCCTCTGAAGATCTCTGCTGTCACACGACCTCCAGGTGCATGGGCCCTATGCCTCATTTGCGACCCCTCCAGGCGCCACCGACTTCTGCTTCCAGCATCATCGGAAGCCCTTCTAGGCGGTGCCAAGGTTGCAAAAGTCGGTAGTCGGTACTCGATCGGTTGTGTCACTGACTAAGGATTAGTCAGCAGTCGGGTGACTAATCGGATTTAGTCAGACTTTAATCGACGTTGATTTTATGATTATTTTAAATATATAACTCATTTTTATACATATATTTACATAGATTTTGTACAAATTTATACTACCATAATAAAATAAAAGTATTAATTGAATTTAAATAAAACATTAAGCATATTATAATAATTTTGCTTATAAAAAAACAAAAGATTAAAAAAAACATGGTATCTCCACGCAAAAATTGGTCGATTAGTGTACCTAGTCGGAATTAGTCGGTACTCGGTCGGCCACCCCACTGACTAGACTAGTCGGACCTACTAGTCGGACCAGTCGGGCGACTTTTACAACACTGGGCGGTGCCATTCAACCGCATCAACGGGGCCCCACTCGTGCTGCCATCCATCTCGCGGTAGCCCAACTCCTCCTTCGTGCAAGGCGACAATGTAACATCCTCTTGCGTATGCACGACTCCCCTCCAAGTCCAGGCCATCCGGGCCATCAAGCACCTCTAGGCGGCACTCCTCCCTCGTACAAGCCCCAGGCGGAGCCCCATCTCCAAGCGGCAATAGTAGGTGGAATCTCCAACCGCCATCACCTCCTCGAGGGCGAAAGTAGCCCAATGATCTCTCCATGCGGAGCCGCTCCGGGCTCCCTGCGACGATGGAACCTTCCCAGGCGGTGCATCTAGCAGCCATCTTCTCCAGCGGCACCGTTGTTGCATTGCTAGCTGCACAAGCCTCCTTCGACGGTGGAACTACATGCGGCGGTACCTCCCTTCATCAGGCGACACAAGTATAGTCTGGCGGCACCACCCTCAAAGCCCTGGCGATATACCTTCAACACCTCGGTGCACACGATCCAGGGTGGCTGCGTAGATCCATCGCCTCCCCGATCTACAGACCCCCCCCAATCAGGGGCGGCTTCTTCATGCATGGGGTTCCCAATCTGGGAATCCTAAATAAGGGAGAAAGGCCCAGTTGGGCTGAAGCATGTTAAAATATGTGTTTTTATTGTAAAGACCCAAGTGGGCTATGGTTGAAAAAAAGGAGAGAGATCATGTCTAATTGGGCCGAGAATATAAAAAAAGAGTGGACTGCTGCATCAATTTAAAAAAAGATTGGGGGAGCCTTGAGTTGGGCCGATTAAAAAAAAGGAAAGGAATTTGTTTTGAGAAAAGGTGCATACGAAAGAAAAGTCGTACGCGAGAGAAAAAATATTTGGCGAAAAAAAGAGAAAAGCCATGAAAAATGAACAACTTATATAAAAAATTTTAAAAGAAAAGCCGAAATAATGAGATCGTCTTATTTAGTTTTTGTTTCTCCTCATTTTCTTCTTGTATCCCAACTTGGTCGACGTCATTGTTTTCTGACATGTATGGGAGAAAGGGGGAGTATTGTGTAGAGTTACTGGTCGGATTTAGATTCTCCAGGCCAACCAGTTTTTCAGACTCTATAGCTTGGTTTCAGACTATGCAGATTGGTTCAAAGTCCAAGTTCGAGGTACTCCATATTTGAGTGACCCCATTTCTTCGAATTCTCCAGAGAGACTCCTTTATAGACACACATGTTTGCGATCTTTTTGTGTGGTCCCCATCTTTTATTTTTGGTCTCATAGTTTTCATGTGATCCACAGGGACTCCGGAGTAGAGATCCCATTCCCTATGTCATGTGTGATAGGGTTTTCATGTGATTTCACAGGGACTCCAAAGTAGAGATCCCATTCTCTTAGCCAGTATGGGAGAGACCTAGTTCTTTGATGAGGAGACTTTTGAGATTCCATTCTCTAGCAACCGTTGACTCCGACAAGGATGTCTCCACAACCTTTTCAGTTCATCCGTTCAGAGAGATGGAGCAGTTGTCCACATGATGTGGCGGGCCAGAGTTCTCCAGATGGAGACTCATACAATCTCATGCTCGCATCCATAGGAGTGGAAGCAGGCTTGCACCCTCTCATGCCTGTCTCGGAAAGGAGGTTCATAACAAATTTCCTTTGATTCATCACGAGTCCACGTTGATTTCTAGCGAATCCTAGTCCAAGAAAGTAGCGAAGGTTTCCAAGGTCCTTAGTCACGAACTGCTGACTAAGGAACTCCTTGGCAGTAAGAATACGCTGCTCATCATCTCCTGTTATTACAATATCATCCACATAAACAAGGATAGCCACAATACCTCTAGATGTCCTCTGTACAATAGTGAGTGGTCCGAAGTATACCGCACGAACCCCTTTTGCTCTATCAACTCCGATAGCTTTTGATACCAAGCTCCTGGACTTTGCTTCAGGCCATAAATCGCCTTATGAAGGCGGTACACCTTCTGAGTCTCCCCCTCATTAGCAAACCCTAGTGGCTGTTGCATATAAACTTTCTCCTGGAGATCCCCATAGAGAAAGGCATTCTTGACATCAAGCTGATACAACGGCCAGTCTTTGGAAACGGCAACAAAAAGCAGAATGCGTAGTGTCGAATGTCTTGCTACTGGAGAGAAGGTGTCCTGATAATCCACCCCATATGTTTGGGTGAACCCTCGATCCACAAGCCTTGCTTTGAATCGATCAACACTGCCATCAGCCCTTTTTTTGATCGTGAATATCCATTTGCAGCTCACAATAGATGCTCCTGGTGGATGTGAAACAATGCTCCATGTGCCACGTGATCGTAGGGCCGTCATCTCTTCTTCCATAGCAAGTCGCCACCTAGTGTCCTGGAGCGCCTCCTGATATGTACGTGGGATAGTAACAGCAGAAAGTCCCACTATAAACTTCTTGTAGGCATCTGACAAATGATCCAAGGAAACATTTGCAGCCATTGGGTAAGTAGCACATTGGCGACGTGGTTTTCTTAGAGCAATTGGTACCTCCAGGCCATCAGCCTCATCCTCTTCTGGAATTAACTCCTCCTGTTCATTAATAAAATCTCCATTGCCATCAATAGATATAATATGTTCCTGACATACCTGGGCAGGATGGATGATGTCGTAGGCGCATGAGCAGAGGGTCGAGTAGAAGACCTGCGAGTATAAACATGGGGTAAGAATGTAGACTCTGGATGAGGAGGTAGAGGTGGAAGTGGAGGTGGATGTGGAGGTGATGGAGGAGATGGAGGTGGAGGAACCACAACATCCTCTCTGGATCCATTTTTGGATAGCCTATCACTTGTAGGAGAGAAATACATAATAGATTCGAAAGAAGTAACATCAACACTGACATAGTATTTTCTCCCAACATGATCAAAACATCTATACCCTTTTTGGGTACGAGAATAACCAACAAAGACACATTTGACAGCTCTAGGTGAGAGCTTGTCACGGCCAGGAGTAAAGTCATGGACAAAGGTTACCGATCCAAAAACACGAGGTGTAAGAGTGAAGAGTTCCTTTTCAGGAAACACAATCGAGAAGGGACTCTTTTCTCCAAGAATAGTGGAAGGCATACGATTTACCAAATAACATACGGTGAGGACTGCATCCCCCCAGAAGGAATGAGGTGTATGGCTACGAATCAACAAGGCCCTCGTGATGTCTAAGAGGTGACGATGTTTGCGTTCTGCAACCCATTTTGCTCTGATGTATTCGTGGAGGAAGTCTGATGAACAATACCCTTAGACTGGAGAAATTATGCCAAACGAAGAGTAGAAAATTCCAAAGCATTGTCGGTGCGAATATATTTGGTTTTAGCAGAAAAAATGTTGTTGATCTCAATAAGAAAAGTCTTCATTATAGTACCTGCTTCAGATTTATGTTTAAGTAAGAAAACCCAAGACAGTCTAGAATAATCATCAACTGCAACCATGTAAAATCTATGCCCCTGATGATCAGGAACACGACTAGGACCCCAAATGTCAAAATGCAACAACTCAAAGGACCAACTACTACTTTGACTTGGACGACTAGGAAAGGAGCGGCAGTGGTGTTGTTTCCCAAGCTGACAAGCTTCACAGTCCAGAGTAGTACGAATAGATAGTCGCGGGAGAACACACATCATCTTTTGGAGAGGAAGGTGGCCAAAGCGAATGTGCCACAAAAATGGAGAAACAGATCTAGAGAGAATAAAGGCCACGCCAGCACATGAAGGAACATCAAGTTTGTATAATCCTCTCTGCTCACGGCCATGAATAATCATCTTGCCAGTTAGTATGTCCTGAAACATAAGAAAAGATGGGTCAGATATTGCACGACAGTGTAAATCTTTTGTAATCTGACTAACAGTCAAAAGATTCATTTGAAAATCTGGAGCATGTAAAACATTCTGAAGTTGTATAGAAGGGGCTAAAACAATCTCCCCCGACCCACGATGGGTAGACGAACTCCATTGGCTATGATCACAGAACGCTCTGGAGGAATAGTCCTGTATGAAGAAAACTGTGTCCGATCTCCACACATGTGATGGGATGCTCCAGAATCAATAATCCAATCTGTCACATCAGAACCATTGCTACTGGAACTGGTAAGCACATATGAAATTCCTGAAGAACTAGGTAGAGCTGTGGCGGTAACCGCTGCATCTGATGGCACTGCAGTCTGAGTCACAGGAGTGGTCACCATTTCTCGAAGTCTCGAGACAAGATCATCAAAACGTGCATGAATAGTGGGCGCAGGTGGAGAGTCAGACTGCTCAGCAACCCGTGTAGACACCAGAAAGCCATGCTTGTGAAAGCATGTCTCCTCTGAGTGGCCAGGATGACGACAATAAGAACAAGGACCACGCTGACGATCGCCACCTCTACCACGAGGTCCACGGCCGCGGAACTGGGAAGTACTATCTCGTCCACGAGAAGCAGCCATATCTGAGGAAGTCGACTGCGGCGTGGATGCAGGTGTGTGGTAGTAATCCTGCTTAGTCGCCTGTATACCTCCTCCATTGGAGGTATGTTTTCGCCAGTCAGTAGTTGAGTGCGAGCGACATCGTACTCCGGGTCAAGAGAGGATAGAAAAACTCCAATCATAGTAGCATTCCGATATGCTTGTTGTTGTTCCACACTAGTAGTGATAGGCATAAAGCTGTGGAGTCACTCAAACATGCCTCTCATATGTGAGAAATGTGCATATAGAGGTCGACCATTCTGTTTGGTCGAGAAAATGTCGAACTGAAGTTGTAGTATTTTACTTTCATTTTTCGCTTGTCCATAAGTAGCAGCCAATATGTCCCACATGGCCTTCGCGGTTGGCTGATTGACAATATCATTAGCAATCTCTGTGCTGAGTGTCCCAGAGAGCCATATACGAGCATAGGCATCATCCTGTTTCTATGATGCATTGGTCCCAGTCTTGTCCGCCGGCTCGGAATCCGTCAGAATGTGCTCCTTGTTGTGGCATTGCATCAGGGTGCGAAACTGCATGGACCATAACTCGTAGTTGGTCTCGTCCATCTTTACGATAGGTGCCGGTCCTTTGAAGGCACCGGAAGAGGAGAAGACGTCACCCTTATTTTCTGACATTCTTTAATACGTCCAAAATGCGGAACAAGTGGGGAATATCACGCTAAAGTCTTGTCTACAACATCGAAAGAGGGATGAGATGTATCTGTAGACATATACACTCATCCCTAATGCAATGTTTGTGGTCGAGAGCCTCAAATGGAGGGAGAAATCCGACTATATCACCATTCGCAGAGCAGTCCAGACCTTGATGCATGTGAACAGGGGTTGTCGGACCCCTTTCTGATCAAACCACCACGTTTTCAGAGGCAAACGAACCTCACTGGGTTGCTGGAAGGCGGCAACAACTGCTGGACAGGCGGTGGCGGCGGCGCTGGGTGCACCGGAGGGAGGTAGCGGCGACGCTGTGGGCTACGGCGGCGGCCTGGGATGGTTGGCGACAGCGCTGGGGTGGCTGCGGTGGCGCAGGGGGCTGCTGCAGGCCGCCCGAAGGCGCACGATGACATGTGATGGCGCGCGGAGGCACGCGGAGAGGCTGGCGGGTGGGGCTAAGGTTAGGATTTTGGTTCGAGAACCCCGGTCTAGGACCGTTGCTCTGATACCATGTTGAAATAAACTTTATTCTCAAAAATGAAAAGAGATCCCAAGGCTCTCTTATATAGGAGAGGAGCCAAGGGTTAATTACATAAGTGGTACTCTAAGAAAACATAAAACATAAATATAGTATGGAGATAAATAAACATCTCAACAATAATTGCAGTGACTCTAACAGACGTCGTACATAGCACATGCTCCGATGAGGAGATTCAGTTTGACTCACACTCCATCCCGTTTGTTCCTCCTCACCTGCACGACATGAGAAACAACATCCTCGACATCAACCAACAGTTTTTTTTGAGAGAACGGTGATGTAGACATCCTCAAGAGATCTATCCAAAAAATTGTATAAATTGAAAAAAAATTAAAAAATACATCCGCCACAACTCAAAGAGGGCATTGACGTGCCCCAAAACATTTTCAACATAAAACCTCCCTCCCCTAAAAATGACATCATTTCTGGCCAACCACAAAGCCCAAATGATTGTACAAACTTTAGATCTCCCTTCCTCAGAGCCCGTCCAACCTCCACCAATTGAGTTCCAAAAAGACGACTTGTCCTCCCAGTTTATCCCCGGACAATCTCCCTTTTGCCACACTTCAACCGAATTAAGACACACAAAAAAACATATGATCTATGTCTTCCAAAGTTGATCCACAACGCACGCACCCGGCCTCAGTATCAGGAAAAAATCTGGTTCTCCTAGCTGCCGTCAAAATCTGCTCTCTTCTAAGCAGCCAAAAGAAGATCTTTACCCTCGATGGGATCCTCCATTTCCATATTTTTGAGCAATCCCCTCTCGGTCCCGTCTCATACGTCGGTTGTTGTCCCACGAGCACCTTATTAGCCTTCCTGATCGAGAAGGAACCATCCCTCCAACACCAAGAATCCCTCCCCATAGTTGACCCACCGGCACTACTCAACATGGTAGAAAGACGCAAGAATTCATCAACCCGCTGCTCAGATAGAATTGAAACAAAAGCTGGCGTCCATGAACCATCCGACCAAAACTCCGCCGTAGAATCCCCCTATTCGAGGCCAAAGCATAGAGCCTTGGAAAAAGATCACACATCTTTCCAAGTCCCGCACAATCATCATTCCAAAAATGAAAGCCCCGCCCATTTCCCAATTGTGGCTGAAGAAATCGCACCAGATTAGGCAAGACTGAGCAGATACCTCTCCAAAAAGTCATTGACGACACCACACAGTCCGCTCTAGCTTCAGGAGCAGGCGACACACCATAAATAGAACGAATCATCTTGGAGAGAAGGTCACACCCGGGTCCCAGATCTTCATTATCCACTTTGCCAACAAGGCCCTGTTCATATCTGCTAGACGTAGCACCCCAAGACAACAACCGCCAGTTGTGCATACGTTGAGTTGATATTGTATGATAGTGTCTTGTATTGTGAGTTTGAGTGTTTTCGTTCTGTTTGTCCAAGATGAGCATTGCATGCTCCAGCTTGAGCGGGAGTGTTGGAGTATATACATCATTTGTGTAGATGGGTACCCCATCAATGTTTAGTCCCATATCTACCAGTGGTGGGACTTGGAAAGTCTGTGAAGGCTATATAAGAAGCCTCAGACCTCCTGTATCAGATGTAAAAATCAATAGACACATCAACCCTTTGAGGCATTCTCCCATGGTTTCATTTCGCTCCTTAGGGAGTAGGTTTTCATGTAAAATCTTGAGTGTCCATGTCTCATATTTCTTTGTTTTACTCTATCTATCAATTCACATCCGCATTTCTCATTTTCTAACCGGATGGAATGTCATTGTGAAGTGGCATAGAGAATGCACTTTCTGGGCAAATTCTTTAGATATCTAAGGATAGCAGAACACTCTGTCATAGGTTGTAATGCGACTTCTTCCTATATTGACTGGCTCTGCTCACAACATATAGACCTAGTGAAAGTAGTATATAACAGTTTATCTCCTATACTTTTGTACATTTTGGTATCTTTAAGCACATGATTTGTAGATGTATCATGTCTTTGTGATTCTGCCGCAATTAATAATGGTTCACAACCAAGAAAATATGCATACATAAGTATATAACAATACTTCTTCTACGACAAATGTAACCTTTCTTTCATGCGAATCACCACAATTCCAATAAAGTACCGGAGATGATCAAGGTCATTAGTGATAAACTCCTTTTAGAGGAAGGCCTTACTCTCAAGGATGCATGAGTTGCCACTACCAGTGATAACCGTATCATCATATACAATAAGTATCACAATATCTCGGGAATGTTAAGCAACATAGGTAGTCCTATGGAAATAAAGAAAGTTGATTTTTGAGGTAAATTTGCCAAACTAGGCTTGTGGACTCTGCTTTAGTCCATATATGACCTTGCGTAAACATCATATATACCCCTCTTAAAAGAGTATCTCGTAACTATGTCATATATACTTCTTCCTCAAGATTGCCATAAAGGAAGATATTTTTTACATCTAGCTGAAAGATAGGTGAGTTCCCGTTGGCAACAAGATATATAATTATGTAAATGGACCCATCATAACCACTGGATAAAAGGTCTCAAAATAGTCTACGTCGTATGTTTGAGTGATTAGTGAAGCCGTTTTCTACTAGACTAGCCTTTAGTTTGTCGATTGGTGGGTGAATGTTTGGTTGTAAAGACCCATTTGCAGGAAATCAAGATGATGTCAGATGGACACGGTACAAGATCTCATGCATGTTTGGAAGTAAGAGCATCCATTTCTTTATTCATGACATATTTCCAGCCATGGTCTTGAAGAGCTTTGCAACGGTCACAGGGAATCGACATCACCATAAGAGTATATGCAAAATTCTTGTCACCTATGGATAAACTATCGATGGAAGTAAAATGTAACAAAGGGTGTAGAATGCAATACCCGTTGACCTTCCACAATGCATTGAGAAGGTCTAGAGGAGCACCCGAATTTGTAGTGGTGGGGCCAATGAAGACAACTCATCAATCTGTAAGATAGAAACAAGCAAAGGGATAGACTTCGAATGTATCTGTTGCCTCCTTTAATAGACTTGGAGTGGAGGAGAGAACTCGAATGGAATATCACTGACAGACCTACAGAAGTAATTAGTCTGTTAGAAACATGGTGACATATGCAGAAATGTAGTAGCGACGACAACATGATCATAACATCTTATACCCTTTTGACTTCTATAATATTCGTAGTGGAAGCTAGAGGGGTTCCTCATCTTTAGAGTATCTGCATTAAGAATAGAAGAAGATGCCAGATTGATAAAGTTCGTCAAGAATTACATCTACATAGAAAGTTTTAGGGACCTTCATATGAGCAAGAAGGGTGCGGGAAATGTCCAAAAGATGACCGAGCTTCCTTTTCGCCACCCATTCTTCTATGAGGTGTATAGACACGATGTTCAGTGAAGAGTGCCGTCTAACAAAGAAAGTGATCTAGTCTTGCTAAACAAACCCAAGAGCATTATAAAATACTCAGTAAAGAAGATTTTCATGAACTCAAAAAGGAATTAATAATTATCTATGACCATTCCTATATGAGATATCCAAGAATATATGCTATAATGATCAATAGAAATAACAAAATACTAATGACTACCCTATTACGGACCACACAAGGCCTCGAAATGTCACAATGAACTAAGGAAAAAGGCAAGGAACAATGTCATTCATTCTTCAAAGGAAACCATGCTTTGTCATGTTTGCCAAACTGACATGCTTTTTATTAAATGTTTCGTAGATATTAATTCAGGAAATATATGAGACAGAGATCCGATGGATGGGTGATGTCGACATAAGTGCCACATGAATGGGTTAACAGCTGAAGGATCTTGGTAAAACATGAATCAAGAGGAACATCGAGGTACTATATGCCATTCTTCTTATGGCCCTCACCTAATATCTGCATTATTCAGATGTCCAGAAAATATAAAAAATGCTCATAAAAATCGTTCTACAACTAAGCTCCAAATATAATCTTTGTACAGTCAGTAAGCTCGACGGAAAATCAGAAGCATAAAAAAATTCAGAAACATAGAGTCTAATAAGAACTCCATATCCCCAGCGGAAGTAATTGGTGAATTTGCATCATTGGCTAAGCGAACGAACTTCACAATGGATGGAGGTTTTATGGAAGTCAGTAGGCTACTTTCTTTAATCATGTGAGTAGCCACTCCAGAATCAATGATCCAAATTGGTGCATAGGTAGAAGCAGAATAGGCTATTGTACTTGAGGTAGTAGGCAAACTTGTAATGGGAGTGTAGTTAGACACATAGGAAGAAGGAGGATTCTATAGAAGTTGCATGAGCTTAATGTAATCTGTAGCAAAAAGTTGGATGGTTTGGCCGGACTATCCCTAGTTTCCTATCATTTCTTATAGTAGAATATGCTTTATAGTATGTAGAGGATGCAATATCGTCCTGAAGAGGTTTGCTGAACTTTTCCCAAGACCTATCAAAAGAATGATTGGATTGTAATAGTGTATACAAGGAGGATAGCTGCGGCCACGACCACAATGGAAATCACAACCTTGTCCTCAAGAATTGTAGTGACTACCATGCTGGATGTCTTGAGAAAAGCAATGCTCTTTGTACCATGAGTATATTTGACTGTCCAAGAGAAGTCTCAAGTTGTTGTAGACGGTCAAAAATTACCTTGATGGAAGGAACAATGTTAAATGTGAGGAACTGATCCTTCACTATCTGATAGCGAGGATGTAGTTTGGTTATGAACATGTCACATGCCATTCTGACCACTTAGCCACATTCTTGGCACACCATGTTTGCTGAAAGATATTGAGTTCCTCATAGGGGACATTGATATGATGTTACTCTACTAGCAGGGAATCTCCCTGAGAAGCTGACCAAATCTACATATAGATATCAATGAGATAGGATTTGATTGTTTGTTGAAAATATGTCTGAGCCAATTGATTCTACATATCCTTGGTCATCTCCTTGTACATGAGATTGTCAACAACGTGAGGTTCGACTTTGTTGGTCATCCATGCCATTACTTGGTAGTTGTCGCTTAAACAAGAATCATATTCCATCTCTCTCTCCTTGAGCAGCTACTTAGTTAAAAAGTAGATCTTCCTTTGACCACCAATGGATACCTTAAATGCATGAGACCAGAGTACATAATTCTGTACACCTTTTAGTTTTATAGAAGTCCCCTTTACCACCATGGATGAGGTAGATATAGAGGTCTTTGTCTCAGCTGGAGTTGTGGCCATTGTGATCAGGATATGTAGATTAAATTAATCACAGAACAATCTACTCAAGCTTTGACAAAACACTTTAAATGGTAGAAACAAGGCTACCTATAAGTAAATGTGGCCACTGACGACACTAAGTGGGGTTGAGGGGAGAGGTGGTGACCTTGGTGGTGCTATGAATGGCCTCAAATTTTAATGAAATTCCATTGAATTTTTCCGAAATTTCCATTTCTCCATGTCATTGAAATTGAAACGCTACTTTGTTTCTTTTTCCAGGATTTCAACAAAATATCAGAGAAATGTTAACGGAATTTCATCGAAATTGCATGTCGTTTTGCTGAAACAACTAAAATACGGGGATCTACCCTTCATTTCCATCGCATATATTAATGAATTTTCACTTATTTATTGGTCGATGTGGTGATTTTTTAGGGTGCTTTACATTGTTTGAAAAGTTTCTTTAATCAATTTCTAAAATTTAGATCTAAATTCAAATCAAATCAGTTAGACACAATATTTAAGAGTTTAATTCATGTTTTAACAAAAGATCTTTATTTTTTTCTTTATTTGATATATATGTTTTGATTAGTAGTTATTATATGTGCCACCTGATTCTTATGACGAGGTGTTTATCATGGCTTTTGCTTCCAGTTTAGCATACAATTCTGACTCTCGACAATACAATGCTCTGTATATCAAAATGTGTGATGATTATGACGATAATACTATTTCAAAACTTATATTTACAACTATATTTTACAAATAAGCGCGCATTTCTATTTTATTTATTGACTTAGGAATATTATTAGTCTTTTTTTTTGAAAAAAATCAAGTTTAAAGTCATTTCCACGATTTCCGCTATTACACCAAAATTCTTCAATTTTTTTCTTTCCGAACTTTTGGCAAAACGAAATTGAAATCCGAAATTTAAGGCTTTGCTTTCTTACGACTTCTCTCTATTATAGGGAGTACACACGGTTGTGCAAGTGTTAGGTTGTTAGCAGCCTTCCAAATCTTGTGATTGTAAGTATTTGCTTACTATCATGTTTAATATAGATTGTGCTTGTAATGCTACGTAGTTTCTTGGTGTTAATTGATTTGTTTGTATCTTTTATAGCATATATTTTACAATCACATGCTATACAATGCATCTATTAGATATACATGTTAGAAAAAATTGTGTTTGTGTGTATATGTATGTGCGCCTTATTTTATTTCTAAAATTAAATATTTTTCTAAGTTGAAGAAAAAATTTGATTAGATACAAGTTCTAAGCTATCTTTTTTATCTTCAATTTTTTATATAAAAATCATTTTGCTATTACTCTTTGTTGGCCTATGTTTTTCTCTGTTATTATTGCATGTGTCACCATTCTCTTCATTTCAAGAGGTGAAACTAATGGCTTCTTACTTCGATTCCAAATTTGGTTCTAGTTCTGAGCAACATACTACTTTTTTTTTACTGTTGAAGCATTTGAATGGAAATGTAATGTAACATATCATATTAATATCTTACTATTAGCAAAAAAATGTGTATTTCTAACTCATTTGAGCGAAAGAATATTAGAAATTTCAATTTTAGAAAAAAATGAGTTTTCAATTAATTTCCTCAATTTCCATCTATTTCACCGAAATTCCACCGAAATTCCATCGATTTTCTCTTTCCATGCTTACCGAAACAAAGCGAAATTCGATATTTAAGGCCTTGGTGCTACAGGCCCACTTAGTAGCACTAAAATACTGCATGATAGCCGTTGGAAAGGTGTTGGACTTCCACTTGGTGAGGCTGTGCTAGATGGCGCAAGAACAATGTGGTAGCGTCGTGATGGTGCCACTACAATGGGCAATTGGGCCGCTAGGGCGGGGATGGTGGCAAATGTGAAACAATAGGCTAACGGTGGTTGACGGTTGAAGGTTGCAGCATGATTTAGGGTACGAACTTCGGTTTAGGAATGTCCTACCACCACATGGAGAAAACTATAGAATGAATAGGATGAATTTTATTCAAGTGATAGAGTTTCTTATATAGCATGAAACCTAAAGCCTTATGGATGGAAAGTACATAACAATCCTCAATAAGGCTCTTAAATGGACGAGGGGTAAAAAACAATGCTAAATATAGAAAATACATTGATGGTAATGGCTAATAATATTGCCCATAAGGTTCTTTACAACACTACAGTGAAAAATAGAACTACCTAACTCAATAAAAAGATAGTCTTCGACTAGCTTTAGCTTGAGAACCTTTCCTTAAGGTTTGGTCTTTTTCTTTGAGCCTGAGTTTGAGCTTGGGTACCCTAGCCTTTAAGTCCCTTTTTAGCTTCATTGCTTTTGACCTAGCTACAATCTAAATGCACAATGTTCGTTATCCTCAGAATGCATGCTTACTTGTAACCCAACACTTTGGGATTACCGAATGACTTATAAGACCACCTTGGGCATCTTTTAGCATCTTTCAGTTTCAAAGTATATAGAAAGTCATGCTATTTGCCTAAGGAGTTTCTACGCAAATCAGAATTACCAATAAGAAAATTATTTTTGATAGTAATGAGGCCAAGAACATGCAGATGATAGACTTGAACGAGCTGATATGCTTCAAAAACCAGAAGTACGTGAAGGATATGGAATTTATCCTCAAGCGCATCACGGAAGCGTGATCGTCGTATCGTATACGACGAAGAACGACTAGTCGTACTAGTTGTTCGGTGCAACGGAATTTAAAAATTTTTATTCGATGAAACCACATGATCCGAGAACCATTCTCAGATCGTTTCATCTATAACCACAACAAGTATAATGCAATACCTCTTGGAGCGTGGTTGATCGAGTCTCTAAGAGAAGAGACCTCCTGTCTCAAGTCCGGTCGTCGGCGAGACCGCTTGCGAGCGCGGGGATGAACCGCGTTGTCCTCGCAATCCAAGAAGATGATCCAAGCATGGTTGCTCCTGATCTCGTCACACGAGATCGAACGTCTCCTTCGTGGGCGTAGCACACCAAGAAGACGGAGAACCGAAGAACGTCAAAGCAGCGACGCGGTGGCGATGGCCTCGACGATTGTCTCCTCTATGATATGGTGGTCGGCCACCAACAATAGAGAGAGAGAGGACTGACGTGTGTAGAGAAGAAAGAGAGAGAGAGAGCCTCAATATCACATGTCTCAAGAGAGAGCATGGTATGCCTCTCTATTTATAGGGTTTTGGGATCCATGGATCTCAATCCATGGGACACATAAAATCAATGGGTGAGATTGATTTATGTCAATCCAATGGTCAAGATTGTTGTTGGTAAAACCAACAAATTTAGGTTAAAATATATTTGACAAAATCAAATATAAATTAGTCCTAAATCAAATCAACAAACAAATAAGGAGAGAAGATACATGGAGATTCCATCTTCATATACCTTCCAAGTGGACGGCCACACATTCCTTATAGGAATGATGTGCCGCCCACTTATTTCCATGGGGAGAGCAATCTCATGAATTTCATGAGATTGCATATCTCCATGGAAATATCTCTTTATTTATTTGTTGGATTATTATTCTTCAAAAATAATTCACAATTATATTTGAGAATATTGCAATCTTGCCATGAAAAAAATTGTGAATCATATTCACAACCCAAAACAACATATAATTTACATTGTTAATTAATTACACAATGTGTATCCAATACACATAATAATTAATCAACACATATAAATTATAATTAGCTCTCTCTAATACATTATAAATCACATTTATAATATATGAATAATTGGATATTTCTATCCACATTATTCTTATCCACATTAATTAAATCACATTTAATTAAATTGGATAATTTCTTCACACATCAATATGACTAAATCACATTTAATCATCATCTCTTCATTGCTTAGATCTTATGGAATTATTCTTGAACCCTTCAAGAATAATGCAATCTCTCCGCAGATACTTGGAGATAAGGACAGGGCGATTGTATTGTTCCACGTATAGTGACATAGATATTGAGATCGTATCTCAAATCCAGATCGCGGGCCTCCCATAGATGCTTGATTAAATCAAGACCGTAAATCTAATCTTCTCATTGTATCTGAATCACAAATCTAATCTTCTCATTGTATCTGAATCACATTCAGATCAATGTCCAACATTTGGACTAAGATCAGATTACTTCTCTACTGAGAGGAGTCACTAAAATCCAGACCCGTTTCATCACTCCCTAGGAATGGAAGCGTCATGGTTATACAATCGTTTATGATCAAATCACCCTCAGGTATTCCCAATACCTGTACATCCTGCATACTGGAAGACTCAGACTAAACCCGAAGTATTGGATCAACTTTATACTGTCTACTTCATGGTTTTATCAGTAAGTTTCTCATTCGATCATTGGGAGTTGGTATCGATCATACACTTTCCAAAAGCGTATATCACACCTAGGTCTTGATCATATACTAAAAGTATATATCAAACCTACAAATTCAGTCAAGCTTCCAAAGCGAGACGACCATGCGCATGGAATTTGATTCTTCCCAATATCTCATGAGTGAGCTCATGTCTTCCGGTTCAGTAACTGAACCTGTATGATCCCTTTGAGAGATCGTATTACTCATATGCCCTTATATGCACACCAGCGCGCCGGTGTATAGACCTTGATTAGGTTATCAACCTATTGGTCTGCCAAATGTACATACTTAGACATATATCAACACATCTGTCTCCGGTCAGAGGATGTGTGCCTATATCATGACAGCATACGATATAGGACTTTGGTTATCTCGATCTCGTTAAGTCAACTCTTTGACTTAACTAATCTGACACCTCCGAATCTCTATTCCTATGCAGAGGACCTGCATCAAGAGGTCGGTCAGATATCAGCCTTCAAAGATAGGATTGCCATCTCCTACTCAGGCTGGAGATCATCTCTTAATAATCATTTGACGGTGCTTGATGAGTCCTCAATCTAACCCTTTAGATATTCATCCAAGCACCAGCCTCCATGATTCAATAGTTGAATCAACAGCTGTATGATTATTAAGATGGCCATTGTACATAACCCTAATTGTACTAAGGGACCTATTATACAAATTAATTATTTATCATTTCAGATCTGGGAATGATATTTGCAATAACATTTATTGCATAATGGCTCGCCGTGGGATCGCATTTCCAACAATCTCCCACTAGCCCAAAGAGCCATTAATGGGCTAATCATTTAAACCCGCACTCATGTGACAATCATATGCTATTTAGAAAATAGCTAGGTAAGCTGATCAGTCACTTTGTTCCCGCGAGACCACGCCAAGTCCTTTTACGGCACTTGCATATCCCCAGTAACAGTGCTCGTATCTAATGCGAATGTTGCATCTTATGCAACCAATACTCAATCTAGTTAGTTACAGTGTCTTTGACACTACAGCTTAACAATTATCATAACCAGTATTTCCATAATCCTTATTAGAATACCCTTATTTCTGGAGATCACTATCTCTTAAGGTATCCACAATTAAGACCTTTTAGATCTATATCTATAAAGTCTTAAGTTTTTGAAGATAAGATTTCGAGATCACTATCTCAAAAATCTTGTCATCTATGAAGATTTTGCATTTACTGCAACCAAGTGTTTTATTTCCATAGTAGGATTAATAACAATTTACTACTCCCACTGCATGGCAGCCATCTGGCTTTTGTACACATCTAGTACACACAAGACTTTTCAGAACTGATGCCCAAGGGCAAGTAGTTCTAGCATTCACTGCCTCAACTCTTTGAGGTGCTATCCCTTTAGATAGGTCAGTACCATATCTTAAGGGATGGAAGCCTTTCTTGGAATTTCTAAGAATAGAATATGTCCAAGGTGTACAACAAATGTGACAGTCCCATTATCCTCTTCTCTTTGCTTCTGAACAATTTCAGAACTAAGATCTAAGAGGTATCTTTGAAATCATATTTCAAGATATGGAATGGCCAGTCTATAAAACACTTATAATAATCTTTATATCATTCCAAATGATTAGGATATTATCTACATTTAGCACGATGAACACAAAGGCACTCCCACTAAGCTTCACATGGCTCATCCAGATTCTATTTGAAATCATAACATTTATAATTTCATCAAATCTTATGATCCAACTTAAAGAAGCTTATTTGAGTCCATAGATGGATTCTTCTGCTTTCACATCTTGATTTCCTCAACCATGAAGCCCTGGGGCTACTTCATGTGAATATCCTCAAAGAGGTATTCGTAGAGGAATGCAATATTGACTTACATCTTGAAGATGCAATAGTCAAGTTATGTAGCTAAGGTTAGCAATATTCTGATGGTTTTAAGCATGGTTACCGAAGAGCAAGTCTCATTGCAAGCAATGTCTTCTCTTTCGGTGTGTAGCTCATGGCTATGAACCGTGCTTTGAAGGTCTCTACCTTCTCATCAGGTTCCCTTTCTCTTGAAGATCCATTTACACCTTTACAGGTCTTACCCATATAGGTGGATCCTCGAGGGTCCATATACAACACTTGTATATGAAGTCTACATTAGACTTTTATTGCTAACATCCATCTATCCATTCTATGATCTTCAGAAGTTTCATCACATGAAGTTCGATCATTGTCAGATTTTTCTGACATATGGAATCCATCCTCAAACTCATTTGAAGAGGTATTAGTGTTTCATCTTTAATTGTCCTTTTAGTTTCCAATTTCAGGAGCCTCATTATCTTCTCAAGATTAAATGAGTTCCTATACTTTATTTTCATCTTGATTCTCAAGAGTCTCAACCTCTAAGAATCATATTCTCAGAGATGAGATACTTAGAATCTCAAGGTCATAAAGTAGGTATCCAATACCATCCTTTAATTTCCTAATGAAGCAGCACTTTCAAGTGCTAGATTCCAACATACATGGAACCTTATTAAGGATATACATTGTAGTCTCTACTACACATATATACCTGGAAACTAAGGGATAATTATGCTAAAATTTATCATTGATAAGATCATGTCACACATGATCCAATTGTATCTCCCTATAACTCTATTGAGTTAAGGTGTGTTAGGAGGATTGAGATAGAAATGATATTCATATCTCCATAAGGTATTCTTTGAATTCATCTAACATGTACATGCTACCTAGATTAGATCAAATTCATTTTATCTTCCTTCAAACTTTGGTTCTAAACCAAAATTATGAAATCTTTGAACATTTCAAAGGTTTCTTAGGTGAAGAGAAGAAATCTTATATCATACATAATCATCAATAGATATCACATATCCGCAATGTTCACTATGATATAAATGATCCACATACATCAATATGTATGAGATCCTGAATAACTTGGGATCTTACATCATTCCCAAAGAAGGGTGTATTGGACATTTTTCCTTTGAATACGATATTCATAAGTATGTAAGTTTTGAAATTTTAGACATTCTAATGTTTCATTTCTTACTAATCTATCGATCAAATCAATAGACAAATGTCCAAGGCTTGATGCTCGATCATTGTCAAATGATCTTCATCCTCCTATTGATCTTGAGGTTTAATTTCAGTATTTAGAAATGTTAATGAACCATTCATTAATTTTCTAATTTAGTGGAGTCCACTAGATTTTAGATTACTTTCTGAAATATCTTCATCATAACTTTTTATGATAGGTCCATTTCAGAATTCATGTTTATTTCCAACATTTAGAAACAAACAATGAGTGTATTCTAATGTCTAGGTCATAGAGACATTCTCCAAGACTAAGGGCTCTCCCACTGAAATTATGAAGTCTAGTGATCCAATGGAAATTGATGCAACAATTGCATCAATGTCTATTTGGATAATTATAAACCTTTAAGATCAAATTTTCCAGTCTTCCAAAACATATGCAACCCATTGCAAGTGTTGTTAGAAGATTGAGATACAATTATTAGACTTTATCTTATTCAATAAGCAAGTCAATATCAATGATTTATGTAGTTTATTTTGATGCTCTATCCGAGTCCTTCTCTAAGGATTCTAGACAGACTTGATAGTCATACTATCAGCACATCAACTTATTGTAGTATTGGCATTCATCCAACTCTTTGGATGTCATATGGAAGTCATAGAAGTCCAGTCAACTCTTTGACTTTCCTTCTTTCTTGGGTCCAACCCATGCTTCCACTGCGCTCCCTTTATCTATAAGCAACCATTGCTCAGGACAGAGGATCTCTTATTTTAAATTGAAAAGAATTCAAAGTAAGAGTTTTTCAACATTTATACATGCTTCATTAAATTCATACAATATGAATATTATGAAGCTTCATGAATGACTATAATATAGATAGTAGAATGATGACACTCATCATCTACTTCCATCTAAACTCTTAAAAATATTGGTTCAGGTAGGTATTCAAATATTTTGAATACATCATCTCTTATAGAGCCACCATTCTGCATGATGCAGAGAACCATGTTATTCATGATTAAATGTTGAGAGCACATATGTATGCCAGAACATCTTCTTAGATTTTATAAGGATTAATTGACAATTGTGATCATCATCGACATGTCACTTCCAAAGTACATCTGATGAGATCAAGACTACAGAGACATACAAACCCTAGGGTTGTAGTCCTATTACCTATTCAATTGTCATTCCTCAATATTATGAGGAAACTTGCACGTTGCAACCACATACATTATGTGTCCAATTGCAAGTACAATATCTGGATCATGAGTCCAATCCATGATATTCTACTGGTTATTATTGAGTATATCATTGAGTGGGTTTTAATGAAGGATTATCTGAAATAAGAAATTTGCATAAATATATAAATATATATATTTTACTTTGATTTAGGATTTTTATATCAAAGTTGTCTTGCCTTGTCAACACTGAAAGTTCATTCCCTTAATCACTTTCAATGTAAGAGATATACTTACCATTATATCTCAACAAGATCTGGGATGTCCTTCCTTATCTTTGTTACATCCCAATAATATGAGAATCTGCAACTCGGATAAAAAGAAGCGGGAACACATTCCGCCTTGCAAGTCCAACTTGCATTTCCCAATTCGGTCTTTAATACCCGGGCCCACCACCCCTAAGGCGATGTTGACCTGTCATTAATTGAACCAACCGTCAACAGGAATAGTACTCGCTATACGTAATCCAATATCGCCCCAATAATATGAGGATCCGATATTGGGGTCACTACGTATACGGCCTTACTCTTTCGAGAAGCAAAGAGCCCGATCCAGATGCGCTTGCATACAGGAGCTGTCACTTCGGACAGGCGTCTCCTACATACAATCCCTGGCGACGGAACCCTTCGCCTTGACGGGAGACCATGGATGCCACTTATGTGATCCTCCATATCATATTCAAATTCTAATTAATCATTATGAATCATATTCATTATGATTAATTCTTCCAAGGGAAATAACATCTCTATTCATAATAGAGTGTTTTAATTTTAATTGGATTCCAATTAATCTAATCATATTAAATTAATGATCCAATTAATATCCAACAAACCTTTTTAATAGTTACTTGAATTATGGTATTATCTCAAATACGTATTATTTCGAATTTTAATAATTAGAAATACATCATGATTTCTTAAGCATTATACTAACCCTACCCGCTGTCATGGCCAGTACCGACGAGAGTGGGACGGACCACATACGTTGCAACCTGCAACCCCAATGCTCTCCGACTAGACACCATATCCACCTCGGGAAAGGATAATGCAAAATAAATCACTTTGTATTTGAGATGATCATCGGTTCTTCAACCGAAATTATACCATATAATAATAATCAAAACAATTTTGATTAACATTATAATGAGATTTGCTAAACAAATCCCAAGTCCTATTCAAGCAACATGTTCGTTGGAATGTTGATCATGTAACCAATTAGTGATCTAGATCACATCTAATCAATTATTGGTTAAGACAATGTCATTTAAGGGAATAATTATCATCAAATATTTCACAAATATTTATGCACAATTATTCTAGGAAATTAAACAATTTAATTTCACTAATTTATTAAATGACAGTCACTATACAAGCATCAAGTTTGATGATTGTGTTTCCAATTAAGATTTAGATCAAATCTAATCAATTAATTGGTTGAGGCCATGTCAATTATGTAAATAATCAACTTCCAATATTTCACAAATATTTTCCATGATTATTTCACGAAATTAACAATTAATTTCACTAATTGACAATCACTTGGTTCTAGATTAGGACTGTAATTTCAGCAGTGACCCCTACTTACTAAAATTAGCATATCTCAATCATATTAAATCCAAATTAGACAAAATCAATTTTCATAGATTGCTAATTTGATTTAGGACAGAACCCAAGTGAAGTTACACGCATTTCGAGGCAAGTCTAAACAATAATTAACATTTTAATCACGTTCAGATCTACAGTCCCCGCAACAGTGCATACATGTTCATTAAAACAACCATATCTAGAGCATACGAAATCCGATTTACGTAAACTCAGATCCTATGGTTTCCTTATTTAATGGGGAACAAAATCCAATTATTAAATTCGTGTTTAAACAATTTAAACAGTGCCGAATTTATTTACTAAACAGATCTGCGAAATCAAATGCGATAAAATCTTTCGCGACCTTAACGAACCCAAGTCGTCCTCGGTTTTTCGAATCATATTCGAAACCGTCGACCTAAGGCTCTGATACCACTTGAAGGATATGGAATTTATCCTCAAGCGCATCACGGAAGCGTGATCGTCGTATCGTATACGACGAAGAACGACTAGTCGTACTAGTTGTTCGGTGCAGCGGAATTTAAAAATTTTTATTCGATGAAACCACATGATCCGAGAACCATTCTCAGATCGTTTCATCTATAACCACAACAAGTATAATGCAATACCTCTTGAAGCGTGGTTGATCGAGTCTCTAAGAGAAGAGACCTCCTGTCTCAAGTCCGATCGTCGGCGAGACCGCTTGCGAGCGTGGGGATGAACCGCGTTGTCCTCGCAATCCAAGAAGATGATCAAAGCATGGTTGCTCCTGATCTCGTCACACGAGATCGAACGTCTCCTTCGTGGGCGTAGCACACCAAGAAGACAGAGAACCGAAGAACGTTGAAGCAGCGGCGCGGTGGCGATGGCCTCTATGATATGGTGGTCGGCCACCAACAATAGAGAGAGAGAGGGCTGACGTGTGTAGAGAAGAAAGAGAGAGAGAGAGCCTCAATATCACATGTCTCAAGAGAGAGCATGGTATGCCTCTCTATTTATAGGGTTTTGGGATCCATGGATCTCAACCATGGGACACATAAAATCAGTGGGTGAGATTGATTTATGTCAATCCAATGGTCAAGATTGTTGTTGGTAAACAACAAATTTAGGTTAAAATATATTTGACAAAATCAAATATAAATTAGTCCTAAATCAAATCAACAAATAAGAAGAGAAGATACACGGAGATTCCATCTCCATATACCTTCCAAGTGGACGGCCACACATTCCTTATAGGAATGATGTGCCGCCCACTTATTTCCATGGAGAGAGCAATCTCATGAATTTCATGAGATTGCATATCTCCATGGAAATATCTCTTTATTTATTTGTTGGGTTATTATTCTTCAAAAATAATTCACAATTATATTTGAGAATATTGCAATCTTGCCATGGAAAAAATTGTGAATCATATTCACAACCCAAAACAATATATAATTTACATTGTTAATTAATTACACAATGTGTATCCAATACACATAATAATTAATCAACACATATAAATTATAATTAGCTCTCTCTAATACATTATAAATCACATTTATAATATATTATGAATAATTGGATGTTTCTATCCACATTATTCTTATCCACATTAATTAAATCACATTTAATTAAATTGGATAATTTCTTCACACATCAATATGATTAAATCACATTTAATCATCATCTCTTCATTGCTTAGATCTTATGGAATTATTCTTGAACCCTTCAAGAATAATGCAATCTCTCCGCAGATACTTGGAGATAAGGACAGGGCTATTGTATTGTTCCACGTATAGTGACATGGATATTGAGATCGTATCTCAAATCCAGATCGCGGGCCTCCCATAGATGCTTGATTAAATCAAGACCGTAAATCTAATCTTTCATTGTATCTGAATCACATTCAGATCAATGTCCAACATTTGGACTAAGATCAGATTACTTCTCTACTGAGAGGAGTCACTAAAATCCAGACCCGTTTCATCACTCCCTAGGAATGGAAGCGTCATGGTTATACAATCGTTTATGATCAAATCACCCTCAGGTATTCCCAATACCTGTACATCCTGCATACTGGAAGACTCAGACTAAACCCGAAGTATTGGATCAACTTTATACTGTCTACTTCATGGTTTTATCAGTAAGTTTCTCTATCGATCATACACTTTCCAAAAGCGTATATCACACCTAGGTCTTGATCATATACTAAAAGTATATATCAAACCTACAAATTCAGTCAAGCTTCCAAAGCGAGACGACCATGCGCATGGAATTTGATTCTTCCCAATATCTCATGAGTGAGCTCATGTCTTCCGGTTCAGTAACTGAACCTGTATGATCCCTTTGAGAGATCGTATTACTCATATGCCCTTATATGCACACCAGCGCACCGGTGTATAGACCTTGATCAGGTTATCAACCTATTGGTCTGCCAAATGTACATACTTAGACATATAGCAACACATCTGTCTCCGGTCAGAGGATGTGTGCCTATATCATGACAGCATACGATATAGGACTTTGGTTATCTCGATCTCGTTAAGTCAACTCTTTGACTTAACTAATCTGACACCTCCAAATCTCTATTCCTATGCAGAGGACCTGCATCAAGAGGTCGGTCAGATATCAGCCTTCAGAGATAGGATTGCCATCTCCTACTCAGGCTGGAGATCATCTCTTAATAATCATTTGACGGTGCTTGATGAGTCCTCAATCTAACCCTTTAGATATTCATCCAAGCACCAGCCTCCATGATTCAATAGTTGAATCAACAACTGTATGATTATTAAGATGGCCATGGTACATAACCCTAATTGTACTAAGGGACCTATTATGCAAATTAATTATTCTTCATTTCAGATCTGGGAATGATATTTGCAATAACATTTATTGCATAATGGCTCGCCGTGGGCTCGCATTTCCAACAGTATGAGCAAAAACTTAATCTACTAGGACAAAGTAGAATGATGGCATGAAAAGAACATCCGCTAGAAGATTCTTGTTCCCAGGCAGAAAATTTGGTTGTTCAACACCTGATTGAAGCTTTTTCAGGCAAATTGTGGAGTTAGTGGATCGAGTCATCCATTGTCAAAACAGTATATGACAAAGATTCCTTACATATTTGAGTTGTCATGTGGTGTTGAACCATTCTTAGTAAATGGGTAGATGCTGCAGCACTACTTAGAGTAGAAAGATCATCTGATCCAAGTGGAGAAAATCTACTTTTTTACCAGGCTCTTGATTTTTCCAACACTTCTTTAGTCTTGAACAAAAGTTCATGCAGCCCATTCCCCATGTCTATTCAACAGCTCTGCTTTCATAAATTCATGTAACCCATCATTGTTCACCAACCTTGATCTCATCCCAACTACTTAAGATGCAATATCCTGAGTATAGGGGCTGTAATGTCCCAGATCTCAACTTGAGCCATTGTAGAGGATCGCCCTTGCAACTTGTTAGGTATGGGTCCAACTTGGCCTGTTGACCACCATCCAAAATGCTTAATCCCAAGTTGCAAGATAGTAGTCCTTTCAAAAAAAATCCAGTGTGTGTGTGTGTCAATACTGGATGCTACAAACTGGAACATCACATTTAATGTTATGGTTGCTGTCTTTCTGGCAATATATGCGGATACATTGAAGTTGTTTCATTTCGTATTCTCCGATTGTGTTCAAGAATACAACCGCATGAAAAATTGCATATGCCTATGCTGTAGGCAGGCTGAACTATTCTTCAATCTGGGCATCATGAGGTGTGGGTATTCTATCGGCATAGCTGCTTATTAGACTTTATGCATCACACATTTAATTCACATTCTAGATAGAGTTGATACAAAATTTGAACTTTAATATTTATTTGTTTTGAGAATTTATTTACATTATTAGTTTTTTTGATGTTTATTAAAGAGATTACTGCTTAAACGTAAGCTGTGTACATGATTTATTATAAATAATATGTTAAGCTAGGTATGCTAAGATTACTTTTGTCATTAGATTGTGAAAAAGTTCTAGATAAAATGGTAATAGTATATTGCCATTTATTTTATATTAAAAAGAAAATGCAAAAATCACCAAAAACTACACCACATGCCGCATAGTGTCTATGTGACCTGTCCGAACGAATCCACATATTGCATTTTTCTGAAGAGTGGTGTGATTATCCATTTTCTGTAAGGGTAGTATTTTTTTGTCTTGCCACCTGTATTCAGTTGGTTTACATGAACTCTTGTTTTTGTAGATATTATCCACATCTTTTCGTACCTGCCTCGAGATCTAAATTTCATTCAACATACAACTGAGCTTGGCTGGAAAGAGTATGCTTGCAGTTATTCCCTCTATCTTCTGAATTTTTAGCAACAACTAACGAGTCTAATATCGTTTTATTTTCTGTAATGTGTCAGGTCACAAAGGGTACGACCTATAATAATTGATCCTGGTCTCTATGGTGTCAACAAGTCAAACGTATTTTGGGCCAAAGAAAGGAGAGCATTGCCTTCTGCATTTAAGCTATTTGTTGGTATGTTCTTGATATCATGTTTTTTTCGTGGATTACTTAAAAATAATCTTATGGAGAAATTGACCATGGTATGCAAATAATTCAATGATGAAAATAAATAAACACAAGCTATACCCTATGAGAAAAATTCAACCATGGTAATAAGTAATGCACAAGCTATATATTGGAGTGACGGCCCCATCTCCTTTCTATCCAAGATTTCGTCATCGGTCATGTGTTGAGGAACAACCAACATTGTAGCGACATATTTCTTCATTGATGGAGCCTTTTGGTCCCATTTATGTGTAATGTGGAAAACAGTTGGTTTTGGTGTTGAAGTACCCCTGTGAAATTGGATTTCTACAGGTCATGTTGGGTCATCTGGGTATATTGTGGAACGATTATTAACGTGTCCCCGTTTGATTATTTGTGAATTGGCAGTTAATGAAATTCACCGTGGAAGCGATTACTTGTTACTATTGTTGACTAGCTTCCACTGAAGCTATTTGTCATTAGATATTATTTTTCATGCAAGATCATTGTCTTGAAGTGCTTTTATATACTCTATGACTTTATCGACAGCTATTAATTATTCCCTGCATTGCCAAACTGCAGGACCTGCTTCTGTGATTTTAACGAGATCTTTTTTAGAATTCTGCATATGGGGCTGGGACAATCTCCCCAGAACATTACTCATGTACTACACAAACTACTTACAGGCACCTGAAGGTTACTTCCATTCTGTTATCTGCAATTCAAAGGACTTTCAGAACACCACTGTCAACCATGATCTGCGATTTGTGAAATGGGACAACCCTCCACGTCAACAGCCTGCTATCCTAACTGATCAGGATTTTAACTTGATGGTTGAGAGCGGTGCACCATTTGCACGTAACTTCGTAAAGGATGGTACTCTTCTAGATCGGATTGATAAGGAGCTTCTAGGCAAGTCTAATGGCCAGTTTATATCAGGTCACTGGTGCTTAGGAAGTTCTCTTGGTAGGACAAATTCTTGCACCCTTGGTCGGATTCCCACAAATATCAGACCCACATCCGCCTCTAAACGACTGGCAAAACTGCTAGTTGAGGTTTTGGATCCCAAGTCTTTCAGATCCAAACAGTGTACGTAGTTAAATGTGAGCTTGGTTCGTTAAAGAGGGTACCTGTGCTTGATACATATTAATTTGCAATTAATTGTCACTCATAATAAATTTAAGTCCTTTCTTTGTCCGTTTCAGATGAGTCAATAGCCGTTTCCCTTCACTTGGGCATACTTTGAGTTTTTATTTTTCGATGAATTATAATCACAAGGTTTGATCTTTGTCTTTTGGAAGATGGACTCGAGTACCAAATCGTTTAAGTGGGTTGAAATATTTCCATATTATAAACTTCAATTTTGAATTCCTTCTTAAAGATGAATAAATGAGCCATCCACTCATGACATGCTTATTCACCCTCCAAAAAGTTGTTAGTATCAACTATTTGCTCTTTGTTATGGTTTACTTCTATACATACTGATACTCTACCTCTTCAAGATCCTTCGAATATCCTCCAATGATTCTTGGGATATTCTACGAAAAACTCTTAAGATTTTCATTATTTCCTTTTTATATGATTCCATGTTTATGTTTTCTTATTTTGACCTCTCTATCCTTACAAATAGAGAGGTAGAATATTAATGGAGATCTTATGTATCTTTAACCTAGATCCCACCACATGATATCGGAACACTGGTACTAGATTAGTGTTCTATCGCTCTGTTTAACTTAGATCCCACCACAAAGCTCTCTCTCTAGCCTAGAGTCGGCCACCTGTCCAAAGGGAAGGATGTCGGTGACCAATCCTCCAAAGAGCAGCATCCCTCCGAAGAGCATCATGGCCCTTGAGAAACATCTATCATGGCCCTTGAGAAACATCTAGCCACCATCCCTAGTGCATCAACAAAACGTTAGACAACATCGGCTTCTTGCTACATTTTGTCGACAAGTTTTGATCAATTTGGGATCCATATTTTAATCTAGCATATAGAACAAATATATGTTTTCTTCTTAATTGATCATCATGTGCATGACTTGGTCCACTTTTGAAGAGACAAAGCTTCATGTCTCCTTTCCAATTGTTGTGCAGGGTACCCTTGCCAAACTCTAAAGTGCTGAAAATTGTGTTCTTTTGTATCAGGTTTGAAGGTGTTCATAGGCGGTACTTGTAAACTTCAAGATAACTATAAGAAATATTTTTTCTGACAAACTAAGTCAGATATTCTATTATTACCAACATGCTTTTCAAGGTTATATGTGAGATATGGAGGGGCTTGCTCAGACTTATTCACAATAGATGATCGTCTCATCTTGCAGATTTATATGCGAGTTTAATTGTTTCCTCAGTGATACTCTACAATTATCAGATATTATTTCCAGATCACATGGTTGTACACAGATCTTATTGTTTTTCAACCTTCTTTCTAATTCGGTATAGGAGCATATTGAGTGGTAAATCTATAAATTTTTGATAGATTTGGTCCTTGCTATCAGATGGTTAGAGACAAGTTTCTCCTTCAGTACACTATTCCTTCTATTCCTGCTATAATTGAGTTTCTATAACAACTCAAATACTATAGGTTGATGACCACTCATACCCTATAACTAGCTCAATGGGGTGTTGCTTTGCTTGCTACCAAAGGGTGTGTGGATGTTACTGTTTCCATGGTTGATGCCATGAAGCTTGTCATGGTTGCAAATATATTTTTCCTCCTTGCATTTATTACCATAGATCCAACCACTAGTCTAACAAGTGCTGAGATATGCTTGGTAAATTACCCGTGGCCAACCAAGCACATGTCAAATCAGATGGTCAGATGATCATAAAGCAGACAACTGAGGATTATTATTATTTGTGATATTTTGTCCATTTAGCCTTTGCAGCATACTCTTTCCGGATGCAACTTTTACTAATCAACCCCAACTCCAATACTCCTGCTTTTGTGACTTCTGCCAGTCTTCTCCATTTGTGATATATTTGTTATTGAGTCTTCTCCATTTATTTAATAAAATAACTAGAGATCAAACTTATTATCAAAATGTTATTTGCATTTGTCAAGGCTTATTTTTTACTTGAATTAAACATTTTAGATTTGATAACACTCGAATTCATACAAAATAACCTTGTCAGTTTTGTTGCTATTTAAGGAACTTCACATCAGGTTTCTTATTTATTTACTTCGCAATAAAATAGAATTGTGGAAAGGAAGATAAGACATCTCCTTGATGTTATATGTATTCTCCTTACTCGGATGAAGGTTTAAAAAAGCGGGGATACCATTCTCAGTGCCACATACTTGATCAATGGGGTTCCATCTTCTCTACATAAATGGTTTACTATCTTATTCTTTTTTTATCCCGATAAAGAGTCTTTTCCTTCACCCCTATGTATATTTGGTTAAACAGTATGACCTCATGGGTTATTCAAGAGCACAAAAAGGTACTATTTTATGTCCTCGCTGATCATTGAACTATGTCTCCTATGAGATTTTTTTATCACCGAATGATCAGTTAATTTTTTCAGGATTGCTTTAAACATTCATATAATTCCTATTATGAATTAGTTCATTTCTAACGTTTATGTTTCAACAATAAAGGTACTCTCTACATGACATAGAATTGAAAAGAAAGAAAGAGAGACTTGTGTGTTTTTCCTACTAATCTTTTCAAGCTCTCTCCCCCATTGGATTGATATCACCATGTTATGCTCATGTTTGAATCTCTGCTACTTGCTAGATTATACTTCTCAATGATCCTCTCTACATATGATCATGTTTCATTTATTTTCAATCATCACAAGTTTGAGTGTTTTTATCTTTTACTATACTAATATTTTGTTTGATATTTCGTAGCTATGGACTTTATGGATTGATGGGAAAATACTTTTGTAAAATCTTTTCTTTCCTTATGTTGTATTGTAGACCTTGGTGCAGATCCAATGACTATTTTAAGAGATTGAGTTATTTGGCTATAAATAGCCCGGGTAGCGGAATAATTGATCGAGATTAGAAATCCTAGGTCAGAGGACTTAGGTCACTATTCTCAACTAATGGGGTTTTCACATTAACATGACTATGCATTTGCGCTTCTTGTTTTATTATGTGATACTTTGACTGTCTTTATTTGTGGATTATTTTTTAGGGTTTTTTTATAAAATAATTATTAATTAATTTCTAATTAATTAAATAGGCAAGAAGGTGAATCATTTAATTTTTTAGCCATCATGCCGATTTGGAGAGGTGCTGATTTGGATTGTTTCTCTAAAAACAATTGTATGATATCAAATGTTGCATGTGTCCATGCATGTTTTTTTGAGATCTACGTATTTAATGTTACATACACATATTTAATATTGTAATATAATTAATTAAATAGGTATATTAATATTACATATAATTACATAAATAGGCATATAACTCTAATCATGCATGTTATCTACACGTATTTAATGTTGCATGTGTTGTGCACATATTTAATGTTGCATGTAACTTTAATCTATGTGTTATATATCAACCTAAGAAAAAGTAACTTTTCTAAAAATATTTTTAATTTATTCTTAATTAATTAAATGGAATGAAAATAAGCAATTAGTAATTTATATAAACATTATCTCATTTGGGACAGTGCTTTTGCATATCGAAAAAACAAAATTGTATTCAATGTTAGTATTCATATCTATTTTATGCCTATATTTGCAGAAAAACAAATTTGTTTCCATATCCCTTATCCGTAGATGCTAAATAAATACATTTATTTATTTACTTAATTATAAATTAATTAATAATTAATTTATAAAAAGTCCTAAAAATCATAAGATTGCACAAATAAATGTATTTATTTGGCATCTACAGATAAAGGATATGGAAATGAATTTCTTTTTTTTTGCAGATATAGACATAAAGATAGATATATTTTACCTTTTTAAGATATGGATACTGCCATTGAATACAATTTCGTCTTTTCGATATGCAAAAGCGCTATCCCAAATGAGGCGATGTTTATTTAAATTATTAATTATCCTTTTCAGACCTATTTAATTAACTCAGAATAAATTAATGATTATTTTTAGAAAATTTACGTTTTCTTGGGTTGGTATTTAACACATAGATTAAAGTTACATGAAACATTAAATATGTGCACACATGCAACATTAAATACGTGTAGATAACATGCATGATTAGAGTTATATACCTATTTAATTAATTATTTGTAATATTAATATGCATATTTAATTAATTATATGCAATATTAAATATATGTACAATACATGCAACATTAAATACGCAGATCTCAAAAAGAACATGCATGATACATGCAACATTTAATATCACACAATTGTTTTTAGTGAAACAATTCAAATCGATTTGGGTTTGGTTCTCCAAATAGGCACTTGAGGTGCCTATTGATGGCTGAAATATTAAATGATTCACCTTCCTACCTAGTTACGAATTAATTAATAATTATTTTATAAAAAGTCATATTTTTTATTTAGGCATAATCACCAACACGCTCTAGTAGACTTGTGATTTTATAAGAATTCTTATCAAGTATAATATCAAGTTTGCATTAATGATGTCATTGAAATGCACTTCACTAAAATCCATGCATTTGGCCCCTGTAATGAACACGTCCTTCAAAGGACGATCCATTGTGGATCATCTTTTGATGGAACTAACTGTACATAACAGAAGGTCGATGCATATCTTTCTCGAGTCCATGAAATTTTGAAAAGTAGGAATCCACGTATTCCCTTCAAAAATGAGAATGCAAATACAATAATCACGGAACTAGACAAAAAGAAAGCAACGTATAATTCCACAGCGATAAAGTCTCTTTTTGTGTTATCTCAAAAGAATACAATTAAAAAAATCCACTTGAATCTACCTATGAAATTTTGAACAAGCTTAGTGTCACTTACAAAGAGACAAACAAGGTAAACAAACTTGTATTACTTTATTGCAATAACATTATGAAGTTTTCATGATGAAAGATGGAGATTCAATTAGAGAGATACACTACAAACAGACAGATCTTTAGGGATGCTTACAGGGGATGGTCAAACCCAGACCGTCCCATCTATATCCTTGGGGGACGATCGTTTATAGATTGTCCTCTTGACGTATATAAGGGACGGTCATTAATGGCCGTCCCCTCCTCTAGAGTCGTTGGGGATGGCTTCCTAAATGGTTGTTCCCTCTGCATCTAGATGGGATGGTTATCGATCGTCCCCTATATCTTGTTCCTACTTATGTCGATTTGATACATCATGGAAAGAAAGTACCCACGGGGGCGACTCTAAATCGTCCCTATTATCCATGGACAGAACGGTCCTTAAACCGTCCCTATTATCCAATCGGAGGGGACGGTTATGACCGTGCCCCCCGGCTTTCTATTGACGTCACCGTTATATATTAGAGGGGACGTACGTGATCGTCCCCTGTGGTTAAATAGGATGGATGATCGTCGCGACCGTCCCATCCTTCTTTGTTGGCGGTTGAATTAGGAAAATTTTCGAGGTCAAAGGGGACGGTTACTAAAGACCATCCTCGATCTTACTAAAGGGGACGATCGATGACCGCCCTCGATGTTGTTAAACTTGGTTTTGCACTTCCTTCCTTTCTCATTCGATCGATCGACACTCTCCTCCTCCCCATTCTGCAGATGATGCTGCCACTTCTCCTCTGAATTTCGATCCCAACCTCATGCTTCTCCTCACCACCACCAATCTGTTCAGCTCTCGATTGACAACGCATCAGGGCACCCTTATTAACCGGCGTGGATCAAAGAATCTAATGTATTTACAAGAAATATAAGGTCTCGACGTGATTCATGATGGATCTAGGAGAAATTTCTGTGAAGGGATCGAATGTGATTGAGGGATGGATCGTTCGCGAAAAATGCAAGAATATTGGGGATTACACACTTTTGGCGAGTCAGAGACTCGGATGGGACAGTTGACCAGAAGCCAACAGTCCGCCGCCTCTCATTGGTCCACGTCGGACGCAAAACGACAAAACACGAGGTTTTATCATAGAATAATTAATTAAAATATTAAATGATTTTATTATTTTTTGAGTAAAAAATAAAAAATATTTATTATTTTATGTAGTATTTTATTATGATTTTATTTATTTTTTGGTATTATTTATTATAAATTTATTTTTAATGGTGTATTTACAAGTATTTTACCTATATTTTGTACATTTTTATTTTGTATATTTTATTTTATTATTTTTTCTTTTCTTTTATATATTTATAACTCATTTTTGTGAGTATAAATATATTTTTATTTGATTTTTATGAAGTTATTTGTACACTTTAATAAATATGTAAGTATATTATGTAGGTGTATTCATAGGTATTTTACCTATGATTTAGGTATTCTATTTTATTTAAATGTATTAATGGGTTTGATTTTATTTTTGTATTTTTAATAGAATATATGTAATATTTATGATATTATAAAAATACAAAAGAATAAGGAATAAAATTATATATTTTCCTTTATTTATATACATGTATACATAGGTATTTTGTCTATGTATTTTATAGACTTAATTTATTTGAGGTTTTATTTTTGGGTTTCTTCTAATTTCAATATGTACATGTATTATATATATTATTTACAAAATTATAAAAATATAAATTTGTAAAAATAATGAATAATGAATATAATGATTATTTTAATGGGGTAAATTGTACAATAGGGGTCAAAAACCTAATCTCCACAGATAAACTCTAAAATTGTGAAACCACCTTCGTTAAATAGCTCTTGAAAAGTTATATACAATTTTAATATGTTTCGAGTTTTTATTGAAAACATATGGGTCTGTGAAGTTTGTTTTTTGGCCTTTTATCCTGGGTATAAAACATACACTGTATATTATTTTTGTGCAAAAATAATTTTGTATTTTTATTTACATTATTATCTACAACTTTCATGTAGAGAGTTCCTTTATTGATGAATAAATAATAAATGATAAAATAGGTGCTAAAATGCATAATTAATGAATAAACAAATGGGGTATTTATTGTCTTTTTGGCTCTTATCCCCCCTACTTTATTCCTTGTCAATCAATTCCATTCTGGACTTGGTCTCAGGGTTAGGGTCATAAAATATTTGTAATATTTTATTCTTTATTCTTTTCTTCTCTTTATTGTATAATTTTGGCATTAAAAATCTTATTTTGTATGCAATAAATACAATAAATAATGAATGCTATTATAGACAAATTGATGCTATTTACATGCATTTACTGGGGTTTTTAAGGCTAAAATGATAGAATAAAGATGATGAAATTGAGATTCATCACCCTCCATACTTGCCTTTCCTAGTCCCTAGCAAATACTTATGCAATAAGTAGAAAAAGAACAAAGAATAAGAAGAAAAGAAAAAGAAAGAATAAAGAATAAATGTAATTGAATTTGATGACTAAACTTGTCTGTATAAAATCAGAGTGTGGAGCCCAGGTTAGACCTTGGTGTGAAAATGTGTGTGGAAGCTGGCCGTGAACCAAATTTAAAACACAACAACATTCGAGAGTCACAGAACTTAGTTCAAGTCACCTCAATAGCCATGTCAGAACTAGTCTACATCATACGCAAACCCTTATGACTATGAAGCTGACTTGTACAGTGTAAGTGATAGTGGCTCTCCCCAACTGAAATGACAAAGGAACTGACTTCTCCAGAATGACAACCCAATGATTCCCCAATCCAGCACTCTGTCGTCGAGGAGCGGGGTATTCCCTTCTAAGTTCAAGTGGCATCCAACTCAAGAGGAGGAGATCAAGAAGAGAATGGACGGTAGCCAGTGTAGCTGCCTATCTGAGGATGCAAGACCATTGTAGTCAAGTCATCCAGCTGCAGGCTCACATGGTATAACTTTGATGCTCAAGCTTGCTTATTTTCTATACTACATATATACATACTCCGGCGAGCACTTTTTTTTATTTTCAAGCATGTCCAATTTTTGGAGTTTTTAAATACTATTCACAACAGCATTTACATAAGGACTTTTTCCTCTTGAGCCAGAAGACTATACCTCTTTTGAAGCTTTATCGCAACCCACACTCTCCTGTCATTCGAATTCATTGCAACTGGACCAGGTTGAGGTGCACTTCCCTCCCTAGACGAGGACGAATGTTTCCACCCGTGTGTGTCTCAGACTGGAAAATCCAACCCCCTCACCCTCCAACTGAGTTGAACCAAGTGAAAGGTGCAAGTGTCCAAGTTAGGTCACGACCGACAAGAGTCATGTGTATGTCTCGAAAAGTTCTATTTAGTCAGTTGAGGTGACTTGAACCCTGCCCTGATTTCTCAAAGAATTAAGTCTTAACAGACCTGAAGTACCTTAAACCTAGTTCCCATAAGGTTCCAGTGCAACTAGGTGCGGAAAGGTCCAACCAAGCTCCAATCTTCGACTTTATTGGACTAGTTCAATCATCAAGCTCAATCAAAGAATATGAATGATATGCAAATTCTATGTAAGTTTTCAAAGAATTTGAAAACAACAACAACAACAAAGCCTTTTCCCACAATTAAGTAGGGTCGGCTACATGGATTCTTTGCCTCCATTCAGATCTATCTCTTATATCCACAAAACTAAGATCCCTTCGTATGGTCTCTTTCCAACACTTCTTGGGTCGTCCTCGCCCTCTCTTAGCCGGCTCAACGTCCCAACACTCGCATCTCCTAATTGGTGCATCAGCTGATCTTCTTTTCAAATGTCCAAACCATCTTAAGCGGTTTTCTCGCATCTTATCCTCGATCGAAGCTACACCAACTTTCTTTCTGATTGCATCATTTCGAATTCGATCTCTATGTGTGTCTCCACACATCCACCTTAGCATTTTCATTTCTGCTACATTCATTCTCTGCACATGTCTATGGTTCACAGGCCAACATTCAGATCCATAAAGCATAGCAGGTCTCACGACTGCTTTGTAAAACTTTTCTTTAATCTTTAAAGGAATTTCTTATCACAGAGAACAACAGAGGCTCCTCTCCACTTTAGCCAGCCTGCATTTATTCTATTAGTAACATCTCCATCAATTTCCTCATCATGTTGCAGAATAGATCCCAGATATCTAAAGGAATCTCTCTTCTGAATGTTATCGTCACCAATCTTCACCTCGATTCCTTCACCATTGCTTCCATCAAAGGTGCACTCCATATATTCCGTCTTCGCCCTACTCATACGAAATCCTTTAGTCTTCAACCCATGTCTCCAGACCTTAAGCTTCTCATTTACTCCATCTCTAGTCTCGTCAATTAACACAATATCATCAGCAAATAACATACTAAGGTAACTCATCTTGAATGTGACTGGTCAACTCGTCCATAATCAAAATAAAAAGAAATGGACTCAAAGCAGAACCTTGATGTAGATCAATGTTGATGTCAAAATTTCCAGTCTTCCCAGACATGGTCCTTACACAAGATAAAACCCTATCATACATGTCCTTTATGAGGTTAATATATAAGACAGATATTTGTCTCTTCTCCAACACTCTCCACAATATCTCTCGTGGGACAGAATCATAAGCCTTCTCCAAATCAATAAAGCATGTGGAGGTTCTTCCTTTTAGCTTTATAAATCTCCATTGTTCTCCTCAGCAAATGGGTGGCTTCAATCGTTGAGCGACCTGGCATGAATCCGAAATGGTTTTCTTTTACATTGGAAATTTGCCTCAACCTTCTTTCGATCACATGTTCCCAAATTTTCATAGTGTGACACATCATCTTGATACCTCTATAATTTGAATAATTTTAAATGTCTCCTTTATTCTTATAAAGAGGCACCACGATACTCCTCCTCCAATTTTCAGGCATTTTCTTGCTTTGCCAAATAACATTGAATAGATTCGTAAGTCAAGTCAAACCACGCTCACCTAAAACTCTCCATACTTCTATAGGGATGTCATCCGTTCCTACACCTCTTCCAGGTCTCATAACCTTCAAAGCCTCCTCTACTTCATTTCTTTGTATCCGTCTATAGCATGCACGATTCAAGTAACTTTCACTACAAGCTAGATCACCCAAAGTGATATCTCTATTTCCTTCCCCAATGAAAAGTTTATGAAAGTACTACTCCCATCTAGTCTTTATATCCTTCTGAGTAACAAGCACATGACCTTCCTCGTCCTTAATGCATCTCACTTGAGAAAGGTCTTTGGTTTTTTTTCTTTCTCTTGCTTTAGCCAACCTGAATATATCCTTCTGTCCCTCCTTAGAGTCGATATTTTTATACAAAACTTCATAAGCTTTTGACTTAGCTTCGCTTACGGCCTTCTTTGCTTCCTTCTTCGCTATTTTGTAGTTTGTGACAGTTTCCTCTGTTCTATCCTTAGACATAGCTTTAAAGCAAGCTCTTTTTATTTTTAGCTTCTCTTGCACCCCTCCACTCTACTACCAAGCCTCCTTTTGACATGGAGCTCCTCCCTTTGACTCGCCTAGCATCTCATTGGCTACCTTTCAGATACAAGATGCTACTGCCTCCCACATCTCGTTTGCACTACCACTACAATCCCAAGATAAGTCTTCTAAAACCTTCTCCCTGAAGCTTGCTTGCTTCAATGGAAGATTCCACCATCTAGTTCTAGTTATCTTAGAAACCCTCCTTTTCTTTACCAACCCTTTCATTTGTACATCCAAGACTAACAAACGATGTTGGATTGTCAAACTCTCTCATGGGATTACTTTGTAGTCTTTACAACACATATATCTCTTCTCCTCAACGCAAAGTAATCTATCTGTGTTCTAGTCGGCCCACTCTTATAAGTAATTAAATGTTCCTCCCTCTTCTTGAAGAGAGTGTTTGCTATGAAAAGATCATATGCCGTTGCAAAATCCAGGATGGCTTTTCCCTCTTCATTTCTAACCCCAAAACCATGTCCTCCATGAACACTAGCATACCTTGAAGCATCTTTTCCCACATGTTCATTAAGATCTCCACCGAGGCAAATCATCTCTCTTTGTGGGATTTCTTGTAAACTCTTATCCAAATCCTCCCAAAAAGCTTGTTTAGTCTTTTCATCTAAACCAATTTGCGGTGCATAAACTGAGATGATATTCAGAATTTCTTCTGCAAGCACCAATTTTAGCAAAATAATTCGATCCCCGAATCTTTTCACCTCAACCACACAATCCTTCAAATCCTTATGAACAACACCTCCAACACCGTTTCTACCCTTATCTTTACCTGAATACCAAAGTTTAAAGCCTGTCTTCTCAATCTCCTTGCTTTCTCTCCAACCCATTTTGTCTCTTGAAGGCATAGCATATGAATCTTCCTTCTTTCCATCGTATCCACTATCTCCATCAACTTTCCAGTTAAAGTGCCAATATTCCAACTACCAATCCGCAACTTCCGTTGTAATCTCTTTTGAACTAACTTCTTTACTCGCATGCGTCCATTATGCGAGAACCCTTGTAAATTTTGGACTGCATCCGGGCGGTGATGCAACAGAACTAGCTTAATTACCCGCATGCGTCCCTCATGCGAGAACCCTTGCAAATCTTGAACTACATCCAGACTGCGATGTAGCAGCCCTTGCTAATTTTTCATTGCATTCGGGCGATGCAAGCGTCGCAAGTAGGGAACGCCCCAACGAAATCTGTATGTTTGCTTAAATCCATGTTGAAAAGATCCGACTGTCATAAGAAAACTTCTTAAATAGTATTTTTTTAGAAAAAAGTACTATTTAGGAAATTGTCTCTGACTGTTTTACGCTGGCTGTCGGCTACCTAACGCAACCCTTCTCATTTACCCGGGCTTGGGACCGACCATGACTGAGTTAAAGAATTTGAAAACAAGGAGGAAAATTTTTACACAAAGAATTTTGCAAATAATTTTGGCACACAACGTAGAAAATATATATAGCTATTTACAAGGGCGTGCCGCTTTATTTTACAAGACTTAAAGAGTTTACAGGTCTTAGCAAAGTGATTTATTTTGGTGTATATACAATTGATAAAGAATTTTATGTATTTTATTTATGATTTATTTTATTTATTAAATTTTTATTATATATATTTTTAATGATGCTTTTATTCCTCAAATTTATCTGAAATTCATTTTGAAAACTATAGTACGAAATAATATTAGTAAATATTTGAAAACAATTGAAAGCCATTTTGCAAAAATTTTGCAAACACTATATATATACATTTTTCAAAATATTTTTACCAACGTTTACAAAATCATTTGCAAATAAGTTTTCAAATCCTTTATTTCACACAAATAAAAGAATTTTTGCAATCAAAATATTTTTACAAAGATTCAAAATATTTCACAAAAAGTTTTCCAAACGGTTCACACCATTTTTTAAATCATTTTGCAAAAAATATTTTAACATGATTTATTAATCAGTATGCAAAAAGAATCTGAGGAATACAGAGCTTATTAATTAATCTTTAATTAATTATATCCTATTTTTAGCCATATTTATTAATAATTATACAAAAGTACGAGTTATGGCTAAAGTATATACAAAGTATATACGACCCCTCTATACTTAGCATGAGCTATGTCCTCATAGATCGAAACGAGAAAGAGAATACATAACTCGTACTGAGTATAGAAAAGCCTATACTACAACGACAGAAAGAATAACAAATGAAAGAATAACGAGATAAATGAATAAGAAAATGACTGTCTCCCCTATACTTAGGATTAAATAATCCTAAGTGTAGCAGACTATTCACAATGCAGGGAGGGTCAAGGGTGGGAATGAACAGATCAATGAATGAATCAGAGGTACGACCCCCTATACTTAGGACAAAGTACGTCCTAAGTACAGAAAACTGTCAAAAAGGGGCGACACCTTTTATGCAGATAAAGAAAAATGAAAAGGAAAAAAGAAAAGAGAGATATATACAGATATACGAGAAGACTGTGGAGAATGTACACATCACTCCTATACTTAGGGGGAGATATCCCTAAGTATAAGCGACGACATGAGTGATGAAACGAAACATAAAACAACAAGGTGTGAACCCCCCTATACTTAGGACCAAGTACGTCCAAAGTATAGTCACAAAGATATCGCAAAAGATCTGGGGCACACAAAACATGCAAAAGATAGAAGGAATATAATACTCAACACATATATACAACATGTCAAGAATGCGAAGTACATGATGGTATCTGGTAAGCGAGTACCATGCTCTCGTCGTCGTATCCCTGTGAGAACGAGGACGCAGTCAGAAGGTAAAAATACACCCGAGTCTGCAATCAAGTGGGTGTCAGCTGCTGGGGAATAGAGATCGAAAACTAAATGAGGGACCTGTAGCGTGAATCGGAACATCGGCTCATAAGGAAGGAATGGGTGAGCGGAGACGATACCATAAAACCTGGAGGAAGAAAGAGCAGTACAAACTCCTCCTAGTCAATCATGGTCTCCGAAAGATCTATAAAATTTAAGGACAGAAGATTGTGAATGTAGCCGCGTGACATTTGGTGGTTATAGAATCCAAAGGTCAAAGTACACACCGAAATGTCAAGAGACAAGGCTCAACCCTGCGAGGGTCCTCAAGGCGAGCACAATCAGAGAATAATCATAAGACTCGGCTTCGTGCTCCAACATAGAGGAGACACAACGAGGGAGGAGACCGAGTACAAAAATCCGCAGACTCGACTTCGTGCCCTGCCAAAATGGAAGCACCAGACGTGAAGCCGAGCTCCTAAAATATGACGTACTCTCCCGCATATAACCCTCGGGGAGTAGTACATGCTCGTCAATGAATAATCCGAACAGAAGCTCTCCCTTGCGAGGGTCGTCAAAGTGAGCGGGCTCAAAGGAGCCTGATTCATCAGACGGATCAAATAATAGCAATCTCGGTAGGCAAAAGATCGTCTACCAGCAGAATAGACCGTCAAATCAAGAACGTGTGACAGCGTCCCGCAGACAACCCTTGGGGAATGTACTGGCAACTAATCATAGGGTAATCAAAGGAAAATGGCTCGTTCTTGCAAGGACCGTCAAGGAGAGCAGACTCAAATCGGTTCAATCAGAATGGCCCCAAAATTCCATTAAGCAGATAATCATCAAAGCAATGTGACCATAAAATCTAACCGACGACTCGGTTCCGTGTTCCACAGATGGGAGACACAGTCAACTAGTGGAACCGAGCATAAAGAAAATGTTGCATGTTCCCGTAGATAGTCCTCGGGGGACAATGCAAACTAAGCATGGAATAGTCAGATCAGATCTCCTCCTTGCAAGGGTTGTCAAAGAGAGAGAGGAATCAAAGGAGTCAATCAGAATGGTCTCTGTAGACGACATACCGTCTATTAGTAAAAGAGACCGCAAGACCTAGCATGGTGTCATAGCCTCTCACAGATAACCCTCGGAGAGTACTATGAACTAGGCATGGAATAATCAGAACCGTGAAGCTCATCCTTGCGAGGACTGTCAAGGTTAGCAGAATCAAAGGATTCGAGATGTTGGCCTCATGTACTGACACATCGAGAGCACAATCAGCAGGGAGGCCAAACAGTAAAATGAGACGATGCGATTTTGGGACCCAGCAAGGTGGAGACAAAATCAGTATATGAAACTTATCGTAAAGAAAGTGTCGTATCCTCCTGCAGATAGTCCTTGGAGAGTAACACGAGCTAGGTCAATCACGTCATGGGATTGCTGGCATCAAATTTCAGGTCCTCAAAAGTGACACTTGCAAGCGTGTTGATGAAACACATGCTTCTCGCAATCCATGTTGATGATCCAAGCGGCAATCTCCTGGTCTCGTCACATGAGATCCGACATCTTCTTCACGGGCAAGGCACACCGAAGGAGACAGAGATCCACGAGCAAACAAGCTGGCAACATAACGACGATGCTGCGACGATGATGACTCTCTCCAAGGCTTCATGGTGGACAACCACAATGAGAGAGAGAAAGAGAGTTGGCGTGTAGAGAGAGCATATGAATGTTATATCTTTATGTTGTTATAAATTGTAGAGCGAGGGGTGCCTCTTCTTATATAGTATTTTGGGAGTCCACGGATCACAATCCATGGACTACACAAAATCAATGAACGAGACTGATTTGTGCTTCTTTTAATGATCAAGATTTTATTGTAAAAACATAACAACAATTAATTTAGTTTAGATTATATATATATATATTGAAAAATCAATATAAATTAATCCTAAAATTACATCAATCAAGCTTGAGATCATGGAATATAGATCACATCTTCCCATGAAATTAGTGGACGACTACCCTTTTCTAATGGGATTGGGTGGCCGTACATCCTTCCATCATGGAAGGGTGCAATCTCATGTAATCTCCATGAGATTACATTAATCCATGGAAATCTTCAAAATTTACAATAACATTTGTTGTAAATTGTTCTACACAAATAGTTCATAATTATTTTGCGAATATTGCAATCTTGCCGTTGGAAAATTGTGAATCACATTCACAACCTTAAATAAAATGTGATTTACTTTTTCAATTAATTATCCATTGTGAATACAATTCACATCATAATTAATCAAAAAATATAAATCATAATATGCTCTTCTAGTACATTATAACTCACATTTATAATATATATGATAATTTGGATAATACTATCTACATTATTCATATCCATGATAATTAAATCACATTTAATTATCTTGGATCATTATTTTCATACGCCCAAATAATATGAATCACATTCACATTATTCACATCTTTAATAATTAAATCACATTTAATTCTATGCGATAACTCTTCTTATAATATGAATCAAATTCATATTATTCATGATAATTAAATCACATTTAATTATCTATTTTCTCAATGCTCGGATACATATATAAACAATGAAATTATCCATGAACTCTTTCAAGGATAATGCACTTTCTCCGTGGATACTTGGAGATAAGGACATGGCGATTGTATTGTTCCACGTATAGTTACTTGAATATTGAGATCACATCTCAAATCCAAATCTTGTGGACCTCTCATAGATGTTTTATTAAATCAAGATCGTAAATCTAATCATCTTGTTTCATCTGAGTCATATTCAGACCAATGTCCAACATTTGGACCAAGATCAGACCACTTCTCTACTGAGAGGAGTCACTAAAATCCAGACCCATTTCATCACTCCCTAGGAATAGAAGCACAAAGGTTATGCAATCGTGTATGATCACATCACCCTCAGGTATTCCTAATACATGTGCATCCTGCATACTGGAAGACCAAGAATAAACCTGAAGTTTTAGATATATTTTAACTATCTCCTTCAAGATTTTATCATTAAGTTTCTCATTTGGTCATTGAGAATTGGTATAGATCATATACTTTCCAAAAGCATATATCAAATCTATAAATTTAGTCAAGCTTCCAAAGCGAGACAACCGTGCACATAATTTGATTCTTCCCAATATCTCATGAGTGAGGTCATGTCTTCCGGTTCAGTAAATGAACCTGTGTGATCCCTTTGAGAGACCGTATTACTCATATTCTCTTGCATGCACACCAACACACCGATGTATAGACTTTGGTTTGGTCATGAACTTATTGGTATCTTAAATGTACATACTCAGACATATAGTAACACATCTGTCTCCAGTCAGAGGATGCATGCCTATATCGTAATAACTTATGACATAGGTCTTTGGTTATCTCGATCTTGTTAAGTCAACTCTTTGACCTAACTAATCTGACACATCCGAATCTCTATTCCTATGTAGAGGACCTGCATCAAGAGGTCCCTCAGATACCATCCTTTAGAGAAAGGATTGCTATCTCCTTCTCAGGCTGGAGATCCTCTCTTAGTAATCATTTAATGGTGCTTGATGAGTCCTCAATATAACTCTTTAGATATTCATCCACGCACCAGCCTCTATGATTCAATAATTGAATCAACAACTGTATGATCATTAAGATGATCATTTTACATAACCCTAATTGTACTAAGGGACCTATTATGCAATTTAATTATTCTTCATTTCAGATATGAGAATGATATTTGCAATAACATTTATTGCATATTGGCTCGCTGTGGCTCTCACGTCCAACAAGACTTTGAGATTACTATCTCAAAAGTTTTGTCATCATCAAAGGTATTTTTATTATTGCAATAAAGTATTTTATCTCCATAGTAGGATTAGTAATACTTTACTACTCCCACAACATGGAAGATTTTTAGATTTTGTAAACATCTAGCATACATTGAGCTTCCCAAAGATAGCTTTGGTATTCACATCCTTAAGTCTTTGAGGTGTTATCCATTTAGATATGTTAGCATATATATTAAGGGATGGAATCCTTACTTGGGATTTTCCCAAATACAATATGTCCAAGGTGTACCACTAATGTGACAGTCTCAATACATTCTTTTCTCTATGATTCTCAACATTTTTATAACTAAGATCTTAAGACGTATCCTTGAGATCATATCTCAAGGTATAGAACAATCAGATTATAAAACACTAATTATTATCCGTATATCATTCCAAATGATTAGGATATCATCTAAATTTAGCACGATGAACACAACGACACTCCCACTGAGCTTCACACTGTTCATCAAGATTCTAAATGAAATCATAACATTTATAATTTCATCAAATCAAATGTTCCAACTACAAGAAGCTTATTTAAGTCCATAGATGGAGTTTCTTAAGCTTTCACATCTCGCATTTCTCATCTATGAAGCCATGAGGCTACTTCATATGAATATCCTGAATGAGGAATTCATAGAGGAATGTAATCTTGACTTCCATATTGAAGATGTCATAGTCAAGTTATGTAGATATAGTTAGCAATAATATCATGAGTTTAAGCATGGTCCTAGAAAGCAAGTTTCATCACATGAGATGTTTTCTTTCTGTGTGTTCTTATGTATACGAGCGGTGCTCAGGTCTCAACCTTCTCATCTGGTTCCCTCTATCTCTTGAAGATCCACTTACACCTATTGGTTCTTACGCTTATAGGTGAACCCTCGATGGTCCATATACAACACTTGTATTTGAAGTCTAATTTAGACTTTATTGCTAACATCCATATTTCCATGTAATGATCCTCAGAAGCTTCATCACATGAAGTCAGATCATTGTCAGACTTAACTAATACAAGGAATCCATACTCAAAATAAATTGAATAGGTATTAGTTTTTCATTTTAATTATCCTTTTAGTTTCTGATTTCATGAGCCTCATTATCTTTTCAAGAATAAATTTCTTCCTTCACTTCATTTTTATCTCGATTCTCAAGAAAGTCATAACCTAAGAATCATATCCTTAGAGATGAAAATCTTTAAGAATCTCAAGATCATAAAGTAGGTATCCAATACCATCCTTTATTTTCCTAACGATGTAGCACTCTTTGGTGCTAGATTCAAGCTTACTTGGATGGAATCTTATTAAGGATATATATTGTAGTCTCTACTGCATATATACCTGGAAACTAAGAGGTAATTATGTTAAGATTCATCATTGATCAAATAATATCACACATGATCCAATTGTATCTCCATACAACTCCATTGAGTTAAGTGTATTACGAGGAGTGATATAGGAATGATATTCCTTTCTCCATAAGGTATTCCATGAATTCATCTAATAGGAATTGACTGCATAGATTAGATATAATTCATTTCGTCATCCTTCAAACTGTGGCTCCAAACCAAAATTGTGAAATCTTCGAACATTTCAAAGGTTTCTAAGGTAAAGGGAAGAAATATCATATCACAAAAGTCATCGAATGATATCACATATCATCAATGTTTATTATGAAATAGCTGATCCGCACACATCAATATGTATGATATTTTGAATCCCTTGGCACCTTACACCATTCCTAGAGATGGGTGCAATGGACATTTTTTACTTTGAATCTCTGTTCATAAGTATGTAAGTTTCAAACCTTTAGACAATCTAAAGTTCAATATTTTACTAGTATATATCAATAGACATATGTCCAAGACTCGATGCCAGATCATTGTCAAATGATCTTCATCCTCCTATTGATCTTATAAGGTTTAATTTTTAGTATTAGAAATGTTAATGAACCATTCATTAATATTAATTTGTTACACTCCTCTAGATGTTAGACTACTATCTGAAATATATCCATCATAACTCTTTATAATAGGTCTATTCTAGAATACATATTTATTTCAAACATTTAGAAATAAACAATGAGTGTATTCTAATATCTAGGTCATAGAGACATTCTCTAAGACTAAGGGCTCTCCCACTGAAAATACGAAGTCTATCCATCCAATAGAGATTATTGCAACAATTGCATCAATATCCATTTGGACGGCTATTAAACTGTAATATCAAATTTTCTAATATTGTAAAACATATGAAACCAATTGCATGTGTCATTAGAATAATGATACAATTTTAAACTTTGATCTTAATAGATAATCAAGTCAATTTCAATGATTATATGTAGATATTTAATATTTCGATGCACTATCCGGATCCTTCTCATATGGAGCCTAGATAGACTAGACAATCATACTATTTTTACATCGGCTTATTGCAGTATTGACATTGATCCAACTCTTTGGATGTCATATGGAAGTCATAGAAGCACGATCAAATCTTTGACTTTTCTTCTTACTTAGGTCAGTCCTATGCTTCCACTGCACTTCCTTCATCTATAAATAACAATTGCTTAAGATAAAGGATCTCTTATGTTGAACTCAAAATATTTCAATATAAGAGTATTTCAATATTTATACATGCTTCATTCAATTCATACAATACAAGGTTTCGTGAATGACTAGAGTATAGATAGTAGAATGTTAACACTCATCATATATACATCCATCTTAACTCTTAAAGAAAAACTTTGGTTCAGGTAGTACTCAAACATTTTGAATACATCATCTCTTATAAAGCTACGATTCTGCTTGATGCAATGGACCATGTCATTCAGGAGTAATTGTTGAGAGCACATATGTATGCCAATACATCGTAGATTTTTATAAGGATTATTTGATAATTACGATCATCATCGTCACGATACCTCCAAAGCACACTCGATGAGACATCAAGACTATAGAGATATACAAATCATGTGTTGTTGTTCTATTATCTATTTAATTGTCATTCCTCATTATTATGAGGGAAATTGTACATTGCAACTACACACATTTTGTGTCCAACTGTAAGTGCAATATCTTGATCATGAATCCAATTCATGAGAATCTACTGGCTATAATTGAGTATAGTATTGAGTAGGTTTAATAAGGATTATCTGAAATAAGATATTTGCATAAACACAGTATAAATACATATTTTACTTTGTTCTAGAAATTTCTATATGAAACTTGTCTTTCCTTATCAATAATGTTTTCCTTAATCACTTTCAATGTAAGAGATATACTTACTATTATATCTCAAGTAAGACCTGTGATCTCCTTTCTTATCTTTGTTACATCCCAATAATATGAGAACTTGCAACTCAGATAAAAAGAAGCGAAGACTCATTCCGCCTTGCAATTCTAACTTACATTCAAAATTCAATCTTTAACACCTGAGCCCACCACCCCTAAGGTGATGTTGACCCGTCGTTAATTGAACCAACCATCAACATGATTAGAACTCATTATGCATAATCTAATATCTCTCCAATAATATGAGGACTAGATATTGGGGTCACTACGCATACGACCGTAATCTTTCGATAAGCAATTCAGACAATCGTCTCCTACATACAATCCCTGGCGATAGAACCCTTTACCTTAACGGAAGACCATGGATGTAGCTTATGTGTTCCTCCATATCATGTTCAATTCTAATTAATTATTATGAATCATATTCACATAATTAATTCTTCCAAGGGAATACTAATCTATTCATAATAGAGTGTTTAATTGGATCTAATTCATTTAATCATATTAAATCAATTATAAATCCAATCAATCAACCAACAAACAATTTTGATTAATACTTAAAAGATGGCACACTATCAAATATGTATTATTCGAATTTTAATAATTAAAAATAAATCATGATCGCTTCAAGCATTATCCTTTCCTTACCCACTGTCATGGCCAGCACTGACGGGAGTGGCACAGACCGCTCGCAGAGCAACATGTTACCCCAATGCTCACCGACTAGACACCATATCCGCCTCAGGTTAGGATAATACAATTTGATCATTTTGTATTTGAGATAATAATCGATCTTTCAACCGAAGTTATATTATATAATATTTATCAAAATATTTTTGATTAATATTATAAGGAGATTTTCTAAACTAACCCTTAATCATGTTCAAGCATCAATGTTTGTTGGAAAGGATGTAACAAATTGCGATCAAGATCAATAATCTTACCATATTGGTTATTACAATGTCATTTAAGGAAATAATAATGATAAATATTTCAGAAATATTCATCAATAACTATTTCTTGAAAATAACCATTAATTTCATTATTTGATTAAATGACTATCATAAGGTTCTTGATTAGGAAAGTAATTTTCAACAGTGACCCTCACATACTAAAATTAGCATATATCAATCAATTTAAATCAAAATAATGAAAAAGCTTCGATAGATTGGTAATTTGCTTTAAAACATAACCCAAGTGGTTTGATCTCATTTAAAGTCATTTTAAAACCGTAATTAACTCCTTACGTACGACAAGATTCGCCATCCCCGAAATAGTGGATACATATTCACTAAAATGATCGTAATTTGAGCAAACAGATTGCAAATCATACAAACTTAAGTCCCATAATTTCCTTATTTAATGAAAAATATAATACAAATGATAAACTAACGATTTAAGGCATTAAATATGGCAAAAAATGCATGAAAAAAGTTGCGTGAATGAAATGCGCTGAAACTTCACACAAATTAAAAAATACCCGTGTCATCTTAGGTTATGGATTATATCCAAAACCTCCGATCTATGGCTCTGATACCACTTAAAGGATATGAGCAAATCTTTAAGCACATCATGGAAGCGTGGAGATCGCATCATATGTGATCGGAAGCGACTAGTCACACTATTTGCTCGGGGCAGTTGTATTTAAAATTTTTTAAAATGATGAAACCACATGATTCGAGAACACTTCTCAGATTATTTCATCTAAACCATTAATATGTATTAAGGTTACCTCTTGAAGCGTGATTGCGATCGAGTCTCTAAAGGAAGAGACCTCCTATCTCAAGTCCTATCCGATGGAGGAGAGGCTTGCGAGCACGTTGATGAAATGCACGCTTCTCGCAATCCATGTTGATGATCCAAGCGATTAATCTCCTGATCTCATCTCTCGAGATACGATGTCTACTTCACGAGCAAGGTGCACCAAAGGAGACAGAGATCAACGAGCGGTTGAAGCAACGTCACAATAGCATGGAGAGATAGAGAGGGAGAGAACATATTTTCGATTCATGAAGAAGAGCTAGGGTTTCCTCTTCTTATATAATATTTTGGGAGTCCATGGATCTCAATTGATGGACAACACAAATCCAATGGTAGAGATTGATTTGTGTTTCTTTTTACGGTCATGATTTTGTTGCTAAAAATACAACAATAATTAATTTAATTAAACAAAATATATTGAATAATTATCAATAGAAATTAATTTTTATTAAATCAATTTGCCTTGGAGAAATAGGAAGGAGGTCCTTCCATATGGAGGGGAGGACGACCACCAATTCCCATAAATGGATGGTGGACTTACACCCGCCCCATAAGGAAAGGTGGCTCCACCTTCCTATTACATGAGGATAAATATCTCATGTGTATCTCTATATTTGCAACAACTTTTGTTGTAAATTATTTCACAAAATAAATCCTATTTATTTTGTGAATATTGAATCATGCTATTGGAAATATGTGAATCATATTTATAATCCAAATAAATATGTCAATTACATTTTCAATTAGTTGTCCAATGTGAATCCAATTCACATCATCAATTAAATTGTAAATGTTATTTACAAATATCTCTCTCTTATATATCAAAAATCATAGCTACATCATATATGATTAATATGTATATTTCTATCCACACTATTCCTAGGATAATTAAAACATATTTAATTATCTTGGATCTCTATCTCATGTTCCCAAATAAGATGAATCACATTCACATTATTCACATCCTTTAATAAATAAGTCACATTTAATTATCTTGGATTACTCTTCTTACATGGAAAAATATTATGAATCATATTCATATTATTCATGACAATTAAATAACATTTAATCATCAATGCTTGGATTTATATTTATCAATGGAATTATTCTTGAACCATTTCAAGAATAACGTGCTTTTTCTGCGGTTACTTGGAGATAAGGACAAGGCGATTGTACGCCCACATATAGTGACTTTGATATTGATATCATATCTCAAATCTAGATCTCAAGGACCTCCCACAGATGTTTGATTAAATAAAAATCATAAATATAATCCTCTCATTGTATCTGAAACACATTAAGATTAATGTCCAATATTTGGACTAAGACATATCACTTCTCTATGAAAGGAGTTACTAAAATCCAATCCTATTTCATCACTCCCTCGGAATAGAAGCGTCATGGTTATACAATCATTTATTGATCACACCACCCTCATGTATTCCAAATAGCTGTACATCCTACATACGTGAAGACCTAAGAATAAACCTAAAGATTTAGATCATTTTTAGACTATCTCTTTCAAGGTTTTATCGTTACTCGTTTGATAATTGGGATTTGGTATCGTTCATATGCTTTCCAAAAGCATGTATCATACCAGGTATTGATCATATACTTTCCAAGAGCATATATCAAACCTACAAATTCAGTTAAGCTTCTAAAGTAAGACGATAGTGCACGGAATTTGATCCTAATATCTCATGAGTGAGCTCATGTCTATGATCCATTTGAGAGATCGTATTACTCATACACCCTTGTATGCAAACCAATGCACCATTGTATAGACATTGATTAAGCAATCTACTTATCGGTCTTCCAAATACACATACTCAAACATATAATAACACATTTGTCACCGGTTAGAGGATATGTGCCTATATCATGACAACATACGACATAGGTCTTTGGTTATCTCAATCTCATTAAGTCAATCCTTTGACCTAACTTATCTAGTACCTCTGAATCTCTACTCCTATGTAGAGGATATACATCAAGAGGTCGGTTAGATATCAATCCATTAAAGAAAATGATTGCCATCTCCTACTCAAGCTGGAGATCCTCTCTTAATAATCATTTGACACTGCTTGATGAGTCCTTAATCTAACTCTTTAGATATTTATCCAAGCACCAAACCTCTATGATTCAAGAACTGAATCAACAGCTAAATAATCATCAAGATGGCCATGATACATAAACCTAATTTTACTAAGGGACCTATTATGTAAATTAATTCTTCATTTCAAATCTGGGAATGATATTTACAATAACATTTATTGCATAATGGCTCGCCATAGGCTCACATGTCCAACACTTGCTTATCTCGACCTCGTTAAGTCAACTCTTTTACCTAACATATCTAGCACTTCCGAATCTCTGTTCCCATGCAGAGAACTTACATCAAATTGTCAGTCAGATATCAACCTTTAGAGGAGGATTACCATCACCTTCTCAGGGTGGAGATCCTTTCTTAATAATCATTTAACGGTGCTTGATGAGTTTCAATACAACTCTTAGATATCATCCTAGCACCAGCCTTTATTAATCAACCATTGAATCAATAGTGTATGATTATTAAGATGTCCATGGTACTTAACTCTGATAGTACTAAGGGACCTATTATGCAAATTTTTTATTTTTGGAATAAGGACATATTTATTGCACAATGACTCGCCATGGGCTCACATGTCCAATAAATACCACATCATTTGGAAGATACAAAAATGTGGCAACATCACCATCACCAAAGTGGCCTCTGCCGACAATGTTGCTGATCGTCTTACTAAACCCTTATTGCAGAAGGATTTTGACCATCATATAATGAGTATGGATTTAAGAATTATATCTCAATGGCTCTGAGGTCTAGTGGGAGATTGTTGGACTTGCGATCCCTATGCGAACCATTTCTACAATAAGTATTATTGTGATCCTTTTTATATCAATACAAGTTATTGATGTTCATTCCTTATATTAGATTAATGAATGAATGTACTTATAAGGTATCTTAGTACAATTAGAGTTACGTACCATGGTCATCTTAATAATCATACATATGTTGATTCAATGGTTGAACCATAGAGGCTAGTGCTTGGCTGATATCTAAAGAGTTAAATTGATGACTCATCTATCACTATCAAAAGATTGTTGAGAAAGTATCTCCAATATGAGAAGGAGATGGTAATCCTTACTCCAAAGGCTGATATCTGACCGACCACTTGATGCAGGTCCTATGTATAGGAATAGAGATTCGAAGGTGTCAGATAATTTAGGTCAAAGAGTTCACATAACAAGATCAAGATAACGAAGGACCTAAGATAACGAAGGACCTAAGACATAATTTAGGTCTATGATGTCACGATACTGACACACATCCTCTGACCTAAGACATACGTCTTACTATATGTTTACGTATGCACATTAGGTAGACAATTAGGTTGATTACCTAATCAAGGTCTATATACTAGGGAGCTCATGTGCATACAAGGACATATGAGTAATACGATCTCTTAATGGGATCATACATGTTCACTACTGAAGATGAATACATGATCTCACTCATGATATATTGGAAGCAACAAATTCCATAGATTGTCATCTTGTTTAGGAATCATAATAGGAATTTTCGGTATGATATATGCTTTGGAAAATATATGATCGATACCAACTTACAATGATCGAATGAGAAAGTTAATGATAAAAACTTGAAGAAGATAGTTCAAAAGTGATGAAAAAACTTCAGGTTTATTATTGGTCTTCCAGTATATAGTATGTATGGGTATTGGGAATACTCGAGGGTGATATTATATTAAATTATTGTATAACTGTGATGCTTCCACTTCGATGGAGTGATGAAATAGGTTTGGATTTTAGTGAGTAGATTGATCATCCAATATTAATGTTAAACATTGATATGAATATGATCCATATTCAACGAGAAGCTTAGATATTTCGTTTGACTTGATCAAATATCTCTGAGCTATCTTCTAGATATGGACATGAGATTAAATCTCAGTGTCCAAGTCACTATACATGAAATATATAGCCCTCATGTCCTTAACTCCAAGCATTCGTAGAGAAAGCACATTGTTTTTGAAAGAGTTCAAGAATAATTTTATTGTTGATAATATTTGAGTATTAGAATAATGATGATTAAATATGATTTAGTGATCATTAATAATGTGGATATGATTCACATTATTTGGATACATGTAGAGAGGCATATTAGATAAATAAATTGGATTTATTCATCGAATATATGATTAACATGGATAACACTATCCACAATAATTATGTTTGCATTATAAATTTATTTCATAATGTCATAGAGAGATTTAATTGTAAATATTATTTAGAATTCAAAAGTTAATATGAATTGGATTCACATTATACAATTTAATGTGAATTGGATTCACATTGTTAAATTAAGTGTAAATATGGTTTACATTTAATATTGGATGGATGAATATGATTCATAGATAATCATTGGTTTGTTCGCAATTGTCACAAATAATTTACAAATTATTTGATAATATTTTGTTGACAAATGATTTTTATGAATAAAGAACTAATGTAATGAGATTACATTAGATGGTAATTGGAGAGAGAAACTCTCTCTCCAATTACATGGTGGAAATCCACCCATCCTATGTGGAAGGATGTTATCTCCTTCTCTTTTACATGGAAGGTGGCTCTCTACTCCTTTATTCATGAAAATGAATTGATATAATTAAAATTAAATATGTTGAAGAATATTTTCAACTTTTTTATTTCTTTTAAATTAATTAGTTATTATTGCAATTATTTCAACAAAATCTAGACCATTGATTTAAATTGGGAGTGCAACCTAACCACCTAACTTTGTATAAAAGAAGAGCCAATCCTGGGGATTTTCTATACACAAGTTGAATCAACAAAAATCTCTCTTTCTCTCCCTCATACTCCTCCATAGTCTCTCTCTCTCAAACTGTAGTGGCCATATACTCTAGGGTTGTTAAGAGAATCACCGTCGTTGTGCTGCCCTTGTGCTATAGAATCGAGTGCTCGTGGATCTCTGTCTTCTTTGGTTCATCTTACTCATAAAGAAGATAATGGATTTCATGAGAAAAAATCAGGAGGTTCCATGCTCGAATTATCAACTTGGATTGCAGGAATCACACGTCTCATCCACGTGTCTGCAAGTGCATGCTCCGTTAGACTAGACTTGAGACAGGAGGTCTCTTCATTTAGAGACACAAGGATTGCGATCATGCTACAAGAAGTAACCCGAATATTTATTTGTATGACGAAATGACTTGGGAATGGTTCCCATGTCATGTGGTTTCATAAAAAAATTAATTTCTGCTACCCTTATGACTAATGCGACTAGTCGACCTAAATCACATAAAATGCGATCTCCATGCTTCCGTGATATGTGATATGAATACCCTCGCCTTCAAGACCTTGATCCTTGATTCTATGGATTATATTGTTGACGTCTACTATGAGGAGAGGACTCCTCATCAATGTCCACTACAACTATAAAAGATAGGGTAATACATCTCTTTCAAAGCATTCTTATTCCTTTAAAATTTATTCTCTTACCTCAAGATTTGAAGAAGAGAAAAGTCTTGAGAATTCACTTCTCATACACATCTGCTTTTTAAGTCCCTACATGTCCACCTTGTCAAGCCTCTCTTCTCTTCATTGACATGGGATTGTGGAGGAGAATATTGTATCCTTCTCTCTGCTCCTCGTATGTGAATAAAAACAATTTTATATGAGGAAATTAGGATCTTGACTATCCTTGTGTGGATAAGGTATAGAAGCTGACATAGAAGTTCGTGAGAATCTAGATGACTCATCATCGTACCCACGAGAGAAGCGAGTACTGATTGGACTTGATTTGTGAGGTCTCTTGGTTTACAGACTCACGCTTCAAGAAGTAACCTTGATCTCTTCCTAATATTCATTAGAATATAAGTAACCACATATGAAAAGTGTTTCCTTAAAAATAATGGTTTTGCAAGTACAAACTCGTTGTGCTGAAATTGCTTGTTCATGTGATGAACACACAGAGTTTTACAAATAGTTTGTTATATTTTAAGTGTTCATGATGCAAATTTATTTACTTCCTTCAACACAATCATTGGGCAATGAGTCACATGTCACTTGAGTGGTCATCTGCATTGTTTTACACCTCCTCAACCTTTCTTATTTGTTGCTTATGATGGTAAAATTGATCTAAAGATGATTTGTTCATAGATGTGTCCATTATTTAACAGAGTTCCCATACAAAAGCTTCATACTGCATGAGATACCCACCTCCATAAGTGTCGTCAACCAAAACCTTCTGCTTCTCATTGATGCCCTCAAAAAGCTTGGGAAAAAGTAAAGGATGAGATTGCGTAAGAAATATCATTTGCTTTTTCCATCAAAAAGGATATTTAAGGAATGATCCTTTCAAGGCATTTCATATTTTGACCAGTTTTCCATAGCAATGTAACCATTAGCAAGCTTTGTCCTTTATGGATAATGGAAATGCTTTAAGAAGTTGGTTGAACCAATAAGCTTGTATACCGTCTAATAAGGTATACAAATAATTGTTGTATTGACCAACCATTGAATCAATAAAAATCAACCCACAACAGTGAATAATAATCAAAGTGAGAACGTGAGTCAAAATTTATTATAACTAATAGATTATTATGTGTAGTTGTAAGTATTATAGAGTGTCAAACATTGAAAACGTAAGAGGTAGAGAATTATTATCAATTATTACTAAATAATAATGATAATATATTTTTAGTTTTAATCTTTTTCTTATTTTTGTGGGCTGTTTGTTATATTTATATTTATTTTATATTTATTTTTTCCATATTTTTAAATTTCTGTTTTTAATTTTATAATTTTATTTTTTTCAAAAATATTATATATTGATTTTTGTTAAAATAATACAATTAAATATATATATATATATAATATAGATATTATATCTTATATATAAGTGATATATAATAACTACAGATAATATACTTTTTAAATTTTCTAAAAGTCAAAATAAAGTTAAAATACAAAAAATGTTTTTTTGTGTTTTTTTATTTTTCTCTATTTTTGTTAATTTATGGGTTGTTGTTCTAATCGTTGTCGAAAGGTGATAAAATATACAAAATGGTGACTATATTAAGTCTTTGACTTTATTTATGGTTTAATAAATATAAATAAGCCCAAATTAACCAAAAAACATTTTTAATGTAATATACCTGTAAAGAAAATTCACAAATAACAAGATATATTTTTGAATTTTTATATACTTTTTGCAAATTTCTATAAGATTTTTAGAGTTTTGTGATTTCTCAGTTTTATACTTTGATTTTTTTAATGATATTTGTATATGTGGTGACATATTGTATAATATAGCTAACATAACTTTATTGGAATTTTTACAGCAATATTTTAAGTTTCATGGGTTCCTTAGCTAAACTAGAAAAAAAATACAATTTTTGTATTTTTTAATAGGAAAATAATTATAAATGCTAAAAAAATTACTCATGAAAGAGAATGCTTCCAAGCATCAATCCTAATTTTCCCACAATATTTGGCATAAATGGAATACTTAATACAAGTAAAATATATGAAAATAAAATATACGTAAAAAGTATATGACTACAATTTTAATAAACTGTGTATTTACTAATAGATCCACGAAGTGCATGACTAAATACACAAATATCCCAAAGATTCCTCACGTGGAGGATGGCGTGAGATGACATGGACATGACCTAAATGCAAATACAATATAGTTCGGAGTACAATTTGCAAAATAACCTAACGTTTTTACACTACACTTAATGATTAAAGGACTAAAATAAAAATACAAAAATGTCAAAGGGGATTGGCATAATATACCATATATGTATGCCCACTCACATGTTTATTGGATAAAATTGTGAATACTTCCTTCGAATTATTTCTTATTATCTTTTTGTGCGAAAATAATAAGTATTTAAAAACTAGTCCCTCGATTCCAGAACTTAACTTTGCTTGCTTTGCATATCGAAATAAATGTTTTCTTTGGTCAATAAATTCTTTAAAAAATCATGTTATGCTCCTAACATGCTTATCTTTTTAGCATAAAATTATCATTGCATTTTATCATTATTTAATATTATTAAAAAATAAAAAATATGTCATTTTCCCCTGTTTGAAATTCCAAAATTCATACAAATTTGAATATTGCGATATATTAAACTTCCTATCACTTGTGAATACCTTAACTGAGCTACAAGTACTCCACATTTATTCTTAAACAATGTTTTGGATGAATCAAAAGGAGTTCTTATAGCTTTGCAGTCTTGATATCCAAATTTCTCAAATATCTTTTCAACGTAATCAGATAGAGAAACAATAATGCCGTCAATTGACCTTGCCAGTTTGAGACCCAAGATTACATCAGCAATGCCCATGTCCTTCATCTCAAACTTGCTACTTAAGAATGCTTTAGTTTCATTTATAATCCTAATATGTGATCCAAACAACAATATGTCATCAACATACATGCACAAGACAATACACTCATCACCTTTCACCTTGGAATATACACATTTATCTGATTCATGAACCTTAAAGCTGCATGATAAAATGGTTTTGTCAAATTTTTCATGTCACCGCTTTGGTGCTCATTTCAATCCGTAAAGGGATTTAACAAGTTTGCAAACCTTTTCCTAATTCCCAAGAGTCACAAGTCCATCAAGTTGATCCATATAGATCTCCTCCTCAATATCGCCATGCAAGAAGGCAGTCTTCACACCCATCTGGTGACTTGCTGGAGTAGGGCCTTTATGTTATTCTTAAAATCTCCAAGGGCCTTATTGAAATTTGCCCAAATTAATCTTCATCTAAACTGACCATGGTCTTTATGTAATTAGCAGCATACTCGGGGGCTGGATCATTATTTCTCCAAAAAAATATTCAACTCTAGGGATCTCTTCCTCGTTTCCTTCGTTCTTCTCCAAGCAAAAGGGCGCACCACTCCTCTTCTTCTCCTCTCCCAGGGGCGATGGATGATGAGAGATGGATGCAAATATGCTGCAGAAGTGGGTGGCCGCCAAGGGGGCTCCAGGCGTATGATCGGTGCTGGACGATCGTGAATGCGAAGGCGGCACACGATCGGATCTGTAGAGGCACGAGAAGTACTGAATGTGCGGGGGTGCAGTGGAGCTGCTCCGCCCCAAGCAGAGGGATGCGGGAGAGGTCCAAGCGGCGGCTGGTAGCTGCGTCGCTCCTCACGGTGGTAAGGAGATGGTGCAGATCTGGGCGATGGCGGACGAGGGCTTCGGAGATGGGAATGATGGAGGTGTAGCTCCGCCCAGGATGGAGGGGCGACAGGTGCTCTCCGTTGGTCGACGACGAGAGCGGCGGTTGAAGTTGAAGGGTCAGCGCAGGATGAGGTCTCTTGGCGGTGGTACGACGGTAGTAGCGTCGTGCTGTACGACGGTGGCTAGAGGCGCTGACGGCAGCGCAGGCCGCTGAGATGGCTACAAGCGGCGGCTGAAGCCTGCGGGCTACAAATATTTACTTTTTTCACTTTTTTATTTTTTTGTAAACTGTAATAGAGAACATAGAATAAAAAATTTTATTTTATTTTTATTTATTATTATTTTAGTATTTTTTGTGATCCTGCAAAACAAATATTAGAGAGAAGGAAAACAATTTTTTTATTTTTTTATTTATAGAAAAATTAGGATGCGAACACAATGTTTCGATTCCAAAATCACAATGGATGCATCGGCGAAGAGGATCCAGTAAAAAATGAGGAATGGAATCCGATTCTCCGACCACCGTGCGTGGTCGGAGTTGAGAGATCGTGGGAGATAGAATGTGAATGTGGAGAGATCGAGAAAATGAGATGAACGTGAAATCGATGGCATATCAAATCGTGACGGTTCTAAAATCTAAAAAAAAAATTGACAATGAAATAAAAATGCGAGAGATAAAACTACGATTAATCTATGATAAAAATAAGAGAAAATGATGTTGGATCTCACCTTAGGAGCGGAAAACTACCGTGATCGCCTCGACAAAGGTCGATTCGCTGTCACCAGACGACTCGAAGGCTAGGCACATTTCTCGACATGAAGACTCTCGGAGATCGGGCTCCTCTCGCCAAAGATTAATCAAGTTGGAATGAGGGAGAAAGATCCATATAAATAGAAAAGATAATGGAGATGAAATTTGAATTTTTGACTTTTTGGATAAAGAGATAAGAGAGATGAAAACTGAAATAGATAAAGATAAATAGAGATAAAACTATTTACAAAATTAACTATTTTTTTGAATTTTCGTCACTTTATTTATTTGAATAAAAAAATTTATTTTTTTATTTTTATGGTGGTTAATTAAGAATAACAACTATATACATATACTATATACATATATGGCATTATATACATGGTTAAATGAGGAAATTAGTTTTTTTTAATTTTAATTTTTATTTTAAATAATTAGTAAAAAATATTTACAAATATATAAAAATACAATATGTACAAAATACATGGGAAAATTACACAAACCACCCCAGAAAATCAAATTTTTACTCATAACTCCAAAAATTATGAAAATACAGCCCTTTTAAAGGTAATTTAATTTATAATCCAATGGAAGCGAGATTGGTTCAATTTTGAGTTCATATAGAGCCGGAATTGGTCTTTCAATTAGTGCTTACTGGCTTTTTCCAAGTGTGGTTGCTTTTATTCTGTACATGATTTAATTGTGCAATTATTTTTATTAATGAGAACACATTTTTATTTACAACTTTGGTTTTGAAAATTATTTGATTTGAGGTCAATTAATGTACAAATAAAGTGGTGTAGTATACAAATATACAAAGCTCACACTTTTTTTGGATTTTCTAATTGACGACCCTATCTCTCCATACTTTATTCCTGGTCGATCAGATCAAGTCTTGACCTTCTCTCGGGGTTCCAGTCAGCCTGTATCTATTACATATATACAATCTTCCTTATTTTATTTTATTTTCTTTATTTTCCCTTTATTTATTTATTTATTTTAGGTTAAAATAATTTACAAATATACAATATTTACATACAGATGCAAGTTAGTAAGAATATGGAGTTAGTATTATATACATGTATTTTATAAGGGATTTTAAGATAAAATAAATGAATAAAGATGCCGAATCACAAATTCATCAACTACGATGATTTGGATTTTTACTGAAATTTAAGCTAAATCAAAACAAATAAAAAGGTCACATTAGAAACTAAAAATGCATCGAAATTACCATATCCTAGCAACTCAAACATGGTCAACGACCATGGAGTTGAGACTTCATTTGGAACTACTCCGGTGAGGTGGAATCGACTCCAAGATCCTTCTCCATGCTACCAATCAGGGGCTTCTCCTTCCTATCGCTAAGGGTAGCACTCCATTAGTGATTTTTAGGGTTATGATAGCTCGAAAGTGGAACAAAATCGGACATGAAGGAGAAGAGTTCATTTTATAAAAGAATTAAGGGGCAATTTTGGAAAGGATATTTTGCTCGATTAGAGGGTGGTTGGTGGAAGCTATGGTTATGTTAACGTGGAGGATGATGGTGCAAGCAGATTTCATGTTGAGCTAGAGGAGAAAAGGGGCATTGATTTGGCATAAAAAAATAGGAGATGGGTATAGGACACAAGTCCGATAGGAGTGGGGGCTATAGGTCCATACGATGGGAGGTGTTGATCTGAGGGGAGGATCAACACTCCTCGCGCTCTGGTTAGTCCATGTAGTACCACTAGAGACAAAAGAGAAAATAAAAAGAAAGGAAATTTAAAATAAAATAGTAAATGATTTTATTTAAAAAGTTAAAATATGATTTTTTATTATTTTATAAACTATTTTATCACGAATTTTATATATTTTTACAATCTTATTTATTATAGTTCACAATTATAAATCACACACACGCACATATATATATATATATTCCTGTATTTTATGTATTTCAAGGGTTTTCAGAAGATTTTTAAAACAATTTTATAATCGCATTTTAAAATCATTTGCAATTTTAAACCAATTTTAGCATACAATTTTTTTTCAAAAATTTTTAAACATATTTATATTATTTTTTAATCATTTTATTGTACACCCTTGCCTAATGTATATTGGCCGTATTTGTCACGACCCCGATTCTGGGTCGTCGGATCCTCCCCTTTACCGAATCTGGTTACTCAACAATAGCTTTATCCAATAATAATAACTAACATTCGGAAATAGAATGCAATAAAATGCTACAAAGAGAAAGCATCTTACATATTTTCATTTACAAAATAAAGCTTACATAACAAATCGTCCCACTATTTTCTTGTACATCAAGCTAAAAGAAAATGGCACAAAAGAACTGCTAACTACCTTACACTGGAAGCTACTATTGTTAGCTGGCTTGCTGACTAAGGTCCTTGTGATGGCTCACCGATACTTGTTGGATTTTCAGAAATAAAAGGATGAAGATTAGAGAGTGCAAAATAATGACTAAGAGAAAAGTAAACAAGTAGTGTAGTTTAGCAAAACTTATTAGACTATGACGTTTCATTTAGTCTCATTAGATAGATTCACATGCCTTCTATTCCACCTCAGTGATTAGTCCAGGCAATTACCTCACCACTCATGGACTTGAATGTTATGGACACTTCAGAATTGAAGATTACGTTGATTTGGTGAGCTTATACAACCATACATCGCCTCAACCAATCCTCCAATACTACCCCGATAATTTTGTTTCTTTTTATTATCCATGGTTCTAAATCCTTAGCCTGTCATAAGGAAGCACACCATCCTGGAGGACTTGGAATCTCAAAACCACAAACCAACCTTTAAGCACATAACCTAGAGGCTTTAGATACATGTTATCGTGACCCAACAACTATCCAACCACTCGTTCCTCCACATAGCATGACCACATCTTCAGCTAGTTAACCTGCCTTATGGTAGCTGAGTACCACGTAATAAATGAATAAAGATGACGAATTACAAATTCATCAACTACGATGATTTGGATTTTTACTGAAATTTAAGCTAAATCAAAACAAATAAAAAGGTCACACTAGAAATCAAAAATGCATCGAAATTACCATATCCTAGCAACTCAAACATGGTCAACGACCATGGAGCTGATACTTCACTTAGAACTACTCCGATGAGGTGGAACCGACTCCAAGATCCTTCTTCATGCTACCAATCAGGGGCTTCTCCTTCCTATCACCAAGGGAAGCATTATGATAGTTCGAAAGTTGAACAAAATCGGACATGAAGGAGAAGAGTTCATTTTATAGAAGAATTAAGGGGCAATTTTGGAAAGGATATTTTGCTCGATTAGAGGGTGGTTGGTGGAAGCTATGGTTATGTTAACGTGGAGGATGATGGTGCAAGCAGATTTCATGTTGAGCAAGAGGAGAAAAGGGGCATTGATTTGGCATAAAAAATAGGAGATGGGTATAGGACACAAGTCCGATAGGAGTGGGGGCTAGAGGTCCATACGATGGGAGGTTGATCTGAGGGGACACACACACACACACACACGCACACACGCACGCACGCACGCACGCACGCACGCCCGCACGCCCGCCCGCCCGCCCGCACGCACGCACACATATGTATTCCTGTATTTTATATATTTCAATTTTTATAGTATTTATATATAATATAACATTTACATATTCTATATTTATAAAATTATTTAATATGAATTTACATATTTCTATAGTATTTTTATAATTTTAGATATATGTATAAATAAATAGGTATATGTACATTACAAGTATATTATACCTTTGTATTATGATGTACTAATTATTTTAGGTGTATTAGGATGTTTTTATTTGTATTTATATTTTTAATATGTCTTATAGAAAATATACTAATTATTTTGGGTGTATTATTTAGAATATAAATAGAGTAAAAATGAAAAGAATAAATAGTTGGTTATATGTATAGATGCCCAAGTACAATAGTTCCCAGGAAGCCGGCTCTTGCATCTTAGCTCAATTTTAAATGAAACAACCTTCATTTGATGGATAATTTTACTTTAAATACAATAGAGCGAGTTTGGTTTACTTTGAGTTCTTACAGAGTAGATATTGATTAGAGAAGTTTGATTTGATGCCTTTTCATCTGAGTGTACCATGTCCATCGTGCATGATTTATTTTGGCAAATATTTTTCTTATTTTATATACATTAGTATGTACAAGTTTTGTGTTGAACACTTTATTGTTTAAGGTGTGTATAATGATAAAAAAAACAGTGTAAAATTAGGGTATTTACACAATATATAATACGCAAAAGAACCAGGGTTTTTGAGATATTTTTGTACAATATTTTTCCCATATATCCCCCTACTTTATCCCTGATCGATCTAGTCAATATTTGACTTGTCTCGGGATTCAAGGTCACTCGAAATCTTTGATACCACCTTTATTTTTCTTTTCTTTATTCTTTAATTTGTGTTTTAAGTACATGTATTTACATACTAATTACATATTAGTTTAGAGTTTAATTCATGCAAGTTAGTGGTATTTACAAGTATTTTACTAGGTATTTAAAAAAATTGACGAATAAAGGTGAACGAAAGCCTATTCGCCACCCCCTATACGTACATTTGCTAGTCCCTAGCAAAAACTTATTAGGAGAATAAGTAATGAAGAGAAAATAAAGAAAAGAAAAAAATTTTGGAATGATTATGATTTTTAAACTTATCTTCATAAAATCAAAGTTTAGAGCTTAGTCGGACTTTTGGATTGTTAGTTTGTTGGAAGAGTAGGATTTAAAACTTAACAACATTCAAGTTTTACTCAAGAACTAGGTAAGAATAGTTTCTTCATATGAAAACTCTTATGACAATGAGTCTTGTACAATGTATGTGAAACGTATCTCTCCTCATCAAGAGTGGCAAGAAACAATATTCTTCAGCAAGGTAACCCTAATTCCCGAATCTAGCTACTCTTTCCTCGAGGAGAGAGGTATTTCCCTCTAAGTTCAAGTACAACCTACTTAAAGAAGAGGAGGTAGAGAAGAAAAATGGATTTTGACCAGAATAGTCACAGATCCTTTGGAGTTTGACTAGTGTAGCCAAGTTTCTAGCTACAGAAAGCCTTGAAATTTTTGACTTTGAAGTATAAGCCTTGCTTATTGAAACATAACTCCGTCTGGATTGATTTTTCATTGACTTTTAGCCTGTATGATTGTTTTGGAGTTTTTATTTCATACATATACATATTCAACAACATTTACATGATGGATTTTTCTTCTTGAACCAGTAGACTATCCCTCTTTTGAAGCTTTACTGCAAACCACAACATCGTTTCTTTAAAGTCCATGCCACTAGATCGGGTTGGGGTACATTGGCCTTCTATTACGATGGCATATGTTTCCACATGCATGCTTCACAGTATAAAGAATTATGCCCTCACCACCTCATCTAAGTTGAGATATGTGCAGAGTGCTTATCCAAGTAAGACCTTTTCCTCTAGGGTCATGTGTGTGATTCAAAATATTCTACTTAGGCTATCAAGATGACATGTGAACATACTTTTGTGGACTCAAACAATTAAACCTCACTGGCATAAAAAAATTTAATTCTAGCTCCTATAAGTTTCCTATGAAATTAATTGTATTAAGATTTAAACCAAGTTCCAATCTTCAGATTTTATTCCAGACTAGTTCAATTGTCAACATCAATATGAAAAATTCAATTGCAAGGATATTTTTGTGAAGTAAATTATCTCATTTTGAACTTTTTATGTGATTTTTGGAATGTTTTTGCAATTTTTATGGGTTTGAAAATTTTTACTTTTTAGATGTTTTTAAAATGGTTCGTGAATTGAATGCATTTAAAAGTATTATGTACATAATTACAAAAGATTTTATATAAGGTATATACAGTTTTTATACAAGAGTTTTCTGAATAGTTTTACAATATAATTAAATACAAGGTTTTCAAAACTTTTTGAAAACATTTTCACAAATATTTTACTATTATTTTGAAAACTTATTTTGCAAACAATTTTACAACAAACCTTTCAGACATTTTTACAAACAATTTTTACAATAATTTTACAAACATTTGCAAAGGGATTTTTTCAAAGGTTTGAAAAATATTTTACAAAGTTTTTTCAAGGGTTTTCAGAAGATTTTTAAAACAATTTTATAATCACATTTCAAAATCATTTGCAATTTTAAAGCAATTTTAGCATACAATTTTTTTTTCTAAAATTTTTAAACGTATTTATATTATTTTTTAATAATTTTATTGTACACACTTTCCTAATGTATATTGGCCGTATTTGTCATGACCCCGATTCTGGGTCGTCGGATCCTCCCCTTTACCGAATCTAGTTACTCAACAATATCTTTATCCAATAATAATAACTAACATTCGGAAATAGAATGCAATAAAATGCTACAAAGAGAAAGCATCTTACATATTTTCATTTACAAAATAAAGCTTACATAACAAACCGTCCCACTATTTTCTTGTACATCAAGCTAAAAGAAAATGGCACAAAAGAACTGCTAACTACCTTACACTGGAAGCTACTATTGTTAGATGGCTTGCTGACTAAGGTCCTTGTGATGGCTCACCGATACTTGTTGGATTTTCAGAAATAAAAGGATGAAGATTAGAGAGTGCAAAATAATGACTAAGAGAAAAGTAAACAAGTAGTGTAGTTTAGCAAAACTTATTAGACTATGACGTTTCATTTAGTCTCATTAGATAGATTCATATGCCTTCTATTCCACCTCAGTGATTAGTCCAGGCAATTACCTCACCACTCATGGACTTGAATGTTATGGACACTTCAGAATTGAAGATTACATTGATTTGGTGAGCTTATACAACCATACATCGCCTCAACCAATCCTCCAATACTACCACGATAATTTTGTTTCTTTTTATTATCCATGGTTCTAAATCCTTAGCCTGTCAATAAGGAAGAACACCATCCTGGAGGAATTGGAATCTCAAAACCACAAACCAACCTTTAAGCACATAACCTAGAGGCTTTAGATACATGTTATCGTGACCCAACAACTATCCAACCACTCGTTCCTCCACATAGCATGACCACATCTTCAGCTAGTTAACCTGCCTTATGGTAGCTGAGTACCACGTAATAAATGAATAAAGATGACGAATCACAAATTCATCAACTACGATGATTTGGATTTTTACTGAAATTTAAGCTAAATCAAAACAAATAAAAAGGTCACACTAGAAATTAAAAATGCATCGAAATTACCATATCCTAGCAACTCAAACATGGTCAACGACCATGGAGCTGATACTTCACTTGGAACTACTTCGGTGAGGTGGAACCGACTCCAAGATCCTTCTTCATGCTACCAATTAGGGGCTTCTCCTTCCTATCACCAAGGGAAGCACTCCATTAGTGATTTTTAGGGTTATGATAGTTCGAAAGTTGAACAAAATCGGACATGAAGGAGAAGAGTTCATTTTATAGAAGAATTAAGGGGCAATTTTGGAATGGATATTTTGCTCGATTAGAGGGTGGTTGGTGGAAGCTATGGTTATGTTAACATGGAGGATGATGGTGCAAGCAGATTTCATGTTGAGCTAGAGGAGAAAAGGGCCATTAATTTGGCATAAAAAATAGGAGATGGGTATCGGACACAAGTCCGATAGGAGTGGGGGCTAGAGGTCCGTACAGTGGGAGGTGTTGACCTGAGGGGAGGATCAACACTCCTCGCGCTCTGGTTTGTCCATGTAGTACCACTAGAGACAAAAGAGAAAATAAAAAGAAAGGAAATTAAAAATAAAATAGTAAATGATTTTATTTAAAAAGTTAAAATATGATTTTTTTATTATTTTATAAACTATTTTATCACGAATTTTATATATTTTTACAATCTTATTTATTATAGTTCACAATTATAAATCACATACACGCACATATATATATATATTCCTGTATTTTATGTATTTCAATTTTTATAGTATTTATATATACTATAACATTTACATATTCTATATTTATAAAAATTATTTTATATGTATTTACATATTTTTATAGTATTTTTATAAATTTTAGATATATGTATAAATAAATAGCTATATGTACATTACAAGTATATTGTACCTTTGTATTATGATGTACTAATTATTTTGGGTGTATTAGGATGTTTTTATTTGTATTTATATTTTCAATATGTCTTATAGAAAATGTACAATTATTTAGAATATAAATAGAGTAAAAATGAAAAGAATAAATAGTTGGTTATATGTATAAATGCCCAAGTACAATAGTTCCCAGGAAGCCGGCTCTTGCATCTTAGCTCCATTTTAAATGAAACAACCTTCATTTAATGGATAATTTTACTTCAAATACAATAGAGCGAGTTTGGTTTACTTTGAGTTCCTACAGAGTAGATATTGATTAGAGAAGTTTGATTTGATGCCTTTTCATCTGAGTGTACCATGTCCATCGTGCATGATTTATTTTGGCAAATATTTTTCTTATTTTATATACATTAGTATGTACAAGTTTTGTGTTGAACACTTTATTATTTAAGGTGTGTATAATGATAAATAAAATAGTGTAAAATTAGGGTATTTACACAATATATAATACGCAAAAGAACCAGGGTTTTTGAGATATTTTTGTACAATATTTTTCCCATATATCCCCCTACTTTATCCCTGATCGATCTAGTCAATATTTGACTTTGTCTTGGGGTTCAAGGTCACTCGGAATCTTTGATACCTCCTTATTTTTCTTTTCTTTATTCTTTAATTTTGTTTTTAAATACATGTATTTACATACTAATTACATATTAGTTTAGAGTTTAATTCATGCAAGTTAGTGGTATTTACAAGTATTTTACTAGCGATTTAAAAAATTGAAGAATAAAGGTGAATGAAAGCCTATTCGTCACCCCCTATACTTACATTTGCTAGTCCCTAGCAAAAACTTATTAGGAGAATAAGTAATGAAGAGAAAATAAAGAAAAGAAAAAAAATTAGAATGATTATGATTTTTAAACTTATCTTCATAAAATCAAAGTTTAGAGCTTAGTCGGACTTTTGGATTGTTAGTTTGTTGGAAGAGTAGGATTTAAAACTTAACAACATTCAAGTTTTACTCAAGAACTTGGTCAGAATAGGTTTCTTCATATGAAAACTCTTATGACAATGAGTCTTGTACAATGTATGTGAAACGTATCTCTCCTCATCCAGAGTGGCAAGAAACAATATTCTTCAGCAAGGTAACCCTAATTCCCGAATCTAGCTACTCTTTCCTCGAGGAGCGAGGTATTTCCCTCTAAGTTCAAGTACAACCTACTTAAAGAAGAGGAGGTAGAGAAGAAGAATGGATTTTGACCAGAATAGTCACAGATCCTTTGGAGTTTGACTAGTGTAGCCAAGTTTCTAGCTACAGAAAGCCTTGAATTTTTTGACTTTGAAGTATAAGCCTTGCTTATTGAATCATAACTCCGTCTGGATTGATTTTTCATTAACTTTTAGCCCGTATGATTGTTTTGGAGTTTTTATTTCGTACATATACATATTCGACAATATTTACATGATGGATTTTTCTTCTTGAACCAGTAGACTATCCCTCTTTTGAAGCTTTACTGCAAACCACAACATCGTTTCTTTAAAGTCCATGCCACTAGATCTGGTTGGGGTACATTGGCCTTCTATTACGATGGCATATGTTTCCACATGCATGCTTCACAGTCTAAAGAAATTATGCCCTCACCACCTCATCTTAGTTGAGATATGTGCAGAGTGCTTATCCAAGTAAGACCTTTTCCTCTAGGGTCATGTGTGTGATTCAAAATATTCTACTTAGGCTATCAAGATGACATGTGAACATACTTTTGTGGACTCAAACAATTAAACCTCACTGGCATAAAATTTTTTTAATCCTAGCTCCTATAAGTTTTCCTATGAAATTAAGTGGATTAAGATTTAAACCAAGTTCCAATCTTCAGATTTTATTCCAGACTAGTTCAATTGTCAACATTAATATGAAAAATTCAATTGCAAGGATATTTTTGTGAAGTAAATTTTCTCATTTTGAACTTTTTATGTGATTTTTGGAAAGTTTTTGCAATTTTATGGGTTTGAAAATTTTTACTTTTTAGGTGTTTTTGAAAGGGTTCGTGAATTGAATGCATTTAAAAGTATTATGTACATAATTAGAAAAGATTTTATATAAGATATATACAATTTTTATACAAGAGTTTTTTTTGAATACTTTTGTAATATAATTAAATACAAGGTTTTCAAAACTTTTTGAAAACATTTTCACAAATATTTTACTATTATTTTGAAAACTTATTTTGCAAACAATTTTACAACAACCTTTCAGACATTTTTACAAACAATTTTTACAATAATTTTACAAACATTTGCAAAGGGATTTTTTCAAAGGTTTGAAAAATATTTTACAAAGTTTTTTCAAGGGTTTTCAGAAGATTTTTAAAACAATTTTATAATCGCATTTCAAAATTATTTGCAATTTTAAACCAATTTTAGCATACAATATTTTTCAAATAATTTTAAACATATTTATATTATTTTTAATCATTTTATTGTATACCCTTGCCTAATGTATATTGGCCGTATTTGTCACGACCCCGATTCTGGGTCGTCGGATCCTCCCCTTTACCGAATCTGGTTACTCAACAATAGCTTTATCCAATTATAATAACTAACGTTCAGAAATAGACTGCAATAAAATGCTACATAGAGAAAGCATCTTACAGATTTTCTTTTACAAAATAAAGCTTACATAACAAACTGTCCCACTATTTTCTTGTACATCAAGCTAAAAGAAAATGGCACAAAAGAACTACTAACTACCTTACACTGGAAGCTACTATTGTTAGCTGGCTCGCTGACTAAGGTCCTTGTGATGGCTCGTCGATACTTGTTGGATTTTCATAAATAAAAGGATGAAGATTAGAGAGTGCTAAGTAATGACTAAGAGAAAAGTAAACAAGTAGTGTAGTTTAGCAAAACTTATTAGACTATGACGTTTTCATTTATTCTCATTAGATAGATTCACATGCCTTCTATTCCACGTCAGTGATTAGTCCAGGGAATTACCTCACCACTCATGGACTCGAAAGTTATGGACACTTCAGAATTGAAGATTACGTTGATTTGGTGAGCTTATACAACCACACATCGCCTCAACCAATCCTCCAATACTACCCTGATAATTTCTGTTTCTTTTTGTTATCCATGGTTCTAAATCCTTAGCCTATCAATAAGGAAGCACACCATCCTGGAGGAATTGGAATCTCAAAACCACAAACTAACCTTTAAGCACATAACCTAGAGGCTTTAGATATATGTTATCGTGACCCAACAACTATCCAACCACTCGTTCCTCCACATAGCATGACCACATCTTCAGCCAGTTAACTTGCCTAATGGTAGCTGAGTACCACATGTTGCAAATCATTCATTTCATGCATACTAATCATAAAAGGACAATCATGTACCATCTAGGTACGACTTGCCAATATGGATGTTCTTCTAACAAACCTGCAGGTTGCATGCCCAACTTGTATAAACTTAAGTATATACAAGTTTATACATTGAGTATAAACTTACTTGTTGTTGAGCAGGGATATTCTCAGTGGTTTAATTAATAAAAATTAATGTGCAATATCGTTGAAACCCTAAAAATCCCTAAACAAAATTTAATTAATTTTATTCACATATCAAGCCAACAAGAATGAAAGAGAATGTATCAACAAGAACTATGAGTGCTATTTATTTACCTGTATAGCATACATGATCGAACTCAGGGAGGCCATAAAAAATCCTGAGAGTTATTCAATCAATGAAAAATCAATGAAATAAAGGAGGAATTTCTATGCACACTACTCTTTGTTTTATATTTTTGATTTTTATATTTTTATTATGAAATTTTAATTTTATATTTTTATTTAGTTTTTTAACTTATATTATTTTATGATGAATTTAAAATTCACACACTAATTTTTTACGTTTTTAAATATAAAATAAAATGAATAAAAATAAAGAACAAAAGAGAAAATAAGACAAAAGGCAACATCTTGAATATAATTATAATCTGAATAAAAAGAAATTTTAAATAAAATCGGATTAGGATTTCTAATATTTTTTAATGTTTGTGTACTTTTTCAAAAAAAATTCGAATTTTGTACATTTTTTTGGATTTTTAAAGTATAAAATGAAAAAAATTAATGAATTATGCAACGACAAGAAGAAGAATTTTCGGATTTCCAGAAAGCCTTTTTACGTTTTTAGAATTTTATATGATTTTCTATGAATTTTTTATGTTTTTTGATTTTTTAATTTTTTCATTTTCATTAGGATTAATGCAAAATGTATTAATTAAAACAAATGAAAATAATCAGACAAGAATTTTTTACACATATTTCATATTTTGTAATTGATTTTTAAATGCAGATAGGGATTTTTTATGTTATTTTTTTAAAAAATAATAAAAATGATGAAAATGCAAAATAAAAATTAGAGAGGCAAGAATGAGTTAACATGAGCTTTAGATAAGTTTTGGTGATTTTTTGATAATGTTTTGCTATTTTTTAAATTCATTTTAATCATGAGAAATATATGCAGATGCACATGAACCAAAATGCAAAGGAAAGTTGTTTCTAGACTAAACGCATAACACAGTAAAAATCTTTGGAACAAAATGCAAAATGTCTAGAAGAATGCGTGTGTAGGCACGCGAATCGAGTTGGATTGGACTGAGTTGCAAATAATTTAATTTCTGGGGCCAAATAATACCAAATGAAATGAGGTCTCTTTATTGAAATTTCTACACAAAAATCACATGCAAGGCACATGTTCAAGTAGGATTATAATGCCAATAAAATACGTCACAAGGTAAGTAACACAAAAGTTCAAACGATGACAAACAGACACGTGTCCCTCTAGGGACTTATTTCTTAAATAAATAAAGGACATGGATAGGGATGCAAAATACCTTTAATACTATGTGGTCCTTTGATGGATGTGATGTGATGAGGTGCCAATTGGATAGTTGAGATGACATCACTCATAAATGCCTGCGAACTGATCAGGGAGAAGAATCCACGGATGAAATTCGAGGGAGAGTGTGCGACATGGACTGAATATGGCAATACTTTTTCTTGATCGTGCGAACAAGATGATGGTTGGAATGATGATGATGAATGTCCGTCGATAATGAACTTTGTCAGCAAAAGCTTAACCAATCTCTATCCACTATGTGTCCTGATTGGTATGACCTGCTCCTGTATTTCTCCTCTATCGATCCAAGGTCTCCACGGTGGTCGACGACGGTGAGAACGCAATCTGAAGGTTGAAAAGTAAGAATCTCTCGGTGGATCTCCAGTTAACATTAATCGCTCCCAGGTATGCTCCTCAGACCTGCAATGTGATGTGAGTGCTCAGGGGATATCTCCAACCAAGTTGATTAGCAGAAAACAAGAGGAATAGTGAGGGAATAGGGGCTTCTTACATGTGTGTTTGGAATGAATGATAAACTCCTTACTTAAGGTGATTTGGAGGGGAATAGACTGTGGAAGAAGATTGAGAATGTTGAGGCAAAAGGAGGTAGGGTCGGATGTTGATGAAGGGGATCAAAACAACTCCCATCATGCAGATGGAAGGAAAATGGATCCTGATTTTGATATGTAAAATTTTTAAGCCTTAAAATAAAAACAGAATGGAAAGGAATAGGAAGTGAGGTTACCTATGGGTGGACTGGATTGGAAATTCGGCCTCAATCTGCTACGTAGGCTAAGATGTAAAACACGCGACGGAGGTCTCCGGTGGATCATAATCTTCAAGCAGTTCACACGTTCTCCCAATTGAAGCAGAGACATCCTGTCATTGTATCTCACTCCAGAAGTCAATCTCAGGCGTGGGATGGCTCCAAAATTGGGTCAAACGACGATCAGAGGCAGAGGGTTTGTATATATAATAGTGTCTTTGGCATGTTTTGGAATTCAAAACGTGAGTGGATTGAAGCATGATCAGTGGATTTGAAGAGCTGGTGAGGTTAACACTGGTTAGGGCTGAACTTCCGGAAAAGGAATCATGGAGTGTTAGTGCTCAGTATGCGTAGGAAAAATCCAGGAAAGGAGGGTTAGTGAATGAAAGGGCAGAAATCATGGGTAGGCTGGAGACTTGACCGAGTCAACAAACTAGGGCCATCCCGGCATGAGGTGCACAAGAAAAGAAAAAATAGGATACAGACAAGAAGCATTAATTATATTAAATAAATTCGATAAAAAATCAAAATTGATTTTAAATAATTAAATAATGTAAAAATGATAATGCATAAATATAGTGAATTTAAGTGATTTTAACTTAATGTAATAAGGAATATACACGTGTAAAAATAAATAAAATATATTATTAATAGGTATATATATCTGAATATACAATTCTTTATATTTTTATTTAATTTATTATACAAATATGTACATGATTTAAATTTTTTTAGTTTATAATATTTTACAAGGGTTTTAATAATAATTTATTTGATTTCTTATAAAGTGATTAATTAGGTTAAATAAATAGAGGTATTTACATCATTATTTTCCAATTTCTGCCATATTTATATATTTTCTCAAAAGTCTAATATAAATTCCAAACATAGTGGTACATATACATTAGTTACATGATTTTATTTTTGTTGGTTTTTGATTTTGTAATTAGCATTTCCTATTTTATGTAAGTAAATACAATATTTACAATTAATAAAAAATACAATATATATATATATATAAATATTTACAGGAGAATAAAGAAATAAATAATGTACATAGTATACATAGGTATTATATACAATAGTACCCCAAAATAGCCACATTTCACACGTTAACTCTGATTTTTAATAAACCACATCCATTTTAAAGATTGTTTAATTTGGAGTATAATGAAAGTGAGTTTGATGAATTTTAAGTTTTGGTGGAGAAGATATTGATCTTACAAGTTGAGCTTTGTTGCTTTTTTAGAGTGTGTTATTTACACAATGTATACTAATTTTTGTTATTGTTATTCTTACTATTCACAGAAAATTTTTATGCACAAATTTCATGAAGAAAACAATTGGTGTTTAAGTTGAAATTAAGTATGAATAAATTAATGAAAAGAATATGTATTATATATAGTAGCATAAAAATGATGAATTATATAGGACTGATGGTTGTTTTCTGAAATCTTTGGGTACTTAGGTCTTATCCCTATTACTTATTCTTGGTCGATTAATAAGTTTTGGCCTACTCTCGGGGTCTGAGTCAACCTATATCTACTACATATATACGGTCTTTGATTTTCTTTATTTTTCCTTTACTTTATTTTATTTTTTATTTTAAGTTTCAATAGCGATAAATATACAATATTTACATAAGAATGAAAAATTAGTAATATAATAGATTTATTGATATTTATAGGTGTTATATAAGGGATTTTAAGCTAAAAAATGAATAAAGATGATGAAATGCAGATTCATCACCGCCTATGCTTTACCCTTGCTAGTCAATTAGCAAACACCTATTTATAGAATAAGTGAATAAAAGAAAAATGATAAAGGAAAATTAAAGAACTTAGCCCAATATTGTGTATTAAACTTATCTTCATAAATCAAAGTATTGAGCTCGGTCAGACCTTTGGATGATTAGATTGGGCGGAACCTTAGTGGGAAACAGACTTGACACTCAACAACCTCTAGAAAACACACCTCTTGCTCAAGTCTCCTAAATAGCCATGTTAGAATAAATCAACTCATACTCATACATTATGACAATGAATCTTTCTTGTATAGTGTAAGTGATATGTAGCTCTCCTCGACTGAAGCGATAAAAGTCAGTCTTCTCCAACATTGTGACCCTAATTCCCTAATCCAATAAATCTTTCATTGAGAAGCGGAGTATTCCCTTCTAAGTTCAAGTGCAACCAGCTCAAGAAGAGGATGTGGAGAGAAGAATGGGCGGTAGTTAGTGTAGCTACCTATTCTAGGATTCCTGGCCAATGTAGCCAAGTCATCCAGCTGCAGGATCACAAATATCTTACTTTGAAGCTCAATCTTGATTATTGACTATACATCTATATATATACTCTGACAATTTTATTTTCAATCACTCTTGTCCACTTTTTTGGAGTTTTTTATTTTGCATTTTTTATACAAAGGAGCATCATGTACATATCAAGTTTTCCATCTTGAGCCAGTAGAATATCCCTCTTTTGAAGCTTTATCGCAACCCACAATATTCCGTCGTTATACCATCATCTCTATTAGACCGGGTTGGGGTAAATGGCCACAAATGTGTGACTTCCAATATTTCCATTGGCTTGTTTCTCATACCGGCAAATCCATCCCTTTACTACTTCAACTGAGGTGAACAAAGTGTAAATGCATGTGTGCAAGTTAGTCATTATCAACAAGAATCATGCATGTGCTCTGAAGTACTCTACTTAGGAGTCAAGATGACACTAAACTATGTTTTATGGTTCCCAAAGAATTAAGTGTATAGACATGAAGAATCTCAATTCCATTTCTATAAGTCCCCTCTGAAATTAAGCGAATTAAGGTCCATCCAAGCTCCATTCTTCGACTTTATTCCATAATAGTTTAAGTGTCAATACCATTCTAAAAAATGCACATGCAAATGCAAGAAATATACATAACACACTTTTTTAAAAAATAAAAAGAAAAAAGAAAAAATACTACCTTTTAGAAAAAGTTTTTAAAGAATTTTACAAACTTTTAGTGATTTTAAACACATTAATTTTTAAAAGAAAGAAAAGGGTTAGTAAAACTGAATGTATTTACAAGAAATATATACAAGTATACACACAAGTATTACAAAAACTTTTTACAAGATTTTACAAGAGCATTTTATGCACAAGATTTATATACAAGCTTTATAAACGAATCTTATATACAACAAAGAAGTTTATTTGCAGGAGGATAAGTGATTACAGTTTTTATATACATGGATTTTACAAATATATATACATCCCATAATCTATATCCTACGTAAAAATAATTTTATAAAAAATTGAAAAAAATTTTCAAAAATTTTTTTACAAAAGATTACAAACATTTTAAAAGAAATTCTAAAGATTTTTCAAAAATTTTACAAATGTTCTTACATACTATTTTACAAATATTTTTACAAATCATTTTATATATAGTTTTGATACAAATAATAATTTACAAACATTTTACAAACAAAATATTTTTACAAATAATTTTGCAAATATTCATTCAAAAATGGTTTATAAAAATTTTTACAAACATTTTTACAAAATATTTTTGTAAATCATTTTGCAAATCATTTTTTCAAAACATTTTCTATAATAGACATACTAAAAATATGAATCATGGAGAAAGTATATATACAATATATATGACACCCCCTATACTTAGCTCAAAGTATGTCCTCGTAGTGACCAAAGAGCTACAAAGGAAGAATAACTCATACTATGTATAGAATAATGTAGAGAATCCTATACGACAACAACTCAAAGAATACACGAAAAGAATAGAAGTCGGTGATCCCCCCTATACTTTGGATTAAACAATCCTGAGTATAGAAGATTGTACAAATGGGGAAAACCGATGGAAACAATGAACAAACTCAACAACTCGACTCTTCCTCTCCTATACATTGGGTAAAAGATCCCTAAGTATAGAAAAAATATCAAAAGGTTGAAGGACAAGCGAGAGAATAGAATAAATAAAAGAAAATAAAAACGTGAAAGAGATAGAATTAACAACATCACTCCCCCTACACTTAGGGTAAAGGATCCCTAAGTATAAGGAACAACATGAGTGATGAAATAGAATGAAAATAGATAAACTCAAATAATTCACCTCCCCTATACTTAGGATAGAGTACATCCTAAGTATATGACACACACATAGAAAAGATCTAAACGATAAAAAATAAGAGGAAAGAATAAAACAAAAGGATATATACAAGAGAAAATCTACTCATGATCTAAATAAAATTATTAATTGTTGGTTTTTACCAACAACAATCTTGACCATTGGATTAAACATAAATCAATCTCATCCATTGATTTTTGTGTGTCCCATGGATTGTGATCCATGGATCCGAAAATCCTATATAAAGAGATGCACTCCATGCTCTTTAGGGTTAACAACAAGATCAAGAGACAATAGCCTCTCATCTTCTCTTATTCCGCATGCCATCTCCTCTCCCCCTCTATTGGTGGTCGTCCACCCATACCCTAGAGGAGGAACGTCATCATCGCTTCACCATCGCGCCGTCGCCTTGACGTTTCTCGGTTCTCCATCTTATTTGGAGTGCTTCTCTCTCGAAGAAGGTGTTTGATCTCATGCGACGAGATCAGGAGTTCACTGTGCTTATATCAACTTCTTGGATTGCGAGAATCACGCGACTCATCCCCGCCCTCGCAGGCGTCTTCTCTGAAGATCGGACTTGAGACAGGAGGTCTCTTTTTATAGAGACTCGATCACAAACTCTATAAGAGGTATTTATATATACTTGATGTGGTTTTAGATGAAACGATCTGAGAATCGTTCTTGGATCATGTGGTTTCATCTTGTAAAAAGTTTTAAAATTCCGCTGCATAGAACAACTAGTCTAACTAGTTGTTCTTCATCGTATTCGATACGATGCTCACGCTTTCGTGATGCACTTGAGGATTATCCCATATCCTTCAAGTGGTTTCAGAGCCATAGGTTGAAGATTTTTGGATACGATCCTTAAACCTAGGGCAACTTGGGTTCGTTAAGGTCGCAAAAGTTTTTTATCACGTTTTATTTTCGTACCTCTGTTTAGTGAAAAAATTCGGCCCTGTTTAAAAAATTATACACAAATAATCACTTGCACTTTGTTAATCATTAAATAAGGGAAATCATAGGATCTGAGTTTACGTAATTTGGATTCCTTTTGCTCGAGATATGGCCTTTTGGATAAACATGTATTCACTGTTGCAGGAACTGCAAATCTTAACATGATTAATGAGTTAATTACTGTTTTTGATGCGCCTAAAATTGCATGAAATATCACTTAAATTCTGTCATAAATCAAATTAGCAAATCTTATGAAATTGATTTTGCGTAATTTGAATTTAATTCTATTAAGATATGTTAATTTTGGTAAATAGAGGTCACTGCTGAAATTACATTCCTAATCAAGAACTATGTGATTGTCAATTAGTGAAATTAATTGTTAATTTCTTGGAATAATTATGAAAAATATTTTGAGAAATATTTTAATGATAATTATTTCCTTAATTGACACGACCTCAACCAATAATTTGATTAGATGAGATCAAGATCACAATTGGCAACAAAAAAAACTTGCTTGAATAGGATCGGGAATTTGTTTAGAAAATTTCCTTATAATCAAAATGGTTTTAATTACTACTATATGGTATAATTTCGGCTGAAAAACAAATGAGCACCTCAAAGTACACAATGATCTATTTGGCATTATCCTTTCCTGAGATGGATATGGTGTCTAGTCGAGGAGCGTTGGGGTAGCAGGTCGCACCGGTTGCTGTCTGTCCCACTCCCGTCGGTACTGGCCATGACAGCGAGTAGGGACTCGATAATGTCGAAGAAATAAAGGTGTATTTTTCTAATTATTAAAATTCTCGAATAATACGTACTTTGATAGTATACCTTTTATTCAAGAAATAATCAAGTTTGTTGATTATAAATTTGGATTGATAATGAATTTAATGTGATTAAATTTGATTATATCCAATTGAAACACTCTATTATGAATATATGTGTATTTCTCTTGGAAGAATTAATTGTGTGAATATGATTCACGATGATTAATTAATTAAAATTTGAATATGAGGTGGGAGGATCACATAAGTGACATCCATGGTGTCCTGTCAAGGCAAAGGATTCCGTCGCCAGATATTGTGTATAGGAGACGCCTGTCCGAAGCGATAGCTCTTGTATACAATTTATTTGGATCACGATCTTTGCTTCTCGAAAGAGTAAGGTCATATACGTAGTGACCCCAATATCGGGTCCTCATATTATTGGGGCGATATTGGATTGCGTATAGCGAATATTAAGCTTGTTGACGGTTGGTTCAATTAACGATGGGTCAACATCTTCTTTGGGGTGTGGGCCCAGGTGTTAAAGATCAAATTGGGAAATGCAAGTTGGACTGCAAGGCGGATGTGTTCCCGCTTCTCTTATTCGAGTCACGGGTTCTCATATTATTGAGATGTGACAAAGATAGAGAGGAGATCCCAATTCTTGCTTGAGATATAGCGGTAAGTATATCTCTTACTTTGAAAGATAATAAGGGAATAAACTTTCAAAGTTGACAGAGCAAGAATAATTTGATTTAAAATGCCTTAATCAGATGTTTTAAAAATGAATATATAATCATTTATATGTTCTAATATAGATCATTCTTAATTTCATAAAATGAAGTCCATGAACCCACTGAGCAGGCTCCTGGAGGTCAATCACTTGATCGAACCAAATTATTCATATTGAATCCGAAATTTGGATCTTCTCCTTTCTGCGGAGCGCATCTCGTATGTGTTATCCAAGGATAAAATAGCAAACCCTCAGACTCCGGCAGATAAATCTTTTAATGAAAAATATGATGAAGATCATAACTTGGCGAGATGTTATATCCTTCGCTCATTATCCAATGTGCTTCAGAAGCAGCATGTGGAAATGAACCATTGCCAAGAAATCATGCTGAATCTTAAAGAAATGTTCGGTGACATAAATTGCACACAAACATTACAATGTGATGAAAGAGCTTATTCGTTGCAAGATGCAGGAAGGGACCTTTGTCAGAGAACATGTACTAAAAGTGTTTGGGTACCTCTCTGAATTGGAAACCCTAGGAGCCTACATGGATTCTGAAATGCAGGCTGATTTCATTCTGCTATCGCTCCCTAAGTCTTTCAACAACTTTGTTGTGTCATATCACATGAGAAAGTGATTTTACTAGCACTGGGCTGTTAGTTGCATTAAAGTCTGCAGAAGATGTAATGAAGAAAGACGACCCCTTTGCTAGTGCAATGGTTGCACAAGTGAAAGGAAAGTGCAGTCGGAAGTAAGGTTCTCGGAAGGACCCGTCCAGAAGAGAAAGAGAAGAGTCAAGGAGTTGGTTCATCTTCCAATGCATCCACGTTGATAGCGTCGAAGGAAACCGACGTTTATCACTACTGCAAAAAAGTCGGGCACTGGCGGCGTAAGTGCCCAGAATACCTAAAGTCGGTTGACAAATGTAAAGCCCCAGCAGGTATGAAATCTACTTTCATCATTGAAACTAGTTTTCTCGTTGGATGAGAAGGAATTTGGGTAGTAGATTCTGGTGCTTCTGTTCATGTATGCAATTTGTTGCATTTGTTTAGAAAACTAGGAATCTGGAGCAAGGGTATATAGTTATCCAGATGGGATCTGATGCAAGTGTTGCTGCAGTCGTCATCGGGACCCTGCCGACTATCGTTATCTAGTGGTAGAGTCTTAGTACTTAAAGAATGTCTTTATGTACCTGAAGTCAGGAGGAACTTGATATATGTATCTAAGCTTGTTAAAAATGGACATTCCTTCCTTTTCTGTAATAAGTTAGTCATTAATCAATATGATAAATTTATTGCGGATGGTATTTTGACTTCTGTGGACTCTATGAATTGTGCATTGATGAACATGTCATGAATGTTATTACCACTAATAAGAACCCTATAAGATCTAGGGAGAATGGAAATCATTCGAATATGATTGGCATCAAAGGATTGGTCATTTATCTGTTGATAGGATTAATATATTGATAAAGGATGGACCTTTAGATTTCTACAGGTTCAACCTTTACCTACCTGTGAACATTGCATTTGAGGTAAAATGACCAGGACGCCTTTCCATAACAAGGTTACAAGATTCGAAGGTATTCTTGACCTAATACATACTGATGTATGTGGTCCCTTCAGTATCGCGACTCGAAATGGATATCAATATTATTTGACATTTATTGATGACCATTCGCGATACAATTTATCTTCCTACTATGTCACAAATCTGAAACCTTTGAAAAGTTCAAAGAGTTTAAGGCTTTGGTTGAGAACCAGACCGATAGGAAGATTAAATGGATTCGATATGACCGAGGTGGCGAGTACCTCTCAGATGAATTCAAGGAATACCTTAAAGAGAATGGAATTGTCTCCAATCTCACTCCCCCTGGAACCCCCCAACTTAATGGTGTTGCTGAAAGACGCAACAGGACCATCGTGGACATGGTCCGTTCAATGATGAGCAAAGCACATTTACCTCTTAGTTTATGGAGATATGCAGTAGAGACTGCAATATATATCCTGAATAAGATTTCTAGTAAATCTATACCCAAGACTCCTCATGAGCTATGACATGGAAACAAACCTAGTGTTAATCACTTGAGGGTTTGGGTTTGCTTGGTCCATGCAAAGAACGTGGACGCAAGTAAGCTAGAATCTCACACTCGTGAGTGTTACTTCATTAGGTATGTTAAAGATGGTATTGGATACCAGCTCTATGGCCTTGAGACCCAAAAGGTTTTTGTCTCTAGCGATGTGAAATTTATGGGGGATGATTTCCTTAAAGGTTAAGACAAAAATGAAGTAGATGAACTCATTGAATCCCTTGAGGATTCTGAGATTTCTGAACCAGAAACTGAAGAGATAAATAAAGATGAAACACACATACCTCTTCAAAGGAGTTCGAGAGTGGTTGCACCATTGGAAATGTATGGATTCCATGTGTCAAGTGAGACTGACAATGATCCTAATTCATTTGATGAAGCACTCGCGGATCATGACATGGATAGATGGATGCTAGCAATGAAGTCAGAAATTGACTCCATGCATAAGAATGCTGTATGGAGCCTAGAGGATCCACCTAAAGGGTAAAACCCATTGGGTGTAAATGGATCTTCAAGAGAAAAAGAGGACCTGATGGGAAAGTAGAGACTCTCAAAGCACGGCTCGTAGCCAAGGGCTACATACAAAGAGAAGGCATCGACTACGATGAGACGTTCTCTCCTGTGGTATGCTCAAGTCAATCAGGATTGACTACGACATCTGGCAGATGGATGTTAAGACGGCTTTCCTCAATGGATACCTCGAGGAGGATATCTATATGAAGCAGTCCCAGGGCTTCATAGTTGAGGATGGCAAAGTATGCAAGCTAAATAAATCCATCTATGGGCTCAAACAAGCTTCTCGTAGCTGGAACATCAGATTTGACAAAATCATAAAGAGTTATGATTTTATGCAGAATCTTGATGAACCTTATGTGTACAAGAAGCTTAGTGGGAGAGCCATTGTGTTCATCGTGCTTTACGTAGATGATATCCTTATCATTGGGAGTGATACATGAATGATGACCAGTGTGAAAATTTAGCTATCCCATAACTTTGAGTCGAAAGATCTTGGAGAAGCCTCTTACATCTTAGGCCTGAAGTTGTTCAGAAACCGAGAAAAGAGGATATTGAGATTATCACAACATGGATATATTAAGAAAATTCTTGAACGATTCTGTATGGATAGTTCCAAGAAAGGATTCCTCCCCTTAAGACATGGTATCCATTTGTCTAAAGGGATGGCTCCTCAAAGTGTTGAGGAAAAGAAGGCCATGGCTGACCCTTCAGGAATATTACTTTCTATATGATGACTCGTCTGATGAGGAACCAATGGTCAGCACTACACCACGTCCCGGACCTTCATAGGAAACAACCAAAACTAAATTGACTCCACATAAAAACATGGTTGCTCCCTCTTCTAGTCGGCTATCTAGTGAGAGGAAGTCGAGAATTGATTCCTCGAGATGTTCCCCCGAACCTCTCAAGGCGCGTCGCTCTCATCTCCCTCTCATTGATTCAGGTTCTGGAAAATTGACTAAGAAAGTTTCCTTCAACACACCGGAGAAGGAATTTTCTGAGGAGTCCTCATCCGGTCCGGATAAGGTGATTTATATGAGTGAGCTCAATTCGGCTGTTCTCAAGACATATCTAAGCAAGCAGCCGTGTGTCGACCCTCATTGGACGATCCCTACACCTCACTATTATTCATCTGAGGACGATTCCGATAGAGACACATATGTATATTATCCACCCCCTCGCGTCCGCAAGAAGGTTCGTCACAAACCTTCTTAATCCTTGTATATTCTCACTCTTTTCTTGTATATACTTTTTCTCCCTCCATCCCTAGTGATTCACTCGCTCCAACCCAATATCGTTTCACTTCATGACTATACTTAGGATAACCAGATCCTAAGTATAGGGGGGAGAGTGACCCGCATCCATTCACTGTACATCCTCCAGATCACATCGGTTCTCATACTCACTCCTTTCCTATATTTAGGATGACCAGAGCCTATGTATAGGGGGGATCGATGCCCGTCATGTATATACTCATCCATTTCCCATCGTGCCCTCGTCCGCCCCATTTTTGATCTTCTTCTACACTTAGGTTGCCAGAGCCTAAGTATAGGGGGCTGAGCGACTTCTATACATTTTGTAATTTCTTCTCTCCTACGCTTAGCACGAGCTATGTCTTTTTCATCGCTTTTCATGCTCTGAGGACATAGCACACACTAAGTATAGGGGGGCGTGTATATATTACATATATACTTTACCCATAGCTCGTACTTTTACGTATTTTTGTATATATTATGCAATAATTACGGGTGGGTAAAAATTTGAGAATTTTTTTGTAAAATACACTTGTATAAACTGTATAATACTCATAAAACACTTGTATCATAGGAGGTATACAAAAAAATGTACTATATGTATAATACTTGTACAAAAAGTTGTAAATAATACTCTTGTAATATTCGTTGTAAAATACGATGTATACCAAAAAAAACTTGTATACTATGTATATTATGTGTAAATTAAAAACTTGTTGTAAATAATTGTTGTATACCAAAAAAATGTGTTAAAAATAAGGCTTCTTATTTACTCTTTCACATCATCTTTGCATCTGAAAAAAAAAGTCTTGCATTTCATAGCATGTCATCTGCACCTCATCTTCATATCTTGCATATGCAAGGTGAAAAGTTAGTGGGTTCTGAACCAAGTTATGAGTAGCTGTTGAGGATGGAATTGATTTGAACTTAATCCACCTAATTTCAGAGGAACCTTATAGGAACTGGAGTTAAGATTTTTCAGGTCAAGTGACTTAATTCTTTGAGTCCGCAAGTCTATGTTCACATGTCATCTTGATTAGTCTAAGTAGAATATCTCGTGCACACGCATGATTCTTTTAGACAATGACCTAACTTGGACAAGCACAATGCACGTAGCTCTTCATTGATGAGGTGGTGAGGAAGTAGAATCCTTTATCTTGGAGTAGCACACGGGTGGAAACATCCGTCCTCCTCTAGGGAGGGTAATGCATCTCAACCTAGTCTGGTGGTGTTGACGTCCGAGGACAGGACGTTGTGGGTTGCAATAATGCTTCAAAAGAGGGATAGTCTACTGGCTCAAGAGGAAAAACTCCTGATGTAAATGCTGCACCTTGTATATAGTTCCAAAAAAGAAAGAAAAGGAAAAAAAAGAAAGAAAGAAATGCAAGAACTAAAAAAAATAGACAGGCCAAAAAAACATAAAAAAGTAATGCCTGTCGGAGTATGTATATTAGCAAGAAGTCTGCAGCTGGATGACTTGGCTACACTGGTCAGGCATCCCGGGATAGGAAGCTACACTGGCTACCGTCCATTCTTTCTCTACCCCCTCCTCTTGAGCTGGTCGCACTTGAACTTAGAAGGGAATACCCCGCTCCTCGAGGAAAGAGTTGCTAGATCGGGTTATTTGAGTTACCTTGTTAGAGGAGGCTGTTTCTGAGCCATTTCTAATGTGGAGAGTTATATTTCACTTACACAGTACGAGTAAGAATCATAGTCATCAGAAATTTGCATTTGAGGATTTGTTCTGACCTGACTGTTGAGGCGTCTTGAATAGAAGACTTGTGGAACTTGAAGTCTGTCAGGTCTAAAGTCCAGATCCCAATAAGGTTCCGCCACACAATTAATTCAAAGTTCGAGTTAAGCTCCATTTTCAACTTTTGTTCATGACCTTGGTATGGAACCCAATCTCATTTCACCCTTGCATTTCATTTTAGTTGCTCGGGGACGAGCAAGGTTTAAGTATAGGGGGTTGATGAATCTGCGATTTATCACTCTAAAAGTTGAAAATAAAGCTTTGTTCCCGAGTAAGTAGAGGCATATTTCTACTTATATTGCATAGTTAGCATTCATGCATGCAAGCATAATATCTGCATTTTAGCATTCATATCTGCATTAAATGAGAAGTCAATTTCACTTGTAAATATTCACTTGTATATTAGATAAAATACCTTATTTGTATACATTTTATACTAAATTCGAATCCAATAAAACCAACTCTATTGTGTATATATGACTAACACTAACTAAAGAAAAATATCAAAAAATACTAACTTGTAAAATTACCCAATAAAACCCCAAACCCAGTTGAAGACCTTAGACCTTAAAATGCACATATCTCTCTCATACAGCCTCCAAATCAGGTCTACACACTTTTAAAGTAATATACGTTCAGAGACCTTTGAAACAAGACTAATTTCATTAAAATCGGAGCTCGTATGCAAAACTTCGGTTTTGGGCCCCTTTTGTATATTGTACATATTGACCGTTTTGCCCCTCATTTCATCCTATTATTTTCTTTATTATTAAAAAATGCAAAAAATAGATTAAGTTGTAAATATTCTTTTCATATTCTATCTAACTTTATTTTAATTTTTCTCATTTAAAAATGACAAAAAAATGCAGAAGACAAAAATATGGTATTTTATACATATAAGGTGCCACCCAAAAATACATTTTGTACAGATGATTTCATTTGATTTTTGGCCCTTCACAAAAGTTGTAGATCTCGTTGAGACGAGGAACTTTCATGTTGACCACTTTTTGATTCAATCCCTTTTGTTATTTCTTTTTGATTTTCTTTACATTTAATCTTTGAATTTTCTGGGAGCGTAATGTGGCAGCTCCTGGAGCCGCCACATGTCACCCCATTTTCTTTATTTTCGAATTTATTTTATTATTTTCGGAATTATTTTTTATTATTTTCGGATTTTATTATTTTAATTATTATTATTTTAATTATTGTTTTTTAGTAGCCTACTTATTTTACTCATATTATATTATATTATTTTTCCCTTTTACCCCTTCTTTTCTTACTCCATACTCCAAGTCACCACTAACACCACCATCCCTCCATCTTCTTCACCTCTTTTCTAACTTCCCCCTCCTCTTTATATTCACATCTCCTCCTCCATTATTCTTCATCCACCGATCTTGAGAGAGAGAGAGAGCCCCAACCCTCGTATCGTTCTTGGTGACAACACGGACGAGACGATCTGAGCGACGACGAGCTTGGCCATCTTCGACCGTGGTGAGATCCAAGGAGCCTCACAACTCCTTGTTGCAGCTTCCAAATCCGCTGCCAAGCTTCGGAGACCGCCATCTCCTCGAGGCAACGACAGAAGCCGCACGACGTGGCTCCACAATCCGGCGAACCGCAGGTAAGTTATTCTCTCCTTTTCCTTCTCATTTCATTTTTATCTAATAGTATTTATTTACCTTTTCATCACGCAAAAACTCTATCACCATCAACCATTATTTTACATCATCATCTTACCACAACGCCACTTCTTCACTCCCACATATTTCTGTTTCCTGTTAAAAATATCAAAAACATAAAAAATAAAAAATCAGAATACAAAAAAAAATAAATTTTGCAGGTCCTTGGCAGCCCCTGCGGGCGTGAGCCCCACGCCAACGTCCGGCTGCCGCCCGCTCTCCGGCCACCCGCCGCCTCCGCGGCCCGTCCTGTGCCGCGCGTCACCTTCCACCAGTCGCGCCACCGGCGGCCGTCCACCTCCTCGCCAACCACCAGCCACCGCGGCCGGCCCCTGAACTTTGCGCCGCCCCGAGCCCGTGTCGCTGTGCGTGCGCCACCGTCCCGCGCCGTCCAGCCTCCTCCCTGTGCGGAACCGCGACACAACCCCCCTGGTCAATGTCAGGCCGACCTCCTCGCGCGGCGCGCGCACAGCCGCTGCGTGCCTCCACTCCTCCCGACCCTGCGTGCCGCTTCAGGCCGCCTGTGCTCCCTCCGTCCGTCGTTTGCCTCGGTTACGTCGCGCCTGCGCCAGCCCCCAGCCCTCCACCTCCAAGCACGACAGCAACACCGACCGCCTCTTCCGCGCCTCCTCTGCCCCGTCGTCCACGCCGCCGCCCACGCGCCTCGTGCGTGACCGCCGTCGCTAACTCCTCTAGCCCTAACCGCCCCTGCGTGGGAAGAAAGCAAACCTAAAGGTCCAATTTCATTTTGTATTATACTGTGAAAATTACAAATATTTCCTTGCAAGTTTCTGTATTTCCAAAAGTGCCCTTAGGCACATTTCAATTTGTTTCTTTCATTTTGGTATTGCAAAGATACCCCTAGCTTTGATTATTAATTTGGACAGTCATTTTGTATCATTTATTTTAGTGAAAAATAACATGTTGTAGAGAAACTCATTCTTGATCTCTTGGCTATTTATTTACATTTTTGTGAGCAATGGATTATTTATTAAAAATCAGAGATTGAAAATCAGTGATATTTTGTCCATTTAAGCTCTGAAATTCGCACAGCCATAGTTATTGCTTTAAAAATTGTGAAAAAAATTACAAATGATGTATTTAAGTGTGCTTTAATTACAATCCAAATTTCGTCCAATTAGGAGTTGTCGTTTGTATAAAATAAATTATTGAGTGATTTATGTAATTTTTTTTAATTAATTCCATGAATAATATTTTTGAGAAATTTCAAAGCTCCTGGATTCCTTATTGAAATATCTATATGAGATAAATCAATCTTTGGATAATTTGATTTATAGATTTATTAGAAATTAAATACTCACAGTTGCTCTGTTTTCAGTAAAAAATTCATACAAAAATCATAAAGTGTCAGAAAATTCCAAAAATATTAGTGTAGCTTAATTTCACCATGTTTATCTTCCAGTAAAATTTTCATAATTTTTGCATATCATTTGACGAAAAATCGCATAAAACCCCCAAAAAAGTTTGCATTTTTCATGTGTGCATTTTAAATCCAAAAATTCCAAAAAAATACATTTTGCATTTATCATTGGATTAGGTTTACAGGAAAAATATAACTTGGCTGATTTGATATAATTTCATATTAAAATTAAATTCAGCTAAGTTAGTTATTTTCGTGTTAACTTAATCCAATTCATCATTGAATTTAGCATTTTATCGCATAAAAATACCAAAAAAAACCACTTGGAAAACCACAATCTAATCACTCTAACTTGATCCCGAGTTGTTCCTTTGCCTCCTTGAGTCGACCCTGGGACTTGCCCAGGCTAAGTAAACATAAAACCGCGCGTTAATTCATTCGACGATTAATCGATTCGTGCGGTTATTTTTGATCGACGCAGATCTATCCGACTGCAACGCACACGTCAATACGACAACACTAAAATGGCAGGTCATCTGTGTCCGTCAAATGGCATCGTTGCCGGGGAGGCAAACAGCTTAGGATTATTTTAGAAAATTATATTTACGTTTTCCATTCACTTGGGTAGTCTAACCCCCGAGGCGCATTGTAATTGTCCATTTCTTCTTCAATTATTTTTCTGACCATTTCTATATATATATATATATCTGACACATTTTTGTATCTTTTTATGCGAGGGCCCGGTGGACTTGGAGCGGTTTTCTTGAAATCGACGCATCTTGAAGTGCATCAGAGACCGACGATTCTTGGATCGAGTCGGCTATTGAGACGCCAAAAAGACTCTCATTTCATTAACTTGTAAAAAAAGTGTTTGCATTTACAACGGTTCCCGTTTGGGTTCTCGCGTGTGTAAACATAGTGGAACCATGTCCCTGTGTGCTGTGTGGTTTGAATTGTAAATTAGGCTTGCACTAGCGGCTCCTCGAGCCACTCTAGGGTTTGCTTGTACTCGTAATTTTCTAGGACCACACATCACTTAAAAGACGCACTTAGACCACAGATCTAGTCAAATTGAACTTGTGCTTCACTCGCTAATAGAACTACCTGTCTAGGAGTGGCTTTTCATCGCTTGCATTGCATTTAGTGTAAGAATTTCAATTCAGTACTGCATCTCACATTGTCGAGAGCTGGAGGCACTGTAAGTATTCTTACTCAAGCATTCATCATCGTTTTCTCGATTGCATCGACTTTTTTCCGATTTTCTCTCTCTCGGTTTTCTAACCTAGGATAAAAGAATTGGGACTGGATGGTAGACGTGATTTCTTGTGTGGATTAATATCAGTGACAACTAATCTTTAAAATCGAGACTGCTAATCGAATTGGACCAAAAAATTGACTAAAATTAACCCTTGTTTGCGAGAGAGTAACCCGACATTGTTTTCAGGCTGAGTGAGGTTACTTGAGTGTGTGTGAACACCTTAAGGCAGAGCCCAAATCCCCGCCTTCCATATCACGGGCCAACTGATCCTAGCAAATATCACGAGTTGAATATTTTTAGATTCACTGACTAGTACCAAGTAACCTCCGACTGTTCGCGGGTAGTCAGGGGTGAACCAACGGTACTTCGCGACAAGGCCCAACCTTGTCAGCCTCCGCCTGCTTGCAGGTAGATAGGGGCATGGTCTTTGAGTCCATCAACTTGGGATAGGAGCGAAGAAAGGAAGCACCGATGGTATCTTATGTAACGTCCCGGGCTTAGGTCCCCGGTCCGTTATCGGAGCATTACTGGCCCTGACAACCTCTTGGGATCAGGCCCATGCGAACCCGATTAACCACCCACAAAATGCTCAAGTCGGGTTATCAGGTAGTAACCTCCTCACTTTTTATCCCACCCGGAAACTACATGTTTCCACAATGTGGGACTTTGTTGGGATTTTACAACCTCCCCCACTTATATTCGCAACGTCCTCGTTGCGACATGGCCCATCACTTATTCCCAGTGATAGTGGCGGCTGCACGCTCCGGGTAGACATTTCCTCCAACCTCTTTGTAGGGGCGGCTCCACCTCTCGGGTAGCCCTTTCCACTGTCAGAGGGTCTTCGGCTTTGATACCATTTGTCACGTCCCGGGCTTAGGTCCCCGGTCCGTTATCGGAGCATTACTGGCCCTGACAACCTCTTGGGATCAGGCCCATGCGAACCCGATTAACCACCCCCAAAATGCTCAAGCTGGGTTATCAGGTAGTAACCTCCTCACTTTTTATCCCACCCGGAAACTACATGTTTCCACGGTATGGGACTTTGTTGGGGTTTTACATCTTAGGCGACAGGTTAAACATGGGAGACGCATCCGGCTTTTTAGCCGACTTCCCTATAGGTCGCGTAACTTTTGCTACTTGTCTGAAAATCACACTTAAAATAAACAAGATTAATCAAACTCGGTTTCGGGTCCTTCACCGTGTTGAGTGTGAATTCAGGGTTTGCTCTTACGTTTGTCTGTGTGTCTGTCCGTGTGTGTTATCTTATGTAATTGCACATTTTCTACCTCGTTCTGCTTACATCCTTTCCTCAAGATGTCGGGATATTGGTCCCCATATCCTGTGACCTCTAGTCATTCCTCCTCGACCATATACCGTTCATCTTCACCTTCTCCTTCTTCCATGTATCCTCTGTCATCCACGGGAGACCTTTACCCGTGGTCGGTTCCACCTCAACCCGATTACGAAGTCAGAACTTCGACTGACTTCTCCACTTCTTTGCATTTCTCACCTACTCCATATTCTAACACTCCGGATCCACTTCCACCTTGGGCTGACTGTCCTTACTCTCGAGAGCTTGCAGGAATCAAAGAACCAAATGAAGAACAAGCCACTGCTGAGATAGATGATTGGCAAAATTATATGCCCCCACATATTTCATTCTCACCTCAAGTAGGGACCATACAACAATTTACATATACACATCCCGACTTGACCTTAGGGTATAATTTGATCGATCGAACAACCCGAATGGAGAGGCCTGAACATCATGATTTTCCAGACTTGATTGACTTTAGTGATCAAGCTTCCATTAACCAGCCTTTATTTGGAGAGCCTATACATTCACAAGATTGGACTCAGGAACTAGACTTATCAGTCCTTGTTTCATCATATGAGGCTCCGACCAATATTTGCCATCTAGATGGTCCATACTCGACCCAGCATTACATGCCAGATTCTAGGTATGTTGAGTATGAGCACCCAAAGTCTCAACAGTATCCTCCACTTGTGCAGAACTCTCTCATGATTTGTCATGAGAATTTTGTGGAGGATGACATCTCTATACTTATTAAGAAAAATGAATCATTTGGTAACGAGTTGAGAGATGTCATAGGAATATTACACTCAATTTCTGCCAGCCTGGGTATAAAAGTGAGAAAAGACATGAGTAGTTTTGAGGTTGAAAACAAAGCAAACATCAGAGAACCCACACCGTCTGTACAGCTGGAGTCCATTCTATCCCCCTCTTCTACTAACCACTTACCCTCCAATCTAGAGTCTGATCATTCATCAACCAAAAACACCAAAAAAATAAAAAACCAAAAAATCACATAAAAATTGAAAATGAAAATGATTTAAAAAAATTGGATCCGACCCTAAGGGAAGCACTCGATCAAGAATTGATTTTCAAACTTCCCTTAATAAAGGCCATAGATCACTTCTCCGACCTCAAGAGATTTGTAAAGAGTAAATTGATGCCCAAGAGGTCGGGTACTAAGAGAACAAGGACTGAAAGACACATAGTGTCTATGGCCACCTCCTTGGTGATGGGAAGAAAGACCAAGAGTCGCAGAGTGAAGCGATTGCCCCAAGTGGAATGTGAAATCAAAGACACCATCTTTACCCATGCAAGAATCGATGATGACTCCCCCATAAATATCATCCCGACCTCTGTGTTTGACAAGCTCAAACTCAGGCCAATCAGAAAGTCGAGAGAGATCGTTCAGCTGGCTGATCGATCCATCAAACGGGCGAGAGGAAACATTTCAATCATCATTACTTTCCAAGGTGCTCTGCTCCAGGTGGACTTCACGATCATTGACATCGAGCATCGAGGAGAGTTTACCCAGTCTCCGATTATTCTCGGGAAGTCGTTCTTAGCCTCAGCTAAGGCGACTATAGATTGCGAGACTTGGGAGATCGATTTTTCAGCATTGGGAGCACTCCGACCTCACTCATTCTATGATACACTCTACTCTAAGGTAACCCGCACATCCGCTGACAGTCGTGACCATCGAGAGGTCGATGAGTCCCACTTCTCTGCTACACCTGAGAGACCGACTACCCGGGCGACCGTTGGTTCTGAGACTCCCCATACCTCCACTTCATCAACTGCTTGCACCACAACCGTGATAGCTTCTAAGGAGGACTCGCGATCAGAAGCTATCAATAAGTCGGACATGACCTTTTTTGATTTCCTTGACCATTTTTATGATCCGACACAAGAGCCCAATAATGCCAAGCCAACTGAGACCACTAGCACCTTCCCGAGACATGTGCTGACTCTTCAGGAATATTACAATCTATATGGTGACTCGTCTGATGAGGAACCAATGGTCAGCACTACACCACGTCCCAGACCTTCAAAGGAAACAAGCAAGACTAAATTGAATCCACATAAAAACATGGTTGCTCCCTCTTCTAGTCGGCTATCTAGTGATAGGAAGTCGAGAATTGATTCCTCGAGATGTTCCCCCAAACCTCTCAAGGCGCGTCGCTCTCATCTCCCTCTCATTGATTCAGGTTCTGGAAAATCGACTAAGAAAGTTTCCTTCAACACATCGAAGAAGGAATTTTCAGAGGAGTCCTCATCCGGTCCGGATAAGGTGATTTATATGAGTGAGTTCAGTTCGGCTGTTCTCAAGCCATATCTAAGCAAGCAGCCGTGTGTCGACCCTCGTTGGACGATCCCTACACCTCACTATTATTCATCTGAGGACGACTCCGACAGCGACACAAATGTATATTATCCGCCCCCTCGCGTCCGCAAGAAGGTTCGTCACAAACCTTATTAATCCTTGTATATTCTCACTCTTTTCTTGTATATACTTTTTCTCCCTCCCTCCCTAGTGATTCACTCGCCCCAACCCAATATCGTTTCGCTTCATGACTATACTTAGGATAACCAGATCCTAAGTATAGGGGGGAGAGTGACATGCGTCCATTCACTGTACATCCTCCAGATCACATCGGTTCTCATACTCACTCCTTTCCTATATTTAGGCTGACCAGAGCCTAAGTATAGGGGGGGACCGATGCCCGTCATGTATATACTCATCCATTTCCCCTCGTGCCCTCGTCCGCCCCATTTTTGATCTTCTTCTACACTTAGGCTGCCTGAGCCTAAGTATAGGGGGGCGGAGCGACTTCTATACATTTTGTAATTTTTGCTCTCCTACGCTTAGCACGAGCTATGTCTTTTTCGTCGCTTTTCTTGCTCTGAGGACATAGCACACGCTAAGTATATGGGGGTGTGTATATATTACATATATACTTTACCCATAGCTCGTACTTTTACGTATTTTTGTATATATTATGCAATAATTACGGGTGGGTAAAAATTTGAGATTTTTTTTGTAAAATACACTTGTATAAACTGTACAATACTCATAAAACACTTGTATCATAGGAGGTATACAAAAAATGTACTATATGTATAATACTTGTACAAAAAGTTGTAAATAATACTCTTGTAAGATTTGTTGTAAAATACAATGTATACCAAAAAAACTTGTATACTATGTATATTATGTGTAAATTAAAAACTTGTTGTAAATAATTGTTGTATACCAAAAAAAATTGTATTGAAAATAAGGCTTTTTATTTACGCTTGCACATCATCTTTGCATCTGAAAAAAAAGTCTTGCATTTCATAGCATGTCATCTGCACCTCATTTGCATATCTTGCATATGCAAGGTGAAAAGTTAGTGGGTTCTGAACCAAGTTATGAGTAGCTGTTGAGGATGGACTTGATTTGAACTTAATCCACCTAATTTCAGAGGAACCTTATAGGAACTGGAGTTAAGATTTTTCAGGTCAAGTGACTTAATTCTTTGAGTCCGCAAGTCTATGTTCACATGTCATCTTGATTAGTCTAAGTAGAATATCTCGTGCACACGCATGATTCTTTTAGACAGTGACCTAACTTGGACAAGCACAATGCACGTAGCTCTTCATTGATGAGGTGGTGAGGAAGTAGAATCCTTTAGCTTGGAGTAGCACACGGGTGGAAACATCCGTCCTCCTCTAGGGAGGGAAGTGCATCTCAACCTAGTCTGGTGGTGTTGACGTCCGAGGACAGGACACTGTGGGTTGCAATAATGCTTCAAAAGAGGGATAATCTACTAGCTCAAGAGGAAAAACTCTTGATGTAAATGCTGCACCTTGTATATAGTTCCAAAAAAGAAAGAAAAAGAAAAAAAAGAAAGAAAGAAATGCAAGAACTAAAAAAATAGACAGGCCAAAAAAATATAAAAAAGTAATGCCTGTCGGAGTATGTATATTAGCAAGAAGTCTGCAGCTGGATGACTTGGCTACACTGGTCAGGCATCCCGGGATAGGTAGCTACACTGGCTACCATCCATTCTTTCTCTACCCCCTCCTCTTGAGCTGATCGCACTTGAACTTAGAAGGGAATACCCCGCTCCTCGAGGAAAGAGTTGCTAGACCGGGTTATTTGAGTTACCTTGTTAGAGGAGGATGTTTCTGAGCCATTTCTGATGTGGAGAGTTATATTTCACTTACACAGTATAAGTAAGAATCATAGTCATCAGAAATTTGCGTTTGAGGATTTGTTCTGACCTGACTGTTGAGGCGTCTTGAATAGAAGACCTGTAGAACTTGAAGTCTGTTAGGTCTAAAGTCCAGATCCCAATAAGGTTCCGCCACACAATTAATCCAAAGTTCGAGTTAAGCTCCATTTTCAACTTTCGTTCATGACCTTGGTATGGAACCCAATCTCATTTCACCCTTGCATTTCATTTTAGTTGCTCGGGGACAAGCAAGGTTTAAGTATAGGGGGTTGATGAATCTGCGATTTATCACTCTAAAAGTTGAAAATAAAGCTTTGTTCCCGAGTAAGTAGAGGCATATTTCTACTTATATTGCATAGTTAGCATTCATGCATGCAAGCATAATATCTGCATTTTAGCATTCATATCTGCATTAAATGAGAAGTCAATTTCACTTGTAAATATTCACTTGTATATTAGATAAAATACCTTATTTGTATACATTTTATACTAAATTCGAATCCAATAAAACCAACTCTATTGTGTATATATGACTAACACTAACTAAAGAAAAATATCAAAAAATACTAACTTGTAAAATTACCCAATAAAACCCCAAACCCAGTTGAAGACCTTAGACCTTAAAATGCACATATCTCTCTCATACAGCCTCCGAATCAGGTCTACTCACTTTTAAAGTAATATACGTTCAGAGACCTTTGAAACAAGACTAATTTCATTAAAATCGGAGCTCGTATGCAAAACTTGGGTTTTGGGCCCCTTTTGTATATTGTACATATTGACCGTTTTGCCCCTCATTTCATCCTATTATTTTCTTTATTATTAAAAAATGCAAAAAAATAGATTAAGTTGTAAATATTCTTTTCATATTCTATCTAACTTTATTTTAATTTTTCTCATTTAAAAATGACAAAAAAATGCAGAAGACAAAAATATGGTATTTTATACATATAAGGAGCCAGCCAAAAATACATTTTGTACAGATGATTTCATTTGATTTTTGGTCCTTCACAAAAGTTGTAGATCTCGTTGAGACGAGGAACTTTCGTGTTGACCACTTTTTGATTCAATCCCTTTTGTTATTTCTTTTTGATTTTCTTTACATTTAATCTTTGAATTTTCTGGGAGCGTAATGTGGCAGCTCCTGGAGCCGCCACATGTCACCCCATTTTCTTTATTTTCGAATTTATTTTATTATTTTCGGAATTATTTTTTATTATTTTCGGATTTTATTATTTTAATTATTATTATTTTAATTATTGTTTTTTAGTAGCCTACTTATTTTACTCATATTATATTATATTATTTTTCCCTTTTACCCCTTCTTTTCTTACTCCATACTCCAAGTCACCACTAACACCACCATCCCTCCATCTTCTCCACCTCTTTTCTAACTTCCCCCTCCTCTTTATATTCACATCTCCTCCTCCATTATTCTTCATCCACCGATCTTGAGAGAGAGAGAGAGCCCCAACCCTCGTATCGTTCTTGGTGACAACACGGACGAGACGATCTGAGCGACGACGAGCTTGGCCATCTTCGATTGTGGTGAGATCCAAGGAGCCTCACAACTCCTTGTTGCAGCTTCCAAATCCGCTGCCAAGCTTCGGAGACCGCCATCTCCTCGAGGCCACGATTGAAGCCGCACGACGTGGCTCCACAATCCGGCGAACCGCAGGTAAGTTATTCTCTCCTTTTCCTTCTCATTTCATTTTTATCTAATAGTATTTATTTACCTTTTCATCACACAAAAACTCTATCACCATCAACCATTATTTTACATCATCATCTTACCACAACACCACTTCTTCACTCCCACATATTTCTGTTTCCTGTTAAAAATATCAAAAACATAAAAAATAAAAAATCAAAATACAAAAAAAAAATAAATTTTGCAGGTCCTTGGCAGCCCCTACGGGCGTGAGCCCCACGCCAACGACTGGCTGCCGCCCGCTCTCCGGCCACCCGCCGCCTCCGCGGCCCGTCCTGTGCCGCGCGTCACCTTCCACTAGTCGCGCCCCCGGCGGCCATCCACCTCCTCGCCAACCACCAGCCACCGCGGCCGGCCCCTAAACTTTGCGCCGCCCCGAGCCCGCGTCGCCGTGCGCGCACCACCGTCCCGCGCCGTCCAGCCTCCTCCCTGTGCGGAACCGCGACACAACCCTTCTGGTCAATGTCAGGCCGACCTCCTCGCGCGGCGCGCGCACAGCCGCTGCGTGCCTCCACTCCTCCCGACCCTGCGTGCCGCTTCAGGCCGCCTGTGCTCCCTCCGTCCGTCGTTTGCCTCGGTTACGTCGCGCCTGCGCCAGCCCCCAGCCCTCCACCTCCAAGCACGACAGCAGCACCGACCGCCTCTTCCACGCCTCCTCTGCCCCGTCGTCCACGCCGCCGCCCACGCGCCTCGTGCGTGACCACCGTCGCCAACTCCTCTAGCCCTAGCCGCCCCTGCGTAGGAAGAAAGCAAACCTAAAGGTCCAATTTCATTTTGTATTATACTGTGAAAATTACAAATATTTCCTTGCAAGTTTCTGTATTTCCAAAAGTGCCCTTAGGCACATTTCAATTTGTTTCTTTCATTTTGGTATTGCAAAGATACCCCTAGCTTTGATTATTAATTTGGACAGTCATTTTGTATCATTTATTTTAGTGAAAAATAACATGTTGTAGAGAAACTCATTCTTGATCTCTTGGCTATTTATTTACATTTTTGTGAGCAATGGATTATTTATTAAAAATCAGAGATTGAAAATCAGTGATATTTTGTCCATTTAAGCTCTGAAATTCGCACAACCATAGTTATTGCTTTAAAAATTGTGAAAAAAATTACAAATGATGTATTTAAGTGTGCTTTAATTACAATCCAAATTTCGTCCAATTAGGAGTTGTCGTTTGTATAAAATAAATTATTGAGTGATTTATGTAATTTTTTAATTAATTCCATGAATAATATTTTTGAGAAATTTCAAAGCTCCTGGATTCCTTATTGAAATATCTATATGAGATAAATCAATCTTTGGATAATTTGATTTATAGATTTATTAGAAATTAAATACTCACAGTTACTCTGTTTTCAGTAAAAAATTCATACAAAAATCATAAAGTGTCAGAAAATTCCAAAAATATTAGTGTAGCTTAATTTCACCATGTTTATCTTCCAGTAAAATTTTCATAATTTTTGCATATCATTTGACGAAAAATCGCATAAAACCCCCAAAAAAGTTTGCATTTTTCATGTGTGCATTTTAAATCCAAAAATTCCAAAAAAAAATACATTTTGCATTTATCATTGGATTAGGTTTACAGGAAAAATATAACTTGGCTGATTTGATATAATTTCATATTAAAATTAAATTCGGCTAAGTCAGTTATTTTCGTGTTAACTTAATCCAATTCATCATTGCATTTAGCATTTTATCGCATAAAAATACCAAAAAAAACCACTTGAAAAACCACAATCTAATCACTCTAACTTGATCCCGAGTTGTTCCTTTGCCTCCTTGAGTCGACCCTGGGACTTACCCAGGCTAAGTAAACATAAAACCGCGCGTTAATTCATTCGACGATTAATCGATTCGTGCGGTTATTTTGATCGACGCGGATCTATCCGACTGCAACGCACACGTCAATACGACAACACTAAAATGGCAGGTCATCTGTGTCCGTCAAATGGCATCGTTGCCGGGGAGGCAAACAGCTTAGGATTATTTTAGAAAATTATATTTACGTTTTCCATTCACTCGGGTAGTCTAACCCCCGAGGCGCATTGTAATTGTCCATTTCTTCTTCAATTATTTTTCTGACCATTTCTATATATATATATATATATCTGACACATTTTTGTATCTTTTTGTGCGAGGGCCTGGTGGACTTGGAGCGGCTTTCTTGAAATCGACGCATCTTGAAGTGCATCAGAGACCGACGATTCTAGGATCGAGTCGGCTATTGAGACGCCAAAAAGACTCTCATTTCATTAACTTGTAAAAAAAGTGTCTGCATTTACAACGGTTCCCGTTTGGGTTCTCGCGTGTGTAAACATAGTGGAACCATGTCCCTGTGTGCTGTGTGGTTTGAATTGTAAATTAGGCTTGCACTAGCGGCTCCTCGAGCCACTCTAGGGTTTGCTTGTACTCGTAATTTTCTAGGACCACACATCACTTAAAAGACGCACTTAGACCGCAGATCTAGTCAAATTGAACTTGTGCTTCACTCGCTAATAGAACTGCCTGTCTAGGAGTGGCTTTTCATCGCTTGCATTGCATTTAGTGTAAAAATTTCAATTCAGTACTGCAGCTCACATTGTCAAGAGCTGGAGGCACTGTAAGTCTTCTTACTCAAGCATTCATCATCGTTTTCTCGATTGCATCGACTTTTTCCGATTTTCTCTCTCTCGGTTTTCTAACTAGGATAAAAGAATTGGGACTGGATGGTAGACGTGATTTCTTGTGTGGATTAATATCAGTGACAACTAATCTTTAAAATCGAGACTGCTAATCGAATTGGACCAAAAAAATTGACTAAAATTAACCCTTGTTTGCGGGAGAGTAACCCGACATTGTTTTCAGGCTGAGTGAGGTTACTTGAGTGTGTGTGAACACCTTAAGGCAGAGCCCAAATCCCCGCTTCCATATCACGGGCCAACTGATCCTAGCAAATATCACGAGTTGAATATTTTTAGATTCACTGACTAGTACCAAGTAACCTCCGACTGTTCGCGGGTAGTCAGGGGTGAACCAACGGTACTTCGCGACAAGGCCCAACCTTGTCAGCCTCCGCCTGCTTGCAGGTAGATAGGGGCATGGTCTTTGAGTCCATCAACTTGGGATAGGAGCGAAGAAAGGAAGGACCGATGGTATCTTATGTAACGTCCTGGGCTTAGGTCCCCGGTCCGTTATCGGAGAATTACTGGCCCTGACAACCTCTTGGGATCAGGCCCATGCGAACCCGATTAACCACCCACAAAATGCTCAAGTCGGGTTATCAGGTAGTAACCTCCTCACTTTTTATCCCACCCGGAAACTACATGTTTCCACGGTGTGGGACTTTGTTGGGGTTTTACAACCTCCCCCACTTATATTCGCAACGTCCTCGTTGCGACATGGCCCATCACTTATTCCCAGTGATAGTGGCGGTTGCACGCTCCGGGTAGACATTTCCTCCAACCTCTTTGTAGGGGCGGCTCCACCTCTCGGGTAGCCCTTTCCACTGTCAGAGGGTGTTCGGCTTTCATACCATTTGTCACGTCCCGGGCTTAGGTCCCCGGTCCGTTATCGGAGCATTACTGGCCCTGACAACCTCTTGGGATCAGGCCCATGCGAACCCGATTAACCACCCCAAAATGCTCAAGCTGGGTTATCAGGTAGTAACCTCCTCACTTTTTATCCCACCCGGAAACTACATGTTTCCACGGTGTGGGACTTTGTTGGGGTTTTACATCTTAGGCGACAGGTTAAACAGGGGAGACGCATCCGGCTTTTTAGCCGACTCCCCTATAGGTCGTGTAACTTTTGCTACTTGTCTGAAAATCACACTTAAAATAAACAAGATTAATCAGACTCGGTTTCAGGTCCTTCACTGTGTTGAGTGTGAATTCAGGGTTTGCTCTTACGTTTGTCTGTGTGTCTGTCCGTGTGTGTTATCTTATGCAATTGCACATTTTCTACCTCGTTCTGCTTACATCCTTTCCTCAAGATGTCGGGATATTGGTCCCCATATCCTGTGACCTCTAGTCATTCCTCCTCAACCATATACCGTTCATCTTCACCTTCTCCTTCTTCCATGTATCCTCTGCCATCCACGGGAGACCTTTACCCGTGGTCGGTTCCACCTCAACCCGATTACGAAGTCAGAACTTCGACTGACTTCTCCACTTCTTTGCATTTCTCACCTACTCCATATTCTAACACTCCGGATCCACTTCCACCTTGGGCTGATTGTCCTTACTCTCGAGAGCTTGCAGGAATCAAAGAACCAAATGAAGAACAAGCCACTGCTGAGATAGATGATTGGCAAAATTATATGCCCCCACATATTTCATTCTCACCTCAAGTAGGGACCATACAACAATTTACATATACACATCCCGACTTGACCTTAGGGTATAATTTGATCGATCGAACAACCTGAATGGAGAGGCCTGAACATCATGATTTTCCAGACTTGATTGACTTTAGTGATCAAGCTTCCATTAACCAGCCTTTATTTGGAGAGCCTATACATTCACAAGATTGGACTCAGGAACTAGACTTATCAGTCCTTGTTTCATCATATGAGGCTCCGGCCAATATTTGCCATCTAGATGGTCCATACTCGACCCAGCATTACATGCCAGATTCTAAGTATGTTGAGTATGAGCACCCAAAGTCTCAACAGTATCCTCCACTTGTGCATAACTCTCTCATGATTTGTCATGAGAATTTTGTGGAGGATGACATCTCTATACTTATTAAGAAAAATGAATCATTTGGTAACGAGTTGAGAGATGTCATAGGAATTTACACTCAATTTCTGCCAGCCTGGGTATAAAAGTGAGAAAAGACATGAGTAGTTTTGAGGTTGAAAACAAAGCAAACATCAGAGAACCCACAACGTCTGTACAGCTGGAGTCCATTCTATCCCCCTCTTCTACTAACCACTTACCCTCCAATCTAGAGTCTGATCATTCATCAACCAAAAACACCAAAAAAATAAAAAACCAAAAAATCACATAAAAATTGAAAATGAAAATGATTTAAAAAAATTGGATCCGACCCTAAGGGAAGCACTCGATGAAGAATTGATTTTCAAACTTCCCTTAATAAAGGCCATAGATCACTTCTCCGACCTCAAAAGATTTGTAAAGAGTAAATTGATGCCCAAGAGGTCGGGTACTAAGAGAACAAGGACTGAAAGACACATAGTGTCTATGGCCACCTCCTTGGTGATGGGAAGAAAGACCAAGAGCCGCAGAGTGAAGCGATTGCCCCGAGTGGAATGTGAAATCAAAGACACCATCTTTACCCATGCAAGAATCGATGATGACTCCCCCATAAATATCATCCCGACCTCTGTATTTGACAAGCTCAAACTCAGGCCAATCAGAAAGTCGAGAGAGATCGTTCAGCTGGCTGATCGATCCATCAAACGGGCAAGAGGAAACATTTCAGTCATCATTACTTTCCAAGGTGCTCTGCTCCAGGTGGACTTCACGATCATTGACATCGAGCATCGAGGAGAGTTTACCCAGTCTCCGGTTATTCTCGGGAAGCCGTTCTTAGCCTCAGCTAAGGCGACTATAGATTGCGAGACTTGGGAGATCGATTTTTCAGCATTGGGAGCACTCCGACCTCACTCATTCTATGATACACTCTACTCTAAGGTAACCCGCACATCCGCTGACAGTCGTGACCATCGAGAGGTCGATGAGTCCCACTTCTCTGCTACACCTGAGAGACCGACTACCCGGGCGACCGTTGGTTCTGAGACTCCCCATACCTCCACTTCATCAACTGCTTGCACCACAACCGTGATAGCTTCTAAGGAGGACTCACGATCAGAAGCTATCAATAAGTCGGACATGACCTTTTTTGATTGCCTTGACCATTTTTATGATCCGACACAAGAGCCCAATAATGCCAAGCCAACTGAGACCACTAGCACCTTCCCGAGACATGTGCTGACCCTTCAGGAATATTACAATCTATATGGTGACTCGTCTGATGAGGAACCAATGGTCAGCACTACACCACGTCCCAGACCTTCAAAGGAAACAACCAAGACTAAATTGACTCCACATAAATACATGGTTGCTCCCTCTTCTAGTCGGCTATCTAGTGAGAGGAAGTCGAAAATTGATTCCTCGAGATGTTCCCCCAAACCTCTCAAGGCGCGTCGCTCTCATCTCCCTCTCATTGATTCAGGTTCTCGAAAATCGACTAAGAAAGTTTCCTTCAACACATCGGAGAAGGAATTTTCTGAGGAGTCCTCATCCAGTCCGGATAAGGTGATTTATATGAGTGAGCTCAGTTCGGCTGTTCTCAAGCCATATCTAAGCAAGCAGCCGTGTGTCGACCCTCGTTGGACGATCCCTACACCTCACTATTATTCATCTGAGGATGATTCCGACAGCGACACAAATGTATATTATCCGCCCCCTCGCGTCCGCAAGAAGGTTCGTCACAAACCTTATTAATCCTTGTATATTCTCACTCTTTTCTTGTATATACTTTTTCTCCCTCCCTCCCTAGTGATTCACTCGCCCCAACCCAATATCGTTTCACTTCATGACTATACTTAGGATAACCAGATCCTAAGTATAGGGGGGAGAGTGACCTGCGTCCATTCACTGTACATCCTCCAGATCACATCGGTTCTCATACTCACTCCTTTCCTATATTTAGGCTGACCAGAGCCTAAGTATAGGGGGGGACCGATGCCCGTCATGTATATACTCATCCATTTCCCCTCGTGCCCTCGTCCGCCCCATTTTTGATCTTCTTCTACACTTAGGCTGCCTGAGTCTAAGTATAGGGGGGCGGAGCGACTTCTATACATTTTGTAATTTTTGCTCTCCTACGCTTTGCACGAGCTATGTCTTTTTCGTCGCTTTTCATGCTCTGAGGACATAGCACACGCTAAGTATATGGGGGTGTGTATATATTACATATATACTTTACCCATAGCTCGTACTTTTACGTATTTTTGTATATATTATGCAATAATTACGGGTGGGTAAAAATTTGAGATTTTTTTTGTAAAATACACTTGTATAAACTGTATAATACTCATAAAACACTTGTATCATAGGAGGTATACAAAAAAATGTACTATATGCATAATACTTGTACAAAAAAGTTGTAAATAATACTCTTGTAAGATTTGTTGTAAAATACAATGTATACCAAAAAAACTTGTATACTATGTATATTATGTGTAAATTAAAAACATGTTGTAAATAATTGTTGTATACCAAAAAAAATGGTGTTGAAAATAAGGCTTTTTATTTACTCTTGCACATCATCTTTGCATCTGAAAAAAAAGTCTTGCATTTCATAGCATGTCATCTGCACCTCATCTGCATATCTTGCATATGCAAGGTGAAAAGTTAGTGGGTTCTGAACCAAGTTATGAGTAGCTGTTGAGGATGGACTTGATTTGAACTTAATCCACCTAATTTCAGAGGAACCTTATAGGAACTGGAGTTAAGATTTTTTAGGTCAAGTGACTTAATTCTTTGAGTCCGCAAGTCTATGTTCACATGTCATCTTGATTTGTCTAAGTAGAATATCTCGTGCACACGCATCATTCTTTTAGACAGTGACCTAACTTGGACAAGCACAATGCACGTAGCTCTTCATTGATGAGGTGGTGAGGAAGTAGAATCCTTTAGCTTGGAGTAGCACACGGGTGGAAACATCCGTCCTCCTCTAGGGAGGGTAGTGCATCTCAACCTAGTCTGGTGGTGTTGACGTCCGAGGACAGGGCGTTGTGGGTTGCAATAATGCTTCAAAAGAGGGATAATCTACTAGCTCAAGAGGAAAAACTCTTGATGTAAATGCTGCACCTTGTATATAGTTCCAAAAAAGAAAGAAAAAGAAAAAAAGAAAGAAAGAAATGCAAGAACTAAAAAAATAGACAGGCCAAAAAAAATATAAAAAAGTAATGCCTGTCGGAGTATGTATATTAGCAAGAAGTCTGCAGCTGGATGACTTGTCTACACTGGTCAAGCATCCCGGGATAGGTAGCTACACTGGCTACCATCCATTCTTTCTCTACCCCCTCCTCTTGAGCTGGTCGCACTTGAACTTAGAAGGGAATACCCCGCTCCTCGAGGAAAGAGTTGCTAGACCGGGTTATTTGAGTTACCTTGTTAGAGGAGGATGTTTCTGAGCCATTTCTGATGTGGAGAGTTATATTTCACTTACACAGTACAAGTAAGAATCATAGTCATCAGAAATTTGCGTTTGAGGATTTGTTCTGACCTGACTGTTGAGGCGTCTTGAATAGAAGACCTGTGGAACTTGAAGTCTGTTAGGTCTAAAGTCCAGATCCCAATAAGGTTCTGCCACACAATTAATCCAAAGTTCGAGTTAAGCTCCATTTTCAACTTTTGTTCATGACCTTGGTATGGAACCCAATCTCATTTCACCCTTGCATTTCATTTTAGTTGCTCGAGGACAAGCAAGGTTTAAGTATAGGGGGTTGATGAATCTGCGATTCATCACTCTAAAAGTTGAAAATAAAGCTTTGTTCCCGAGTAAGTAGAGGCATATTTCTACTTATATTGCATAGTTAGCATTCATGCATGCAAGCATAATATCTGCATTTTAGCATTCATATCTGCATTAAATGAGAAGTCAATTTCACTTGTAAATATTCACTTGTATATTAGATAAAATATCTTATTTGTATACATTTTATACTAACTTCGAATCCAATAAAACCAACTCTATTATGTATATATTACTAACACTAATTAAAGAAAAATATCAAAAAAATACTAACTTGTAAAATTACCCAATAAAACCACAATCCCAGTTAAAGACCTTAGACCTTAAAATGCACATATCTCTCTCATACAGCCTCCGAATCAGGTCTACTCACTTTTAAAGTAATATACATTCGGAGAGCTTTGAAACAAGACCAATTTCATTAAAATCGGAGCTCGTATGCAAAACTCGGGTTTTGGGCCCCTTTTGTATATTGTACATATTGACCGTTTTGCCCCTTATTTCATCCTTTTATTTTCTTTATTATTAAAAAAATCCAAAAAAATAGATTAAGTTGTAAATATTATTTTCATATTTTATCTAACTTGATTTTAATTTTTCTCATTTAAAAATGACAAAAAAATGCAGAAGACAAAAATATGGTATTTTTTACATATAAGGTGCCACCCAAAAATACATTTTGTACAGATGATTTCATTTTATTTTCGGCCCTTCACAAAAGTTGTAGATATCGTTGAGACGAGAAACTTTCGTGTTGATCACTTTTTGATTTAATCCCTTTTGTTATTTCTTTTTGATTTTCTTTACATTTAATCTTTGAATTTTCTGGGAGCGACATGTGGCAGCTCCTGGAGCCGCCACATGTCACCCCATTTTCTTTATTTTCGAATTTATTTTATTATTTTCGGATTTATTTTTTATTATTTTCGGATTTTATTATTTTAATTATTATTATTTTAATTATTGTTATTTTTAGTTGCCTACTTCTTTTACTCATATTATATTATATTATTTTTCTCTTTTACCCCTTCTTTTCTTACTCCATACTCCAAGTCACCACTAACACCACCATCCCTCCATCTTCTCCACCTCTTTTCTAACTTCCCCCCTCCTCTTTATATTCACATCTCCTCCTCCATTATTCTTCATCCACCGATCTTGAGAGAGAGAGCCCCAACCCTCGTATCATTCTTGGTGACAGTACGGACGAGACGATCTGAGCGACGACGAGCTTGGCCATCTTCGGCCGTGGTGAGATACAAGGAGCCTCACAACTCCTTGTTGCAGCTTCCAAATCCGCTGCCAAGCTTCGGAGACCGCCATCTCCTCGAGGCCACGACGGAAGCCGCACGACGCGGCTCCACAATCCGGCGAACCGCAGGTAAGTTATTCTCTCCTTTTCCTTCTCATTTCATTTTTATCTAACAGTATTTATTTACCTTTTCATCACACAAAAAGTCTATCACCATCAATCATTATTTTACATCATCATCTCACCACAACACCACTTCTTCACTCCCACATATTTCTGTTTCCTGTTAAAAAATCAAAAACATAAAAAATAAAAAAAATCAAAATACAAAAAAAAATAAATTTTGCAGGTCCTTGGAAGCCCCTGCGGGCGTGAGCCCCACGCCAACGGCCGGCTGCCGCCCGCTCTCCGGCCACCCGCCGCCTCCGCTGCCCGTCCTGTGCCGCGCGTCACCTTCCACCAGCCGCGCCCCCGACGACCGTCCACCTCTCAACAACCACCAGCCACCGCGACCGGCCCCTGAACTTCGCGCCGCCCCGAGCCCGCGTCGCCGTGCGCGCGCCATCGTCCCGCACCGTCCAGCCTCCTCCCCGTGCGGAACCGCAACCCAGCCCCCCTCGTCAACGTCAGGCCGACCTCCTCACGCGGCGCACGTACATCCGTTGAGCGCCTCCACTCCTCCCGACCCCGCGTGCCGCTTCAGGCCGCCCGTGCTCCCTCCGTCCGCCGTTTGCCTCGGTTGCGCCGCCCCTGCGCCAGCCCCCATCCCTCCACCTCCAAGCACAGAGCAACACTGACTGTCCCTTCCGCGCCTCCTCCGCCCCGCCATCCACACCGCCGCTCGCGCGCTTCGTGCATGACCGTCCCCGCCAACTCCTCTAGCCCTAGCCGCCCCTGCGTGGGAAGAAAGCAAACCTAAAGGTCCAATTTCATTTTGTATTATACTGTGAAAATTACAAATATTTCCTTGCAAGTTTTTGTATTTCCAAAAGTGCCCTTAGGCACATTTCAATTTGTTTCTTTCATTTTGGTATTGTAAAGATACCCCTAGCTTTGACTATTAATTTGGACAGTCATTTTGTATCATTTATTTTAGTGAAAAATAGCATGTTGTAGAGAAACTCATTCTTGATCTTTGGTTATTTATTTACATTTTGGCGAGCAATGGATTATTTATTAAAAATCAGAGATTGAAAATCAGTGATATTTTGCCCATTTAAGCTTTGAAATTCGCACAGCCATAGTAATTGCTACAAAAATTGTGAAAAAAATTACAAATGATGTATTTAAGTGTGCTTTAATTACAGTCTAAATTTCATCCAATTAGGAGTTTTCGTTTGTATAAAATAAATTATTGAGTGATTTCTGTAATTTATTTTTAGTTAATTCCACGAATAATATTTTTGAGAAATTTCAAAGCTCCTGGATTCCTTATTGAAATATCTATATGAGATAAATCAATCTTTGGATAATTTGATTTCTGGATTTATTAGAAATTAAATACTCACAGTTAGTCTGTTTTCAGTAAAAAATTCATACAAAAATCATAAAGTGTCAGAAAATTCCAAAAATATTAGTGTAGCTTAATTTCATCGTGTTTATCTTCAGTAAAAATTTTCATAATTTTTACATATCATTTGCACAAAAAATTGCATAAAAATCCCAAAAAAGTTTGCATTTTTCATTTGTGCATTTTAAATCCAAAAATTCCAAAAAAATACATTTTGCATTTATCATTGGATTAGGTTTACAGGAAAAATATAACTTGTCTGATTTGATATAATTTCATATTAAAATTAAATTCGGCTAAGTCTGTTATTTTCGTGTTAACTTAATCCAATTCATCATTGCATTTGGCATTTTATCGCATAAAAAAATACCAAAAAATCACTTGGAAAACCGCAATCTAATCAATCTAACTTGATCCCGAGTTGTTCCTTTGCCTCCTTGAGTCGACCCTGGGACTTGCCCTGGCTAAGTAAACACAAAACCGCACGTTAATTCATTCGACGATTAATCGATTCGTGCGGTTATTTTTTATCGACGCGGATCTATCCAACTACAACGCACACGTCAATACGACAACACTAAAAGGTTAGGTCATCTGTGTCCGTCGATGATCCAATAGAATTAATTGATATTTAATTATTATGGATAGGAATAATGTGGATAGCAATATCCAATTATTCATAATATATTATAAATGTGATTTATAATGTATTAAAGAGAGCTTATTATGATTTATATTTGTTAATTAATTTTTGATGTGAATTGGATTCACATTGTATAATTAATTGAAAATATAAATTATCTTTTGTTTTTGGACTGTGAACGTGATTCACAAATTTCTAATGGTAAGATTGCAATATTCTCAAATATAATTATGAATTATTTTTGTAGAATAATCCACAACAAAAGTTGTTGGAACAATATTGGAGATTTTCATGGAGATATGCAATCTCATGAGATTGCATGAGATTGCCTCCACCATGAAAATAGGTGGACGACGACCAAGTCCTATATGGAATTGGTGGTCGTCCCACCTATTTTATGGGGAGACATTATCTCCATGCTGATTATCTCCTTATTTGTTTGATTTTATTTAGGATTGATTAGTATTTGATTTATCAAATATATTTAATCTAAATTAAATTATTAATTGTTGGTTTTTACCAACAACAATCTTGACCATTGGATTAAACACAAATCAATCTCATCCATTGATTTTTGTGTGTCCCATGGATTGTGATCCATTGATCCCAAAACCTCATATAAAGAGAGCCACTCCATGCTCTATAGGATTAACAAAATGATCAAGAGACAATAAGCCTCTCATCTTCTCTTATTCCACACGCCATCTCCACTCTCCACTCTATTGGTTGTCGTCCACCTTTCCCTAGAGGAGGAACGTCGTCGTTGCTTCACCGTCACGCCGCCACCTCAACGTTTCTCCGTTCTCCATATTCTTTGAAGTGCTTCGCTCTCGAAGAAGGTGTTTGATCTCGTACAATGAGATCAAGAGTTCATCGTGCTTGGATCAACTTCTTGGATTGCGAGGATCACTCGACTCATCCTTGCGCTCACGAGCGTCTTCTCCGAAGATCGGACTTGAGACAGGAGGTCTCTTTTCGTAGAGACTCGATCAATCAGCTACAAGAGGTATTTATATATACTTGACGTGGTTTTATATGAAACGATCCGAGAATCGTTCTTGGATCATGTGGTTTCATCATGTAAAAAAATTTAAAGTTCTGCTGCATAGAACAACTAGTCCGACTAGTCGTTCTTCGTCGTATTCGATACGATGCTTACGCTTCCGTGATGCATGTGAGGATTATCCCATATGCTTAAGGAGGATCCCGCATGACATCACCGGAGTACAGAACGTGCCGCCATCATCGTGGAGGAGGAAGGAGCTCACAGGCGTACAGTTGCCGTTGGATGGCACCCTCCCGGTGCTCATCAAACGGATTATACTCAGACACATCGTCGCCCTTTGTAGGCCACAACCACCGTATGATTCCCATGATCGGACGATATGTAGAGATACACGTATCGTCATCGAGCCTCCTTTCCGACCTTCTAGACTCGGAGCACCCGAGCCAACCCAAGGCTTCACCAGCTGATGTGTGGCCCGATTTATGAATCCACGATTCATCATCTCAATTAGCAAAATACCTGAGTGAAATATCAAATAAATAGCCATAAAATCAATAAATTAATAAAATAACTCTTGTAAATAAAACATAATAATTACGTATATTAGATTGTACAAAATAAATTGTTAATAAAAAACTGCAAAATTAAAGGAGTTTTTCACCCATAAATAGCCCAAAATTTCATGTATTTTTAATAATTTCATCTCAAGTCCTTTTTGTCTAATTCTTTCTCTGACTTATTCATAAAAATATATATAAAAATATAAAAATATAAAATAAATTCCACCTCAAATAAATGCTCCTAGATCCCAAAGAGAAAAGGCCGTAAAATCCAACTTCCCGGCTATATTCCCGCTCCATATGAACTCCAAATTCACTAAACTCACTTTTAAATGTTTAAGTTAGAAAATTTCTATCCGACGGAAGTGGTTTCATTAAAATTGGAGCTCATTTGCAAAATTTGAGTTTTGGGACTTCGGTGTACATTGTATATAATGTAAATATTCATTCTTTATTCATTTTTATTTAGTTTTAAATTACAAAAATCTAAAAAAATCATTGTTGTGTTGTTTTTATTTCTAGTATTTTATTGTATTTTTTTTGTAAATATCTCTTATTGAAAATACAAAAAAGATAATATTTGAAGAGCAAAAAATGTATATGTTGTTTGTCTTCTTTTGTAAATTCTCCCCTACTTTTTCTTCTTTATATTTTATTGTATTTTAGTAGCCTACTTTATCTTATTATTTATTTTTATTTAATTTCAATTCTCTACAATAACCACCCATTCAACTCCATTCTTCCACCATTTTTTCTAACTTCTAATTCAACTCCACCTCCATTCCACTCCACCTCCATTCTAACCTCCATTTTTGCATCTCTTTTTATACATTCCATCCTCCTCATTTTGTACTTGATCCATCTTTATGAGAGGAGAGCCTAGTTTCCAGAGTTGAATCGGTGACAACGACACAATCACGGTCTAGCGACAATAGCCCTCTCTCTGAATAGATCCGTTGGCTTCTTGGCCAACAACGCAGTCGCATCCGTGCGCTGCTCGAGCTCATCGCTCGCCGGTGATTTGAGCGAGGATCGTGCTTATTGCGAGCACATCATAGGCATCCCCTTCCATTGTAGGTAATTTAGCTTTTTATTTTTATTGTTTTTGTTGTTGCATTTTTATCACATCATTTCACCACCCACCCTCCTCCATTTATCCTACTTTATCATACTCCCACCACTATCACCACATCCTCGTATTTAGTTTTATTTTCTTCTATTCCCTATTTAAGAAAACTGAAAAAATAGAAAAAATGAAATTAAAAAAACACAAAACACAATAGTAAAAAATTTCAAAAAAAACTCATCAGCGACGCCGCAGGTGGCCGGCCTCCCACCAGCTGCCGTAAGCCACCGCAACGCCGCCCTCCCCCAGCTGCGCCATCTCCATGGCCACCTGCGGCGTCACCACGCCTACCTCTAGCAGCGGCGGCCGCTGCTCCATCTCCGGCCAGTCCCCCACCTCTGCCAGTGCTCCAACCCGCGTCCTCCCCTCCTTCTGTGGTGCCTCGTCGCCTGCCTACCACCGCCACCGCCATCGCGAGTCCGTCTTCTCCAGCACCTCCCTGCGCGGGCTGTGTCGCAACGTGCTGGCCGCCGCTCCCCCTTCCATGGTGACTGATCTGCACCCTAACCCACGTGGGAGAAGGTGCATTTCATTTTTTTATTTTTTGTAAAAATTACAACTTTTCCCGTTTAGTGTCTATAATTACAGAATAGTCCCTGTACATAGTTTGTTTATGTTTTTTGTTCTCAGAATTTGCACAGATATCCTTATGTTTGCATATCAATTTTGCATCATTTTATTGAATGAAAAATATCATGGTGTTGAATAACTAATTGTCTACCATTTGCCTATTTATCTATATTTTTCGGACCATTGGGTAATTAATTAAAATTTTTAAGTGAGATTTCGCCTATTTTACCCAATCTGTGATCTTAAATTCATATATCACTAACGGTTGCTCTAAAAATTATTAAAAAATCAGGAATAATGTCTTGAAATGTTCTTTAATTCCTATACAAATTTCATCAAACTTGGAGTTGTTTTTTGTCTTAAATAAATTGTAGAGTGATTTTGATACTTGATTTTTAAGTAAATCCATAGACCTCATTTTTGCGAAATTTCAACTTGCCTATATTACTTATTAAAATATATATTTGAGATAATTCACTCTCTAGATGATTTGATAATGCAAATTTATTAGAAATTAATTACTCATTGTCTCTCTATTTTCACTTAAAAATATATAAAAAAATTCATATTTTGTATAAAAATTTCAAAAAAGTTACTGTAGCATCCTTGCATCATGTTTTATTTCCACTAACTTTTTCAAAATTTTAGCATTCAGTTTGTGTGAAAAAATACGAAAAACCCATAAAAAGTATGCATTTATCACATCATTTCACCACCCACCCTCCTCCATTTATCCTACTTTATCATACTCCCACCACCATCACCACATCCTCATATCTAGTTTTATTTCCTTCTATTACCTATTTAAGAAAACTGAAAAATATAAAAATTGAAATTTAAAAAAACACAAAACACAATAGTAAAAAATTTCAAAAAAAATAAAAAAACATCAGCGACGCCATAGGTGGCTGACCTCCCACCCGCCGTCTTTGGCCACCACCAACGCCACCCTCCCCCAACTGCGCCGTCCTCCGCGGCCACCTACGGCCTTACCGCGCCCATCACCAGCAACGACGGTCGGTGCATCATCTCAGGCCATCCCCCACCCCCTCTGCTAGAGCTCCAGCCTGCGGCCTCCCCTCTGCCTGGGGTGCCTTGCCACCTGTTCGCCACCGCCACCGCCATCACGCAACCACCTTCTCCAGCACCTCCCCAAGCTTGTCGTGCCGCGGTGCGCCAGCCGCCGCTTCCCCTTCCGTGGTGACCCACATGCGCCCTAACCCATGAGGGAGAAGGTGCATTTCATTTTTTTTATTTTTTGTAAAAAATACAACTTTTCTCGTTTAGTGTCTGTAATTACAAAGTAGTCTCTGTACATAGTTTGTTTGTGTTTTTTTATTCTCAGAATGGACAGATAACCTTATGCTTGCATATTAATTTAGATATCAATTTTGCATCGTTTTATTTAATGAAAAATATCGTGGTGTTGAGTAGTAATTGTCTACCATTTGGTTATTTATCTAGATTTTTCTTACCTTTAGGTAATTAATTAAAATTGTTTAAGTGAAATTATGTCTATTTTACCCAAATATGTGATCTTAAATTCATATATCGCTAATGGTTGCCCTAAAAACTCTTAAAAAAAATTAGGAATGATATCTTGAAGTGTTCTTTAATTTCTATCAAAATTTCATTAAACTTGGAATTGTCTTTTGTCTAAAATAAATTGTAGAGTGATTTTGATACTTAATTTTTAAGTAAATCCATAGACCTCATTTTTTGCGAAATTTCAACTTTCTTGTATTGTTTATTAAAATATATATTTGGGATAATTCACTCTCTAGATGATTTGATAATGCAGATTTATTAGAAATTAATTACTCGCTGTCTCTCTATTTTCACTAAAAAATCTATAAAATTATTCATATTTTGTCTAAACGTTCAAAAAGATTACTATGGCATTCTTGCATCATGTTTTATTTCCAGTAAATTTTTCACATTTTTGCATTCTGTTTCTATGAAAAAGTGCAAAAAACCCATAAAAAGTGTGCATTTATCACATCATTTCACCACCCACCCTCCTCTATTTATCCTACTTTATCATACTTCCACAACCGTCACCACATCCTCATATTTAGTTTTATTTCCTTCTATTCCCTATTTAAGAAAACTAAAAAAATAGAAAAATGATATAAAAAACACAAAACACAGTAGTAAAAAATTTAAAAAAAATAAAAAACACATCAGCGACACCATAGGTGGCTGACCTCCCACTAGTCGCAGCCGGCCACCGCCAGCGCCGCCCTCCCCCAGCTGCGCTGTCCTCCGCGACCACCTGCGGCCTCACTATGCCCACCGCCAGCAGCGACGGCCACTGCGCACCAGCCCCCCTCCCCTCTACCAGAGCTCCGGCCCGCGAACACCCCTCCGCCAGAGGTGCCTCGTCGCCTATCCATCATTGCTACCGCCATCGCACGGCTACCTTCTCCATCACCTCCCTCGCAGGCCATACCGGGGCACGCCAGACACCGCTCCCCCTTCCGTGGTGACCCACCTGCACCCTAACGCACGAGGGAGAAGGTGCATTTTATTTTTTTTGTAAAAATTACAAGTTTTTCCCATTTAGTGTCTGTAATTACAAAGTAGTCCCCGTACATAGTTTGTTTGTGTTTTTTTGTTCTCAGAATTTGCACGGATAACCTTATGTTTGCATATTAATTTGGATATCAATTTCGTATCGTTTTATTTAATGAAAAATATCATGGTGTTGAGTAACTAATTGTCTGCCATTTGGCTATTTATCTAGATTTTTATGACCTTTGGGTAATTAATTAAAATTGTTTAACTGAAATTCTGCCTATTTTACCCAATCTGTACTTTTAAATTCATATCTCACTCAGATTGCTTTATAAATTCCACAAAAATTAGAAATGATGCCTTGAATTGTGATTGAATTACTGTCAAATTTCATCTTAATTGGAGTTGTCTTGTGCCTTGAATAAATTGTAGAGTGATTTTAGTAAATGATTTTTAATTTTATCTTACACATCCATTTTGCGAAATTTCAAATCTTCTCGATTCTATATAAAAATACCAATGTGAGATAATTCACATTCTGGCTAATTCGTTAATGTGGATTTATTAAAAAATAATTACTTGCAATCACTCTGTTTCCACTAAAAAATACAATATGAACAACAACAACAAAGCCTTTTCCCACAATTAAGTAGGTTCGGCTACATGGATTCTTCACCTCCATTCAGATCTATCCTGGGTCAATCTCAGGCTTATATCCACAAAACTAAGATCCCTTTGTTGGTCTCTTTCCAACACTTCTTGGGTCGTCCTCACCCTCTCTTAGTCGGCTCATCATCCCAGCACTCGCATCTCCTAACTGGTGCATCACCTGATCTTCTTTGCAAATGTCCAAACCATCTTAAGCAGTTTTCTTGCATCTTATCCTCGATTAGAGCTACACCAACTTTCTTTCTGATTGCATCATTCTGAATCCGATCTTTATACGTGTGTCCACATATCCACCTTAGCATTTTCATCTCTGCTACATTCATTCTCTGCACATGTCTATGGATCACAAGCCAACATTAAGATCCATAAAGCATAGCAGGTCTCACAACTGCTTTGTAAAACTTTCCTTTAATTTTTAAAGGAATTTTCTTATCACAAAGAACAGAAGAGGCTCCTCTCCACTTTAGCCAGCCTGCATTTATTCTATTAGTAACATCTCCATCAATTTCCCCATCATGTTGCTGAATAGATCCCAGATATCGAAAGGAATCTCTCTTCTGAATGTTATCATCACCAATATTCACCTCGATTCCTTCACCATTGCTTCCATCAAAGGTTCACTCCATATATTCCGTCTTAGCCCTACTTATAGGAAATCCTTTAGTCTCCAACTTATGTCTCCAGACCTCAAGCTTCTCATTTACTCCATCTCTAGTCTCGTCAATTAACACAATATCATGAGCATATAACATACACCAAGGTAACTCATCATGAATCGGACTTGATAACTCGTCTATAATCAAAGTAAAAAGAAAGGGACTCAAAGCAGAACCTTGATGTAAACTAATGTTGATGTCAAAATATCCAATCTTCCCAGACGGGGTCCTTAGACAGGATAAAGCCCTATCATACATGTCCTTTATGAGGTTAATGTATACGATAGGTACTTGTCTCTTCTCCAACACTCTCCACAATATCTCTCATGGGGCAGAATCATAAGACTTCTCCAAATCAATAAAGATCATATGGAGGCTCTTCCTTTTAGCTCTATCCATTGTTCTCCTCAACAAATGGATGGTTTCAATCGTTGAGCAACCTGGCATGAATCCGAATTGGTTTCTTTTATATTGGAAACTTGCCACAACCTTCTTTCGATCACACGTTCCCAAATTTTCATAGTGTGACTCATCAGCTTGATACCTCTATAATTTGAACAATTTTGAATGTCTCCTTTATTCTTATAAAGAGGCACCATGATACTCCTCCTCCAATCTTCAGGCATTTTCTTGCTTCACGAAATAACATTGAATAGATTCGTAAACCAAGTCAAACCACGCTCACCTAAACTCTCCGCACTTCTACATGGATGTCATCTGGTCCTACACCTTTCTTGAGTCTCATAACCTTCAAATAACAAAACCTCTACTTCTTTTCTTTGTATCCATCTATAGCTTGCACGATTCAAGTAACTTCACTACAAGCTAGATTACCCAAAGTGATCTCTCTATTTCCTTCCCCAATGAAAAGTTTGTGGAAGTACTGCTCTCATCTGGTCTTTATATCCTTCAGAGTAATAAACACATGACCTTCCTCATCCTTAATGCATCTCACTTGAGAAAGGTCTATGGTCTTTCTTTCTCTTGCTTTGACCAACCTGAATATATCCTTCTGTCCCTCCTTAGAGTCGAGATTTTTACACAAAACTTCATAAACTTTTGACTTAGCTTTGCTTACGACCATCTTTGCTTCCTTATTCGCTATTTTGTAATTTGTGACAGTTTCCTATGTTCTATCCTTAGACATAGCTTAAAAGTAAGCTTTTTTTATGTTTAGCTTCTCTTGCACCCCTTCACTCACCACCAAGCCTCCTTTTGACCTGGAGCTCCTCCCTTTGACTCGCCTAGCATCTCTTTGGCTACCTTTCGAATACAAGATGCTACTGCCTCCCACATCTTGTTTGCACTACCGCTACAATCCCAAGATAAGTCTTCTAAAACCTTCTCCCTGAAGCTTGCTTGCTTCAGTGGAAGATTCCACCATCTAGTTCTAGTTATCTTAGAAACCCTCCTTTTCTTTATGAGCCCTTTCATTTGTACATCCAAGACTAACAAATGATGTTGGGTTGTTAAACTCTCTCCTAGGATTACTTTGCAATCTTTACAACACAATCGATCTCTTCTCCTCAACGTAAAGTAATCTATCTGCGTTCTAGTTGGCCCACTCTTATAAGTAATTAAATGTTCCTACCTCTTCTTGAAGAGAGTGTTTTCTATGAAAAGATCATATGCCATTGCAAAATCCAGGATGTCTTTTCCCTCTTCACTTCTATCCCCAAAACCATGTCCTTTATGAACACTAAAAAATCCATAAAATATTCATATTTTGTTAGAAAAATCCAAAAAATTACTCTAGACTCATTGCATCATGTTTTATTTCCATTAAATTTTTCATAATTTTTGCATTTTTTGTATAAAAAATGTGATAAAACCCATAAAAGTGTACATTTTTTATTGTTGCATTTTAATTCCTAAAATTCCAAAAAATGTATTTTGTACTCATCTCTGGATTAGGGTTCTAGGAAAAATATGATTTGGCTTTATTTATTATTAAAATTAATTTGGCCTAGTTGTGTGTTTTCTTATTGTATTAATTCACATGCATATTGCATTTTGCGTTCATTTTACACTAAAAGAAAAATACAAAAAAATTGCATTGGAAACCTACATCTAAATTTTTGAATTAACATGAAGTTGTTCCTTTGCCTCCCTGTGTTCGACCCCGGACTTGCCCGGGATGTAAATTAAAGCCAAGACATTCTTCAAAGGATCCTTCTCTCGTTTTGAACGATTCACTAAGTACCCCTATTACAACGGACACAAATTAAAACACGTACTCACTGACTCGTCACTGAGCCACCTCCGAGCCTCGTCCCGAGCCAGCATCGACCACTGAGCCTCGCGTCACGTGCCCCGGTCACGTGAGCACATGAAATTTGCAGGGGGGCTCCTCGAAGTTCTTTAAATTTCAAATAGGTCTTGCTATCACATGTATACCACATGCACTTGGGGTTAATTGCAACCGACCCCCTCTAGGTTTCAATAATTTTAGTTTATCCACTGTGCGTGTGGGAAATTTATAGGGATGACTCACGACATATTTTATTTTCATTTCAATCCTTCTAGGGACCTATTTGAAGTACATTATCTATTTATTCCATGTTTTCTTTGTGTTTATGCCCTTGGACTACTTTGTGAATATCTTGAGCATCTGAGCTCCATTTTAGTTGATTTCAGTTGTGTTTCGAAGATTATTTTATTATATTTATAATGGCATAATTTGATCTTTGTTTTGACACTTAGACTCCAGATGATTAAATCTAGTCAAGTAGTGTAACATACTTAATGATCTTTATGCCATTAATTCTCTGGTCAATGAAAATTACTTCGTGAACCCTTTCTGAAGTTAATCACTTAATAATTGATCTTTTATACTTTTCAATAAGCTCATACTCGCATTTGTACTCGCTTGCATCTTATTGCATGATATAAAAAATAAATAAAAATTATTTGCATGTGTCTGCATTATTTGTATTTTTATGTGTATTGACTTATTAGTTTGTAAATTCAACACTTAATCTGAATAATGAAAATCTAAATAATCACTTAAGAGGATCGTGTCCCTGAGTTCGACCTTGGGCTTGACCAAGTAGAATATGCTTTTATTTAACTGATAAATTTGTAAGCAATTTTGATGGATCCAATTCAGCCGACTACAACGCATTAATTTGACATAATTAAGAGGCTGAATTCACAGTTCATAAAGCATGACTTAGTAATCAGATTTTATTTTTGATTATTTTTATCTATCTGTTATAACTACTCTCTAACATTCTTCTGTTTTAGTTTTTGTGTAAGGAACCGCCCGAGAACAACCCATATCGCTTTTGGAGGAGACAAAATCTGAGGAGGAGTAGAGGAGGAGAGGAGGCAACTATATTAGATAGATAGTTATTTATTTTTACAAATTATTATTGTAATAATTTTAGACTCTTGAGACACTTGGACTCTCTTGGTTTCTTCAGGGTTTGTTTCGCCGAGTGCCGGTGCACTCGGGGGACCTCACCTCGATTTTATGAGATTTTTTAACTTTATTTCAATTTGATTACCATAGATTTGGAGCGTAGATTTAGGACTTCTACTTGTTTGAGCTCGTAATTAGCTAGTTCCACATATTTAATTGTTTATGTATTCCTATAAAACATAATCGAACTTGGCTAAAATAAGCATAAAAAGTTAGCTTAGTTAGATACGAGACCACTCGCCATGAGGAGTCACATACAACGCTAGCAGAACCCGTTGTGGCGGGAACCGAGTAACTCCCAGTACCAGACTCTGGTTTTTTATCTGATTAGTTAACTATTGTTCTTCATGTAATAGAAGTTGCTCATTTAAGGACGATTTCCTCATGCATTATATAGGTAGTTTAATTTATGTCTTTATTTTATGTGCGGATCACCTTGCATGTAGAGTGCTGGAGCAAGGTACACATTTCTATCTCTGCATGCATCATTGTGTTTGATCACGCATCAGCTTTTCCGACTTCCTCCCCCAGTTTTGTTAGACTCAAAATTGTTGGAAATGCGAGCCCACATCGAGCCATTATGCAATAAATGTTATTGCAGATATCATTCCCTGATCTAAAATGAAGAATAAATAGTTTGCATAATAGGTCCCTTAGTACAATTAGGTTTATGTACCGTGGCCATCTTGATGATCATACAACTGTTGATTCAACTATTGAATCATAGAGGCTGGTGCTTGGATGAATATCTAAAGGGTTAGATTGAGGACTCATCAAGCACCGTCAAATGATTGTTAAGAGATGATCTCCAGCCTGAGTAGGAGACGGCAATCCTTTCTCAAATAGGCTGATATCTGAACGACCTTTTGATGCAGTTCGTCTACATAGGAATAGAGATTCGGAGGTGTTAGATTAGTTAGGTCAAAGAGTTGACTTAACGAGATCGAGATAACCAAGGTCCTATATCGTACGTTGTCCCGATATAGGCACGCATCCTATGACCGGAGACAGATGTGTTAGTATATGTCTGAGTATGTACATTTGGCAGAGCAATAGGTTGATGACCTAACCAAGGTCTATACACCGGCGCGCTGGTGTGCATATAAGGGCATATGAGTAATACGATCTCTCAAAGGGATCATACAGGTTCATTTATTGAACTGGAAGGCATGAGCTCACTCATGAGATATTGGGAAGAATCAAATTCCATGCGCACAGTCGTCTCGGTTTGGAATCTTGACTAAATTTATAGGTTTGATATATACTTTTGGAAAGTATATGATCAAGACCTAGGTATGATATACGCTTTTGGAAAGTGTATGATCGATACCAACTCCCAATGATCAAATGAAAAACTTACCGATAGAACCCTGAAGTAGACAATCTAAAGTTGATCTAATACTTCGGGTTTATTCTGAGTCTTCCACTATGCAAAATGTACATGTATTGGGAATACCTGAGGGTGATTTGATCATAAACGATTGTATAATCAGGACGCTTCCATTCCTAGGGAGTGATGAAACGGGTCTAGATTTTAGTGACACCTTTCAGTAGAGAAGTAATCTGATCTTGGTCCAAATGTTGGACATTGATTTGAATGTAATTCAGATGCAATGAGAAGATTAGATTTGCGGTCTTGATTTAATCAAGCATCTATGGGAGGCTCGCGATATGGATTTGAGATATGATCTCAATATCCAAGTCACTATACGTGAAACAATACAATCGCCCTGTCCTTATCTCCAAGTATTCGCGGAGAAAGCACATTATCCTTGAAGGAGTTCACGGATAATTCTATTGTTGATATATATATATATATATATATCCGAGCATTGAGAAAATGGATAATTAAATGTAATTTAATTATTATGATTAATATGAATTCGATTCATATTATAAAGAGAGTTGTCTTAGATAATTAAATGTGATTTGATTATCAAAAATGTGAATAATGTGAATGTGATTCATATTATTTGGGCACATGAGAAAAAGAGATCTAAGATAATTAAATATGATTTAATTATCATGGATATGAATAATATGGATAGCAATATCCAATTATTCATAATATATTCCAAATGTGATTTATAATGTATTAAAGAGAGCTAATTATATTTTATATTTGTTGATTAATTATTAATGTGTATTGGGTACACATTGTGTAATTAATTAATAATTTAAATTATATTTTGTTTTTGGGTTGTGAATGTGATTCACAATTTTCCAATGGCAATATTGCAATATTCTCAAAATTAATTGTGAATTATTTTTGAAGAATAAATCACAACAAAAGTTGTTGAATTAAATAATGGAGAATTTCATGGAAATATGCAATCTCATGAGATTTCATGAGATTGCCCCACTTGGAAATAAGTGGCCGTCCACTATATTCCAATGGGATTGAGATTTCCATGGAATCCGTCTCCTTATTTGATTGGTTTAATTTTAGGATTGATGTATATTTGATTTGTCAAATATATTTGATCTAAATGAAATCACAAGTTGTTGGCTTTTACCAACAGCAATCTTGACCATTGGATTAGACATAAATCAATCTCATCCATTGATTTTATATGTCTCGTGGATTGAGATCCATGGATCCCAAAAACCCTATAAATAGAAAGGCATACGATGCTCTCTTGGGATACATGCTATTGGAGCACATCTCTCTCTCTTTCTTCCTATACGCCTACTCTCTCTCCATCTCATATGGTCGTCCATCATGGATGCCCTAGATGGAGTTCTCCATCGCCGCAACGTCGTCGTTATACTGCCTGGTTGTTTGCTCGTGGATCTCTGTCTCCTTCGATGCGCCTCACTCATGAAGAAGACGACGGATCTCGTGTGTCGAGATCAGGAGATCCACCACTTGGATCATCAACATGGATTTCGAGAAGCACGCGGTTCATCCCCGCGCTCGCAAGCGTCTCCTCCGTCGGATCGGACTTGAGACAGGAGGTCTCTTCGTTTAGAGACTCGATCGCAACCATGCTTCAAGAGGTAATACTATTACTTGTTTGTGGTTTAGAGGAAACGATCCGAGAAGTGTTCTTGGATCATGTGGTTTCGTCGCATGAAAATTTTTTAATTTCCGCTGCATAGAACAACTAATCCGACTAGTCGTTCTTCGTCGTATTCGATATGACGCTCACGCTTCCGTGATGCACTTAAGGATCTTACCATATCCTTCAAGTGGTATCAGAGCCTTAGATCGGTGGTTTTGGATATGATACATTAACCGAGGATGTCTTGGGTTCATTAGGCTTTGCGAAAGTTTTCTTGCATTTCATTTTCGCATCTCTGTTTTGAGATTATTTTCGGCACTGCTTAAATTGTTTAAACACGAAAATAATAATTGGATTTTATTACCCATTAAATAAGAAAACTGCAGGATCTGAGTTTACGTGATTTCGATTCCGTTTGCTCAAGTTATGCTCATTTTAGTGAATATGTATCCACAGTTTCGGAGACTACGAATCTCAACGTAATTAAGATGTTAATTGGAGATTTGAAACACCTTGAAATGTGTGCAAATCACTTAAGTTCTGTTGTAAATCAAATTAGCAAACTTTAGGAACTTACTTTGCTTAATTTAGGATTTAAATTGATTGAGATATGGTATTTTTAGTAAGTGAGGGTCACTGCTGGAAATACTTTCCTAATCAAATACCTAATGATTGTCATTTACTCAATTAGTAAAATTAAATTGTTCAATTTCCTGGAATAATTGTACATAAATATTTGATGATAATTATTTCCTTAAATGACATTGCCTTAACCAATATTTGATTAGATGTGATCTAGATCACTAATTGGTTACATGATCTACATTCCAACAAATATGTTGCTTGGATAGGATTTGGGATTTGTTTAGCAAATCTCATTATAATGTTAATCAAAATTGTTTTGATTATTATTATATGGTATAATTTCGGTTGAAGAACCGATGATCATCTCAAGTACAAAGTAATCTATTTTGCATTATCCTTTCCTGAGGTGGATATGGTATCTAGTCGGAGAGCATTGAGGTTGCGGGTTGCAACGTATGTGGTCCATCCCACTCTCGTCGGTACTGGCCACGACAGCGGGTAGGGTTAGTATAATGCTTAAGAAATCATGATGTATTTCTAATTATTAAAATTCGAAATAATACATATTTGAGATAATACCATAATTCAAGTAACAACTAAAACTGTTTGTTAGATATTAATTGGATCATTAATTTAATATGATTAGAATAATTGGAATCCAATTGAAATTAAAACACTCTATAATAAATAGAGATGTTATTTCCCTTGAAGAATTAATCATAATTAATATGATTCATAATGATTAATTAGAATTTGAATATGATATGGAGGATCACATAAGTGACATCCATGGTCTCCCGTCAAGGCGGAGGGTTCCGTCGTCAGGGATTGTATGTAGGAGATGCCTGTCCGAAGTGATATCTCCTGCATGCAAGCGCATCTGGATCGGGCTCTTCGCTCCTCGAAAGAGTAAGGACGTATGCGTAGTGATCTCAATATCGTGTCCTCATATTATTGGGGCGATAGTGGATTGCGCATAGCGAGTTGTATTCCTGTTGACGGTTGGTTCAATTAATGACGGGTCAACATAACCTTAGGGGTGGTGGGCTCGGGTGTTAAAGACCGAATTGGGAGATGCAAGTTGGACGAGGAATGTGTTCCCGCTTCTTTTTTATCCGAGTTGTAGGTTCTCATATTATTGGGATGCTACAAAGATAAGGAAGGAGATCCCAAATCTTGCTTGAGATATAATGGTAAGTATATCTCTTTCATTGAAAGTGATTAAGGGAATGAACTTTCAACGTTGACAAGGTAAGATAACTTTGATATAAAAATTCCTAAATCAAAGTAAAATATGATATATATATATATGTATAAATATATACACTTATGCAAATTTCTTATTTCAGATAATCCTTCATAAAACCCACTCAATGATATAGTCAATAATAACCGGTATGATATCATGGATTAGACCCATGATCCAGATATTGAACTTGCAGTTGGACACATAATGTATGTGGTTGCAATGTGCAAGTTTCCTCATAATAATGAGGAATGACAATTAAATAGATAATAGGACTACAACCCTAGTGTTTGTATGTCTCTATAGTCTTGATCCCTCATCGGATGTACTTTGGAAGTGACATGTCGATAATGATCGTAATTGTCAAATAATCCTTATAAAGACTTAAGAAGATGTTCTGGCGTACATATGTGCTCTTGACATTTATCATGAATGACATGGTTTATTATAAATATATTGCAGATGGTATTTGATGAATACATGATTCATTAACATATTGTCTGCATTTTGTCTTAAAACACTTAAAAAATGCATGTAAATATCCATTAATTTTCATATTAACAAAACTTCATTCATTATAAAAATGCACTTTTATGCATCATAAAACAATTAAATAAATAAAGGAATAAAAATAAATAAAAAAAGGCGGATTGTAAATATGTATATATGTACAATATGACTTATAAGATATAAATATAGTTGAAGGATATATTTATATAACCTAACCACTGAGACCAAATCAACATGGATTGGTCGACAAGCAAATAAGTAGGCGGAGATAAGAAAGAAAACCACAAAAATAATTATTTATACACTCTACACATTCTTCACTAATTATCAAATAAATACCAAAACTTCAAAGATTTTTAAATAATCCATTTATTCATATTATAACCAAACTCTTCTCCTATATATTTCTCAAAATGTACATAAAAATATAAAAATAAGCTAAAAATATTATCTTGTATTTATTCCAAGAAATTTCACTTTTAAGTTGTCAATTCCTCAACTTTTGAACATCATAACTTTCTGATACGAACTCCAATTTCGCTCTGCTCACTTTAAAATTCATAAAATAATATTCTCTAATCAATGAAGGTGATTTCACTAAAATCGAAGTCCATTGGCAAAAAGTCTGTTTTCGGACCTAATGACAATTAGGTTTCTAGGCCATTTATTTTCTTCAGAACATAATATTTATACTTTTAATGATTTTATAATTTTTAATTACTTATTAATCTTGTATTTTAACAATGAATTATTTCAGAATTTGTAGACACTATTTATTATTTTAAATAAATCAAAAATCCTAACTTGTAGATGAAATTGAATTGTAGAGTATATATTTGTATTTATTACTATATTTAAATTAATTTATTAAAATCTAGAAAAATTCATACAACTCATATTTATTACCCTAATAATTGGCAAAATATACAATAAATAAGTTGTTTACTAAATTATTAATTTTAAAAATATAATATCTATTTTTATGAATACTAAAAACCTATTTAATAATATTTTATTTATAATTAATTAAATTTTTATTATTTATAAAAAACAATTATATCACAAATTAGTTAATTTAATTATCTTTATTTTCATTTTTTTATCAATTTAAATTAAGGTCATTGCTATTTAATATATATTTTATAAGAAAATTTATATCCTAACCTACCAGGTGCTGACACGTGTCAGCACCTAGAGCCTTCTTCTTCAAGAAGGTCCGTTGGCACTCTGTTCCAACGACCCTTCTTCAATCCTTTTTCCTCCCGCCATCTTCCATCTAAAACTCCTTCTAAACCCTACCATCTATTGTTAACAACAAACCTACTCGCCAACCCTTAATAATCAACAACCTACTACTGATTATCCTATTTAATCATCTCTAAGATCAACTGTTCAAATGAACTTTTTCCAGCTCCAGAACTGACTGGTCGACTCCCCACCTTCTTCGTCGTGCGCTGCCTACCTCCGGTGGTGACATCACCTTGTGACCAGCCTGCATGGAAGGAGGATCATCGGAGGAGGGTTCCAAGGCCTCCGCCAGCCTTACATCACGCAACTGCACACGTGTAGCCCTGGTGAACACCGCACCATTGAGCGAAGATCAGGAGGATCTGACAGCCTCCAGTTCCAAGTGAACATTCATCATCATTCATCCTTCGATTCCTCAATCCCCACGCCATAAGTAGTGATATTAATCACACATTTAGCATATCTTAATCACCATATTTAAACCACATCAAGATTGTCGCCCCAATTTGACTTGATTCACAATCAATTTCTCATTTGAAATCACCTTCCTGGAACTCCTTTAGAACTGCAAGTTCTTCTTAAATCCTTGGTTGGTGAATCAAGCAAAACCACTCAATTACAGGTACTCATCATCTTCTGGAGCAAAACCAACTTCATCTTTGACATCTAGAGCATCATCTTCTCCATTGTTGATCCATCAAGGAGTGTAGTTGTTCTTCTAGAACTAGGGTTTGAAACCCTAGTTGACTTCTTTGACTTCCTCCATCTCCCTCAACTCCACCTCACTGCAAGTGAGCTCGGAGGGGATAGGTAATCCACTCCTTGCCCTACATAAGCCTAGCCATCACCAGAGATCGATCATAAGTGGACTGTCGCTATAACCCTTGAATTGGGTTCGAAGACACTCGAAGCATAGACTTGCGAAGCGTTTCCACATCGAGCATCCTAGATAGTAGGACCACCTTCTAATATCAACCGCAAATTTTCAAGGGGTGGGAAATTTGCATTTTAAACCACGAAAGCTTCCAGAATTTTCAACCACCTTCAGAATTTGCATTATTGTAAATAGTTCCCCACATAGGGACCTATTTGCAAAGTCCAGATATTTTCTTGCAAATAGGTCCCTGACCAAGGATCTATTTGAAAGAAAACATTTATCATTTTTTTGTATTTTCTTTTACACATTATTTCTTTGATAGTAGACTACTTTGTGGACCTTGAATCATATTATATAATCATGGTATTTTTCTACATTTTATTATGAATCAAATTTCTAGGATTTTAATCATGATTTTATTCTTCGATCTTCTATCCATCTTGCTTTATTTTGAGCATATTTTGAGCTAGTTGCTCGAGTCGATTTCTCTACTATATAGTACCACTATTACTCTATTTTCTCACCTATTATAGTGTAGATAAATTGATTGAAAAGTATCCCTTTGAAAATAAAATAAAAATTGGAATAATTTAAAATAAAATAAAATATTAAGAATTTCAAAATAAAAAATAGTTTTCTCTATTTAAAAGAAGAAAAGTAAAGAAGGATAAAAATATCACAAAAATACTTCTTTACTCGAATTTTCATGAGTGTGATTTTTTGCCTCCTTGTGTTCGACCCAGGAACACTTACCTGGATAAATAAATAGTTGAACAAACTCCTATTCAGGGTTTGTTGATTTTATTTGATCAATCAAATTTTGACTAGTGGTTTCGACATTGACATTCTTTTTTCCATTGGTAAAATTCCATTTTCAAAATGGAGCCGTTGTTGGGGAGGTGTAGCCACACATGAGATTTTTCGAGTTTTATTTAGTTTGATATTGTCTTTTCTTTCTATATTTTCTTCTTTTCATGTTTTCTCAGTTTTCACGATTTTAATGTGTTTCTTTTTCTTTTATTTTTCTTGGATTTTTTTATTTCCTTTTTTCTTTGAGATTTTTGTGTGATGTTTTTGTCTTTTGAATTTTTTAATTATCTCGGTTTTCATTTCTCGATTTTTATTGGATTTGTATTGAGTCATTTTCTTGGTTTTTATTGGATTTGTAATGAGTCATTTTCTCATTTTTTGAGTCTATTTTGTATTTGATTTCTTTTGAGTTTTTTATTTTTTTCATTTTTATCTATCTAGCTAACCATTTTTCAGGTCCTCCACGATTAGCTGGTTTTATCAGAAGTTGACTCAGCTGAGAGTGTAGAGACCGAATTATTCTTCTTTTATCTAGTTGCGGAGGAGAGGAGCGGATTGAGTTATCCAAGTAGAGTTATATTTTTTGTACATTATTTTTTTTCTATTTTATTATAAGAGAGGGCAATTGCCCATGTTTCTTATTTTAGGAAGGGTTCCACCAAGGACATCCCAACTGTATATGGACTTGACTATTTTTCCATGGTATGTTTCATCAGGTACCGGTGCACATGGAGGACCTCACCATAATTTTCAACTTTTTTCAATTTTTCTTTATTTCACATGATTTTATGGAGTCTACAGGTCCATGTTTGTTTGATTAGATGACTAAAGCAAAACCTAGATCCATAATCTACACTTAGACATAAGTCAGATTGTTTTGAAAATTAAATTCATTCTTACGCTAGAGCCACTGATTAGGACTCAAGTTTTCTTACTTTTGCATGTATTAGCCTAGGTTTTACAATTATTCTATGCAGATCACTTGCATGTAGACTACTGGTGCAAGTTATGATTTCTATCTCTACATGCATCATCATTTGCCATGCATTCGATAATTCTCCCTCCGTGAGAAACATTTTTGAAAATTAACAAGAATCGACATCCTGCTTATGACAAATTTCTCACATAATAAGAACAAAAATTCATTTCTAACTAACTTAAATACATGTATAAGGTTATGTCTAACATTTGGAACATAAAGACATTCTTTAAGTACAAGGAATCTCCCGCTAGGAAATGATAGACTACATGTCCCAACGATGACTGATGCAACAGTTGTATCGGATCCCATCTTGATGAATATCTCCCCTTCACTAAGATTCCTTATTTCCTGAAATAGATGTAATAAATTGCACACATGAACAGAGGCACCAGAATGAATGATCCAACTACCTTCTCATCAATGATAAAATTGGTTTCAATAATGTAGGTAGAGTTTATACATCCAAGCATTATCTTTAGCCTTCTCTAAGGTTTTCAGATAATTTGGACAATCTCTTTTCCATTACCCTGATCATTTGCAGTGATGACATATATGTGTCAGATGTGTGGAAGCTTGAGAAGATGAGTCAACACTTTGACTCTTCTTCTTCACATGTTTATGTAGACTCTTTTGAAACCCATGCTTCTGACTATGTCGTATGCATTTCACCTGGGCATTTTCTATGTCCATATGTTTCTTCCAAAGAACATTATACAGAGACCCCAAAATATAACATCAAACTAATGAGTGGTCCATATTAAAATTTTCATTAAATTTTAATTATTCCATTGACATAGGGTTTGAATTCTAATCCTCAGTGAGCACATAATCGATATGCTCTGCAGAGAGAATAAGATCTAAATTACAGATCCAATTCGAATAATTTGGTCTGGTCAATTGGTTGACCTCCAGAAGCTTGCTGAGCAGATTCATGGATTTCATATCTAAGATTAAGAATGCACTTAGTAGAATATATAAATAATTACGTATTCAAATTAAAATTCTTTGATTAAGGATTTATAATCAAATAGGTCTTGCCTTTTAAACTTTAAAAGCCCATTCCCTTATTAAACTTTCAAAGCAAGAGACATACTTATTGTTATATCTCTAGCAAGACCTAAAATCTCGTTTTTACCTTTGTAATATCCCAATTATATGATAAAGTGCAACTTGGTTAAAATAAGACAACACATTCTGCCTTTCAAGTCCAACTTGCATTTACCAATTCGATCTTTAACACATGGGCCCACTATCCCTAAGTTATAGGAACAATATTGTGCTCACTGCTGATGAATCCCATATTCATCTAATTTATTTATATATTTTATCTCTCTTGCTTAAGAAAATAAATAAAATTCACTGACATTTTTCACTAATTAACTAACACTATGTTGTAAATAATAATTATTGTATATATTTATACCCAGTACAATATACCTATTATTTTATGTGTTTATTATTTATTAAAAATCTACTAAGAATTAGTATAATATTGTATATAATTCGCTTAACCTAATCTATAAGATAAATACAAAAAAATAAGACAAGAATATAAATAAGAAATTTAATACTTTAAATTGCTTGCAAAAATATTTTCTATATATAGATGATTTTATTTCACTTTGACTTTTACATGAAAGTTGTAGATCTTATGGACATCTAAAAATTTCTTGTTGAATTTTTCTAATTCTGCTTCTAGTTGATTCTTTTTTATTTATTTTGTATTTATTCATTTATCTCAATTCTCATTGGAGCCACGTGGCACCATCTTACGGCACCACGTATCCCCGCATCTACGTTGCATTCCGCTGAACTCCAAGCTGTTGGATCATCAGATCCAATGGTTGAGAGACCTTCGTCAACCTCCAGTTCTAACCTCTAAGGGTCACTCCCCTTCGCTCTTGTCCATCCTCACCGACTTTTAACAACCTCTTCACATTCCCTAACCAACTCCTTCCAACACCATCCTCTTCCCGGATCATCAACCACCTTTCTCCATTGAGAAGCAGTTGAAACATCCCATCTAACCACCAGGAACTACCACTCCTTCACCCTAAATGCCCCTACACCACTACTTGAGGCAATGATCCTCCACTTCACGAGCCACCTTCCAATGGCTTCCTTGATTATCGGATATTAAATCAAGCCTAGACCAGCTACAACGAAGCAAGAGCTTCGATGAGACCCTGGTATTTAACCAAGCTAAAAAACTCTATTAGGTGCTTCTCGAGCAGTTCCAATAGGCTATGGAGATCAATGACGAATCAAAGAAGATTCCCAGCTACTCCTCAGACCCTATAGACATCCAGATCCATCATCTTTTTGTTCTTCCTTTAGGTTTGATCTTCATCTGAGTTTGACTCTGTTTTCTCCCTTTTTATTTCATCTATATTAATTAATCAATTCCTATTCTAAGCATTCAAAAATCATTACCGTTACTTCATCTCACAAGCATGGCTTCCAGTCATATCTTTCTACGTCTTCATCAGTATTGATCACTCCACCCCTTTTCCTTTTCTACTCGAAGAAGACGAACATTAGGGTTCAAATCTATCACCTCCAATAGAACCCTCCATCCATATCCATCTCACTTCAATTGTCATCATGTGTTGCTTGCCTTTGTAACTAACCAATGTAGAAGCTCGATGGCTAGAAAATTTATTAAGCTCTGATCTCGACATTAGTCATCATAGCCCCTTAATCGACGGAGCTTACTAGTATATGTCTCACATTCATAAGGCTATCATCTTGTTTATCATGACTCGAGGAAGATATTGTAACCTTAATATTTAGAATAGGTACTCGGAGAAGGAAGTTTACCAATGTTAGAGCTTCGCCCGAGCATTGTCTTCCAAGGAGGAGAGGGTAGAACACATCGTCCAACTTTCGTTTGATATGGTCCTATAGATTAGATCCAATGGTCTTAATCATCCACGAGCTTGATATCCGAAGCAATGCTCATGCCTTAGGGTCGGAGCATCCGAGCCAACCATGAGCCACCAACGAGTGACGTGTGGCCCAAGTCACATTACTTGAACCTTTCCTAAGTCAGATGTAGTGCGCATGTGATATTTAGAAAATTTCAGACCAACCAAGGAAGATTCAATATTTGCAGATAAGTATCACCTTTTGGAAAAATGCAAATATTTCCGAGGGGGTTTCGGTATTTACTAGTTAATCCATTTTATACCTATTTATAATAAAAGAATTAATGTTTTCTTGCATTTATGCCTCTGTAGTGTTCTTTTAATAACTTGTGAGCCACTTCTCCATTTTTAATGAAATTAGCATTGCTGAAAAGCTAGTTTTATTCTCTTTAATTCAATGAAATTAAATCGTTGTTTTGATCTTTAATTTTTTGCATTAATTTTAGAGTAACTATTTTGTCTATCTACCTTATTCATCACTAAAAATTAAATTGGACTTATGTTGATTTGATCTTTTCTTGACAATTATTTATCATTAAATAATTGATCTTGTATGTATTTGATTGTTTAAATAAGTATCATATTGCCTGTTGTATGTCTTTGGGAGTATATTGCATTATCGTTTGTCCAGTAAAATAATTGCATATAAATGCTTTGAAAAATGCATACAGTTTATGTTGCTTTGCATTTTACTTGACCTAGAATATATAAATCACTTAAATAAATACCTTCCAAATTTTATTAGATAATTGCTCATGTTCATGTGTTTGACTAAGGACTTACCTAGGTAAAAATTAAAAATGAGAACTCTTCACGGAGATCTTCTCTCGGCGCTACGTGACTGTCGATTAGCTCAAGCTACAATGAGAGCATATTATTTTAGTCGATTGATGATTCATCAAATACGTATATAGCCTTACTTTTTTGAGAGGAAAAGAGCCTGATCTATGTGCTCTTGTATGTAGGATCTATGACTTAGGATATGCATCTCCAACATACAATCCATTATCATGGAACCCTTCGCCTTGATAGGAGATTGTGGATGTAATTTAATTGATCCTCCACATCTCATTCAAATTTTTATTAATTATTATGAATCATATTCATTAAGATTAATTCTTCCAAGGTAATTATCGCTCTATTTATAATAAACTATTTATTTCAATTGGATTTAATTGAGTTAATCATATTAAATTATTTACAATCTAATTTAACCAACAAAAAATAGATTTTAATTGATATTATTATATAGTATACACACTCACATTGTGCAATTGTATTATTCCTATTAGTTGTTTAAATTACGTAGAGACTTCTCATGCTATCAATCCTTAAAACAGATCAAGAAGGTCAGATAGATAATGCTAACAGGGAACATTGTGGCGTAGGGAACCAATTAAGTAACCCATTAGCATATGCACAACCTAGACACCATCACTGAATCAATACAAGACAATGCAATTGGTACAAATTGTAATAAGAGGTATTACCAGTCATATGCTCTTGGTGACCATTATGATACATATATTGTAATCACTAGAAATCTTAGACATATTAAATTTTTTTTAAAGATCGTAAGTTTCTATTCATATCAAGTGAATATATTTTGCATGGAAAAGTTGACCTCCAACTATTGTATGATAAAATAGGATTTTATCACGAAACAATCATTCAATGGCGATTGATGTTTAATCAATATTTCCATAAATATTAAGAAACAATGTAATATGGAAATTTCATAATTTCCTTTATTTACATTGAATGATAAATAGATTAAGAAATTAGTCTTGATGATCCTATCATTATCTGACCAATCCCCACTAAATATGGAATATCTAGGGCAAAAGGAGTCGAAATCACATGAAATAAATTCAACAATTTACGGGATTAATTCTCAACTTAAATGAAGTGTTTGTTTCATATTTTATGAGAAAAAAATAGTAAAAAAATTAATTTGTTACAAAATCATAAATACATGCAAAAACAATGTCACTGCGAGAGCTTTTTGAATTTTAATTTATGCACCTTTGGTGCCAACAATTGGCTACTATGTTGGGAATATATTTAGACATTCCTGGTACATTTATCCAAAAAATTTTCCATAAAGTGCATTAATATTATCTTTAATGTTAGCGAAAAATAATTCGAAACATGCATCGTATGGAAAACTATGAGTCCCCACCTTTGGTGCCAACAATTGGCTACTATTTTGGGAATATACTTAGACATTCTAGATACATTTTATTATCCAAAAAATCTTCCAAAATGTTCATAAATAATATCTTTAATTTTCGTGAAAAACAATTCGAAACATGCATCTTATGCAAAACTACAAGTCTCCGTGCATCTGATATACAAAATGTTGTTCCCTTAAGGTTTGGATCAGATCCAAAACCTGTAATTGATGAATCCACGATTCATCATATCAATATATTGATCGCAGCAAAATCCCTGAGTAAAATTTCAAATAAATATCCATAAAATCAATAAATTAATAAAATAACTCTTATAAAAAATACACTAATTTTTTTATATTATATTGTACAAAATAAATTAATAATAAAAAATCACAAAATAGATAGCTTTTCACCTATAAATAGCCCAAAATTTTATGTATTTTTAACAATTTCATTTCAACTCGTTTTCGACTAATTCTTTCTCTAATTTGTTTATAAAAATATATGGAAAATTACATAAATATAAAATAAATTTCACCTCAAATAAAAATTCCTAGATGTCAAAGAGAAAAGGATGTAAAGTCTAACTTCCTGGCCAAATTCCCGCTTCGTTTGAACTCCAAATTCACGAAACTCACTTTTAAAGTTTAAGATAGAAAATTATCTATCCAATGAAAGTGGTTTCATTAAAGTTGAAGTACGTTTGCAAAATATGGGTTTTGGGAGGTGTGCATTATATATTATTTAAATATTCACTATTTCTTCATATTTTAAACTTTTCTTAATTAATAAAAAATCCTAAAAAATCATTGTTGTGTTTTATTTTTTTCTACTATTTTATTTTGTTTTCATGTTGTAAATGTATTTTATTAAAAAAATAAAATTAGAAAAGTTTAAAAAAAATTAACATATTGTTTATCTTAATTTTATAAATTCTCCATTTTATCCTCTCATTCTTTTATTCCCATTTTTGGTAGCCAACTTTTATTTAATTTCCAATAACTTCTCCTATTCCATTAACATCCATTCAACTCCAACATTCATCTAACTTCCCATTCAACTCCACCATTATCTGCCCTCCCATTCAACTCCACCACCTTTCTAACATCCCTTTCTCTTATCTTTTTATTCATTTGTTCATCCTCATTTTTACCCATTCATTTTATGTGAGAGAGAGACCGAGCTCCCTGAGTTCAATCGATGGCAGCGTCATAACCGTGGTCGAGCGACAACTGCCTCCTCTCCAGTGAGATCCGTTAGCATTCCGGCCAACGACGCAGCCGCCTCCACGTGCTACTCGAGCTCATCACTCGCTGATGATTTGAGAAAAGAAGAGTGCTCCTAGTGAGCACTTCCCAGGCGATTCCCTTCCATCATAGGTAAGTTCTCTCCTCACATTCCTTATTTCGTCCTTGTTATATTTTGCATTTTTTGTAATCATCATCACTCTACCATTATCTTGACCAGTAACCACCATATCACCACCTCCTCCTCTTTGCATATTTTGTGTTCCTTGTCTAAAAAAATAATAAATAATATATTAAAAAATAATCACAACAAAAAAAGATTCAAAAATTTTTTAAAAAAGGAACGACCAGCATGTGACCGACACTCCCCTTCCACCACTACCACCGTCTCTCTCCTTTAATCACCATGTACTTCAACCACCGCCCGTTGTGCGATCCTCCATCCACTGACAGCCACCCACCAGCGCAAACGCCTCCTCTAGAAGCCATCACTATCACCAGGTCTCCCTTACTCCTGGCTGACCACCCACTTGCGCAGAGCCCTCCTTCCATCGCGCAGGCGTTTGCTCCCTCCTCCAAGGTCGTCGCGCGGTGCCCACCACCCGCCACTACGCTGCCTATGTGGATGCTCTAGTTCCATCATGATGCCACCCTTGCGTGTGCCACAGCGTACTCTAGTGTGCCCACATCCACTTGTTGTCTGCGATCGCACCACAAACGCCGCCCAACGTCGCCACCTCGACCCCACCCGCACGAACGACGTCGCCCCTCCGCGACCTTCTCCCCTTTGTGTGCCCTATGGAGAAAGAATGTCCTATTTTTTATTATAAAAATTGCATATTTAGTCCTACATGTTTTTCTACTTGCAAAGTAGTCCAAGTACATAGTTTGTTTGTATGTTTTTTGTTTTTTGACTTTACACGGATAAGTTTGTGTTTGCATTTTAATATGGACCTCAATATTGCATCATTTTATTCAATGAAAAATGACACTATGTTGAGCAACTAAATGTCTATCATTTGGATATTTATTTCTATTTTTATGAGTTTTGAGTAATTAATTAAAATTATTTAAGTGAAAAGGTTCATATTTTACCCAAACTGTGGTCTTAATTTTATCACTAACTCATGGTTTCTCCAAAAATTCTTCAAAAATTAGAAACGATTCACTGAACTATGGTTTAATTACTATATAAATTTCATATTAATTGGAGTTCTTTGTGCCTTACAAAATTGTAACGTGATTTTCGTAAAAGGTTTTTAATTAAATCCACATATTATTTTTTAAAATATACTCATATAATTACCTTCTTGAGATAAATTTGTTTTTGGATGAATTAATATTGTTGATTTATTAGGAAATAATACTCACTCTCACTCTGTTTACATTAAAAAAATCCAAAAAAAATCATATATTGTCAAAAAATTCTAAAAAAAATTATTGTAGTCTCATTTCATCAATTTTAAATGCTAGCAAAATTTTCATAGTTTTTGCATTCTGTTTATGTGAAAAAATGCATAAAAACCCATAAAAGTATACATTTTTCATTATTGCATTTTAATCCTTAACATTCTAAAAAAATATAATGTTATGCATTCATTATTAGATTAAGTTTTTATAAAATATATTTTTTCTAAATTAATTTAATTTCATATTAAAATTAACTTGGCTAAGTTGTATGCTTTCTTATTAACTTAATTCAACTGCATTTTTCATTTGCATTCATTTTTTCCGTTCAAAAAATAAAAAAATTAGCATTGAAAACCTGGACCTAAGTTTTTGAATTAACCAAAGTTGTTCCTATGCCTCCCTGTGTTCGACCCCAGACTTGTCCAGGATATAAATTAAAAACCGAGTCCTCTTCACAGAGATATTTGATTTGGTTCTGCATGATTTGCTAAGTACCCATATTACAACAAGTACAAACTATATAACGTATTTAGCGACTAATCAGATGACGTCATTGTCGGGGAGGCAAATGGCTTAGGGATTCATTGGAAAAATTAGATTTACGTTTTCTCTCACTCGTGTAGTCTGACACCCGAGCTGCCTTGTACTTATTCCATTTTTTCTCAATTATTTATCTACTCATTTTGTATATATTTTGCTGTATATATCTTTAATACAAATCTGATTTTCCGTGCGAGGGCTCGATAAACTTGGAGTGCATCAGAGGTCGATGGACATGATGCGCACCGACTGCTTAAGATCATGGAAATTCTAATTTATTTCCGAGAGCATTTTTAAAATTTTTGTAATTATTGTGTTGTAATAATCTAGGTAGTTTGCTCATTTACAATGGCTCTTGTTTGAGAGCTCACACGTGTAAAAAGAGATTTGGACATTATTTTGTGGTGTCACTCACTGGTGAGGGTGGGGCTCGACTTGAGTGGTGAAATTAAGGATATGCACATGGTAGTGTAACTTCAAATTTATTTGTACCCATAATAATTTAGGACACACATATCTTATAAGATTTACATATTTGATAAGATTCATAATGAGACGGACATAGACACGTATTACTTAGTTCAAATTAACACAATTCTTTCCCGCTAATAGTATATTGTTTAAGTGCGGTCTTCTCGATCTGCATGTATTAAGTGTACATTTAAAAATTCATTTTTGTATAAGACATGGACAGTGTTGGGAGTAACTGTAAGTATACCTTCTTCTGAGCATGCATCATCATTTCATGTTTGCATTTTGATTTTAGACTCATCCCTTTTTTTACAACTTAAGATCAAAAAGTAAATTAGGACTGAACAGTAGATGTGTTTGTGTGTTCAGATTAAATTTCAAGTTACAACCTAACTCTAAAATTGGGATTGAATTGAGCAGGTCGATTAAAAAATTAGAATAAAAAATCTTGTTCACGGGTGCATAAAGCCCTTATTGTTTGAATTTACTTGCAAGTGAGAGAAAGAGACGACAATAGGATTGAGCCATGTCAGGATTTTTGTGTAGACTACTGACTCTATAAAAATAATTAGCCACTTTTCAATGAAGATCTACGGGTAGCCAATAAATGGTTCGGATTTCCTTAATAGAGTGGGAGGTTTAGAGGACATCTTTTAAGGTTTATCCTAATGAAAAGGGTAGTCATATTTATACAATCAGCATTTACTTCTATATTGGCTGAAAGTGAGCGCAACTAGTCGTAGAAATCAAGACATACTGTAGGAAAATAGGGGCACCTACAGCTCATTAATCTTTCAAATATTGCAATTATCACCAATTAAAATTGATCAGATAATTCGGACAAACATTTATGGCCATCACGTGTTGAATTTGTGAAATTGAAGGTTTGAATTGTGTTTTTATTGTGTGAGTTTACTCCGCACATTTATGTGCACTAAAGAACTAGCACCTCATTGAATATTGTGTTCGAAATGGTTCTTTTGACATCGAAGATGACTAATTAGAGGATATTTATTCGGACTTCGTGAATCTCTCGTTGAACCCTCCAAGAATTATGTCTTCAAAGGTCTAGGCGTAACCTGTACCATCCTCGATTCATGACCCTCTTTAACATAGGATCTCTCACCCTCGGGATGGTCACTCTCAAACGATTCCCTTTCTCTCCTTCCACCTTACCGAGGAATACATTCGTCTTGGTGAGAATATATTGATTCCTAAATCCTCTTATAATCATGACTACATTGTCGATTCAAGCCCTAAATAATTTTCAAGTAAAATGCCTCCAAAGAAGATAGAAGAGGAAGAAGAACACCCCGAAGACCCGATGAGAATGGTACTGGACAAATTAGCTGCATCTGAGCAGCAATAAGCATTACTCAGAGTTCAATTAGGACAGCTCAATGTTGGGGTCAAACCACCAATGGATACAACGTACAACCTCAGACAATACATAATCAAAATTATTGATCTCGGAAGAACTTGAAGTTGATTTTGAGTTGAAGCCGCAGTTTCTGAACTTGTTGCCACATTTTGATGGGAATGCTTTTTAGGAGCCATACACATTCCTAAGGGTTTTTGAGCTCATCTGTGCTAACCTCAGGCATCCTAAGGTTGGTCTGGATTACATTAGGCTCATAGCCCTTTCATTCGCCTTGGGTGACAAAGCCGATTACTGGGTAAGGAACTTGGGAGTTACATTCACCACTTATGCGCGGTTCAAGGACCTGTTTCTGAAGAAGTTCTACCCCCTGAGTAGGACTAACATGATGAGGACGTGCATTACAAGCTTTTCCCAGTGACCCCATGAAACCTTCTATGATGCATGGGAAAGTTTTAAGGACATCCTGCAAAAGTGTCCTTGTCATGGATTAGATGACATCATCTTGATCCAATCGTTCTTCATTGGTCTTAACTCTGAGATGTAGGGTTTAGTGAGTGCTTCCTGTGGAGGCAACTATAAATCACGAGGATCGGATACCGTATGGAAGGTACTCAAGCAGATGGCTGAAACCAGCCACTCACAGATGGCCAGCAGGGCACATACATCATCCCCCAATTCACTCTTATCTGGAGGGGGAAAGTCAGTTGTGGTTGATTCCTCTCAGGACATAATCCCTAAGATGGAGCTTATTGCAGACAAGTTTACTGTAGTCGAGAGGATTGACAGGAAGAATGATGAACTGGACTAAAGCGTCTCCAAAATTCCCAAATAGATGGAGGAATTGACTGAGAGGGTATCTAAGTAAAATATACATGTCGTGATTGCACCTCTACTCCCGTATACCAAGTTCACCATGTTCAGGAGCAGTTGGTGTTAGGTCAACCCCAGCCATGGGAGCAAGATCAGTCCTATGCCTACTCTTTTCAGCATTTCCCTCCATTGGCAAATACAGTTCAGGAGGTTCCTGTTGGAAATGCGAGCCCACGGAGAGCCATTATGCAATAAATGTTACTTCAATTCACTCCTTAATCTGAAATGAAGAATAAGTAATTTGCATAATAGGTGCCTTAGTACAATTAGGGCTATGTACCATGGCCATCTTAATGATCATACAACTATTGATTCAATAATTGAATCATAGAGAATGGTGCTTGGATGAATATCTAACGAGTTAGATTGAGGACTCATCGAGCATCGTCAAATGATTGTTAAGAGATGATATCCAACCTGAGTAGGAGATGGCAATCCTTATCTCTAAAGGATGATATCTAACCGACCTCTTGATGCAGGTCCTCTGCATAGGAATAGAGATTCAGAGGTATCATATTAGTTAGGTCAAAGAGTTGACTTAATGAGATCGAGACAACCAAAGACCTATGTCGTATGCTGTCACGGTATAGGCACGCATCCTCTGACCGGATACGGATGTGTTACTATATGTCTGAGTATGTACATTTGGCAGACAAATAGGTTGATGACCTAACCAAGGTCTATACACCGGCACGCTGATGTGCATGCAAGGACATATGAGTAATACGATCTCTCAAAGGGATCATACAGGTTCATTATTGAATCGGAAGACAAGATCTCACTCATGTGATATTGGGAAGAACCAAATTCTGTGCATGACCATCTCGTTTTGGAATCTTGACTAAATTTGTAGGTTTTGATATATACTTTTGGAAAGTATATGATCAACACCTGGGTATGATATATGCTTTTGGAAAGTATATGATCGATACCGACTCCCAATGATCGAATGAGAAACTTAGTGACAAAACCCTGAAGGAGACAGTCTAAAAGAGATCTAAAACTTAGGGGTTAATCTAGGTCTTCCAGTATGCAAGATGTACAGGTATTGGGAATACCTAAGGGTGATGTGATCATAAACGATTGTATAACCATGACGCTTTCATTCCTAAGGAGTGATGAAACGGGTCTGGATTTTAGTGACTCCTCTCAGTAGAGAAGTGATCTGATCTTGGTGCAATTGTTGGACATTGATCTGAATGTGATTCAGATATGATGAGAAGATTAGATTTACGGTCTTGATTTAATCAAGCATCTATGAGAGGTCCGCAAGATCTGGATTTGAGATGTGATCTCAATATGTAAGTCACTATACGTGGAACAATACAATCACCTCATCCTTATCTCCAAGTATCAGCGGAGAAAGCGCATTATCCTTGAAAGAGTTCGTGGATAATTTCATTGTTGATATATGTATCCAAGCATCGAGAAAATTGATAATTAAATGTGATTTAATTATCATGGATAATATTAATTTGATTCATATTATAAGAGTTATCTGAGATAACTAAATGTGATTTAATTATCACAGGTGTGACTAATGTGAATGTGATTCATGTTATTTGGGCACATGAGAAAAAAGATCCGAGATGATTAATTGTGATTTAATTATCATTGATATGAATAATGTGGATAGCACTATCCATATTAATCATATATATTATGAATGTGATTTATAATGTATTAAAGAGAGAATATTGTGATTTATAATTAATTATTGATGTGAATTCGATTCATATTGGATGATTAATTAAAATATATTTACATTTTGTTTTGGGATGTGAATTTGATTCACATTTTTCCAATGGCATGATTGCAATATTTCACAGGATAATTATGATTTTTTTTGTGAAATAATTTACAACAATTGTTGTTGTTAATCCTGGAGATATCATGAGATAATGATATCTCATGAGATAATGACATCTCATGAGATGTTGGTAGCCGTCCCCCTTTTTTGGGATATGGTTTATCTCCTCATTATCTCCAAGGATAATTAATTGATTTGATATTAATTTAAGTACATTGATTTATCGATATATATTAATTTTAATTAAATTAATTGTTGTTGTGTTTTCACAACAAGATCATAGCCATTGAAAGAAACACAAATCTATCTCAATCGTTGATTGTGTGTTGTCCATGGATTGAGATCCATGGACTCCCAAAACCCTATATAAGAAGAGGCACCCCTTGCTCTTTGAGATGGATAATTAATGAATGCTCTCTCTCTCTCTCTCTCTCTCTCTCTCTCTCTCTCTTCTCCACACACCAAGCCTCTCTCTTTCTTATAATGGCCATCCATCATGGAGCCATTGTGAGAGTCGTCATCGACGCAGCATCATCGTTATGCTGCCGTATCATCTACTCGTGGATCTTCATCTCCTTCGGTGCATCTTGCTCTTGAAGAAGATGTTGGATCTCGTGTGACAAGATCAGGGGATCCGCCGCTTGGGTCATCAACATGGATTGCGAGGAGCACACATCTCATCAACATGCTCACAAGCGTCTCCTCCGTCGGATCGGACTTGAGACAGCAGGTCTCTTCGTTTAGAGACTCGATCGCAACCACTCTTTAATAGGTAAACCTTATACCTAATTGTGATTTAGATGAAATGATCCGAGAAAGGTTTTTGGATCATGTGGTTTCATCATATTAACATTTTTAAATTCTGCTACGTCGAGCGACTAGTACGACTAGTCGCTCCCGATCCCATTCGATGCGATCATCACGCTTCTGTGATGCACTTGAGGATCTCCCCATATCATGCAAGTGGTATCAGAGCCATGTTATCTAATTTTTTGATGAGATCCATGAACCTACGAAGATTTGGATTCGTTCGGGTTCGTTAAGATTTTAGCATTTCAATTTTCGCAGCCCTGTCTTGTGATAAAATTTCGGCCCTGTTTAAAACATCTAAACAATAAATTTTAAACTTGATAATGTTCCTCATTAATGAAGTAAACAATAAGATTTGAATTTGCGTGATTTGGAATCTGATAACTCAAGTTATGATGTTTTTAATAACCATATATCCACTGTTTCGGGAATGATGGTTAGTGACGCAATTAAAGAGTTAATTACGTATCTTAAATGCCTATAAATGCATAATTATCACTTGGGTTCTGTTTTCAATCAAATTAGAAATAAAATAAATTTAGTTTACATTAATTGGATTTAAATTGAACGAGTTATGTTAATTTTAGTGAGTATGGGTCACTGCTGGAAATTAACAAACTTGACATGAATCTTGTAATTGTCATTCAAATAAATTAATGGAAATTAATTGTTAATTTTCTGAAATGATTATTGATAAATATTTGTGAAACATTTAAAGATGATAATTATTTCCTTGAATGACATTGCATTAATCAAAATGATAAGATAGTTGATCTTGATCACAATTGGTTAATATGAAATTTCCAACAAACATTGTTTTCCTGAAAACTCTAGTTTATCCTACAATAGTTGTAGGACAACTTTTACATGCAAAAGCTTGTTGCTTGAATAGGATTGGGGATTTGTTTAGCAAATCTCCTTATAATATTATCAAATGGTTTTGATGAATATTATATGATATAACTTCGGTTGAAAAACCGATGAACATCTCAAGTACAAAGTGATTAGCTAGGCATTTTTTCCGGAGGCAGATATGGTGCCTAGTCGGGAAGCATTGGGGTAGCAGGTTGCACCGTGTGTGGTATGTCCCACTCCCGTCGGTACTGGCCATGACAACAAGTAGGGAACAAATGATGCTTGAGAGATCATGATGCATTTTCTAATTATTAAAATTTGAATAATACGTATTTGATATAATACCATAATTCAAGTATCAATTGAGAATGTTTGTTGGATATTAATCAGATCATTAATTTAATATGATTAGATTAATTAGAATCCAATTAAAAGTTAAACACTCAAATTTTTAATAGAGTTGTTATTTCCCTTGAAAGAATTAATCGTAATGAATATGATTCATAATGATTAATTAAAAATATGAATATGAAGTGGAGGATCAAATAAGTGGCATCCATGGTCCCCCGTCAAGGCGAAGGGTTCCATCGCCAGATATTGTATGTAGGAGACGCATGTCTGAAGTGACATCTCCTGCATACAATCCATTTGGATCGGGCTCTTCACTTCTCGAAAGAATATGGACGTATAATAGTGGCCCCAATATCGGGTCCTCATATTATTGGGGCGATATGGGATTGCGTATAGCGAGTATTAAGCCTGTTGACAGTTGATTCAATTAATGACATGTCAACATCACCTTAGGGGTGGTGGGCCTAGATGTTAAAGAACGAATTGGGAGATGCAAGTTGTACTTGTAAGGCAGAATGTGTTCCCGCTTCCTTTTATCCGAGTTACGGGTTCTCATATTATTGGGATGTAACAAAGATAAGTAAGGAGATCCTAGATCTTGATGAGATATAATGGTAAGTATATCTCTTACATTGAAAGTGATTAAGGGAATGAACTTTCAGTGTTGACAAGGTAAGACAACTTTGATATAAAAACTCCTAAATCAAAGTAAAATATGTATATATATAAATATATACACTTATGCAAATTTCTTATTTCAGATAATCCTTCATTAAACCCACTCAATGTTATACTCAATAATAACCAGTAAAATATCATGGATTGGACTCTTGATCCAGATATTGTACTTGCAGTTGGACACATAATGTATGTAGTTGCAATGTGCAAGTTTCCTCATAATAATGAGGAATGGCAATTAAATATATAATAGGACTATAATCCTAGGGTTTATATGTCTCTATAGTCTTGATCTCAACGAATGTACTTTGGAAGTGACATGTCGATGGTGATCGTAATTGTCGAATAATCCTTATAAAATCAAAGAAGATGTTTTGGCATACATATGTGCCCTAGACATTTAATCATGAATGACATGGTTCTCTGCATTATGCAGAATGGTAGCTCGAAAGAGATGATGTATTCGAAATGTTTGAATACGTGCCTGAACCAATGTTTTAAGAGTCTAGATGGATGTAGAAAAGATGAGTGTCATCATTCTACTGCCTATACTCTAGTCATTCAGAAGCTTCATAATATTCATATTGTATGAATTTAATGAAGCATGTATAAATGTTTAAATGCTCTTACCTTGAATTCTTCTGAATTTAACATAAGAGATCCTTAGTCTTAAGCAATGGTTGTTTATAGTTAAAGGGAGAGCAGTGGAAGCATGGGTCAGACCCAAGATGAGAAGGATAGTCAAAGAGTTGACCGTACTTCTATGACTTCCATATGACATCCTAAGAGTTGGATGAATGCCAATACTGCAATAAGTTGGTGTGTTGATAGTATGACAATCAAGTATGTCTAGAATTCTTAGAGAAGCACTCGGATAGAGCATCAGAATAATCTACATAAATCATTGATATTGACTTTCTTATTGAATAAGATAAAGTCTTATAATTGTATCTCAAGCTTCTAACAACACTTGCAATGGGTTGCCTATGTTTTAGAAGACTGGAGAATTTGATCTTCTGATTTAATAGTCATCTACATGGATTTTAATGCAATTGTTGCAACAATATCTATTGGATAGATGGACTTCATATTTTTAGTGGGAGAGACCTTTGTCTCAAAGAATGTCTCTACGACTTAGATATAAGAATACACTCATAGTTTATTTCTAAATGATGGAAATAAACATGAATTATGGAATAAACCTATCATAAAAAGTTTTGATGAATATATTTCAGATAGTAATCTGGCATCTAGCGGACTCTACTAAATTAGAAAAGTAATGAATGGTTCATTAAGATTTCTAATATTGAAATTAAACCTTTAAAAGATCAATACGAGGATGAAGATCATTCAACAATGATCTGGCATCAAACGCTGGGCATTTATCTGTTGATTTTATCAATAGACTGATAAGAGATGATACTTTAGAATGTCTAAAAATTTCAAAGCTGACATATGTATTCAAAGTAAAATGTCTAATACACCCTTCTCTGGGAATGGTGTTAGATGTTGAGGTATTCAAGATCTCATACATGTTGATGTATGCGGATCATCTATATCATAGTAAACATTATGGATATGTGATATCTATTGATGATTATGTATGATATGAGATTTCTTCTCTTCACCTAAGAAACCTTTGAAGTGTTCAAAGATTTCACAATTTTGGTTTAGATACAAAGTTTAGAAGGATGAAATGAATTTGATCTAACCTAGGTAGCTTGTACCTATTAGATAAACTCAGTGAATACCTTATGGAGATATGAATATCATTTATATCTCACTCCTCCCGATAAACCTAAACTCAATAGAGTTGTAGGGAGATACAATTGGATCATATGTGACATGATTTGATCAACGATGAATTTTAGCATAATTACCTCTTATTTTCTAGGTATGTATGTAGTAGAGACTACATTATATATCCTTAATAAAATTCCATGCAAGTAAGCTGGAATTGAGAACTAGAGAGTGCTACTTTATTAGGAAAATAAAGGATGGTATTGTATACCTACTTTATGACCTTGAGATTCTTAAAAGATCTCATCTCTAAGAATGTTATTCTTAGAGGATTGAGACTCTTGAGAATCAAGATAAAAATGAAGTAAAGGAACTCATTGAATCTTGAGATGATAATGAGGCTCCTGAAATCGGAAACCAAAAGGACAATTAAAGAGGAAACACTAATACCTCTTCAAATGAGTTTGAGGATGTATTCCATGTGTCAGTTAAGTCTGACAATGATCGGACTTCATGTGATGAAGCTCCTGAGGATAATGACATGGAAAGATGGATTTTAGCAATAAAGTCTAAAGTAGACTTCATATAAAAGTGTTGTATATGGACCCTCGAGGATCCACCTATAAGGGTTAGACCCATTAAGGTGTAAATGGATCTTCGAGAGAAAGAGGGAATCTAATGAGAAGGTAGAGACCTTCAAAGCACGGTTCACAGCCATGAGCTACACACCAGAAGGAAAGACATTGCTCGCATTGAGACTTGCTATTCAGTAACCATGCTTAAGACCATCGTATTATTGCTCATTGTAGCTACACAACTTGCCTTTGATGTCTTCAAGATGGAAGTCAAGATTGCATTCCACTCTAAGGATATTCACATGAAGTAGCCCTAGGGCTTCATGGTTGAGGAAAGCAAGATGTTCAAGCTAAAGAACTCCATCTATGGACTCAAATAAGCTTCTTATAGTTGGAACATAAGATTTGATGAAAATATAAATGTTATGATTTCAAATAGAATCTTGATGAACCATGTGAATCTTAGTGGGAGTACCAATGTGTTCATCTTGCTAAATATAGATAATATCCTAATCATTTAGAATGATATAAGGATGATAATAAGTGTTTTATGATCTGGCTATTTCATATCTTGAGATATGATCTCAAGGATACCTCTTAGATTTTAGTTCTGAAGTTGTTCAGAAGCAAAACGAAGAGAGAGAATTGTGATTGTCACATTATTGGTACATCCTGGATATATTCTATCCAAGGAAGGCTCCTTTCCCTTAAGAGTTGGTATTGACCTTTCTGAAGGGATAGCATATCAAGTGTTGATGATGCTAAAACTGCTTGCCCTTGTGCATCGGTTGCTAGAAGCCTGGTATGTGCTAAATATGTACGAAAAGCCAGATGTCTGCCATGCAATGGGAGTAGTAAACTATTGCTAATCCTACTATGGAGATAAAACACTTAGTTGCAGTAATAAAACAATATCTTCAAAGATGACAAGACTTAGAAATAATGATCTCAAAGTCTCATAATCGGGAACCTAAGACTTTATAGATAGTGATCTAAAAGGTCTTAACTACAAATACCTTAAGAGATAGAGATCTCTGGGAATAAGGATAATTGAAATTACATACTGGTTATAACGATTGTTGAGTTGTAGTGTCAAAGATATTATGATTGCCTCAATATTGAGTATTAGTTGAATAAGATGCAACATTCGCATTGGATGCGAGCACTGTTGCTAGGAGATATGCAAGTGTTGTAAAAGGACTTGGCGTAGTCTTTTGGGAACAGAGTGACTGATCAGCTTACATATCTATTTCTCTAAATAGACTATGATTGTCACATGAGTGTGGGTTTAAACTATTAGCACATTAATGGCTCTTTGGGCTAGTGGGAGATTGTTGGACATCCGAGCCCACAATGAGCCATTATGCAATAAATGTTATTGCAATTCACTCCTTAATCTGAAATGAAGAATAACTAATATGCATAATAGGTCTCTTAGTACAGTTAGGTCTATGTACCATGGCCATCTTAATGATAATGCAGTTATTGATTCAATAATTGAATCATAGAGGATGGTGCTTGGATGAATATCTTAAGAGTTAGATTGAGGACTCACTGACCATCGTCAAATGATTGTTAAGAGATGATCTCCAGCCTGAGTAGGAGATGCCAATCCTTATCTCTAAAGGCTGATATCTAACTGGCCTCTTGATGTAGGTCCTCTGTATAGGAATACATTCAAAGGTGTCAGATTAGTTAGGTCAAAGAATTGACTTAATGAGATCGAGATAACCAAAGACCTATGTCGTATGCTTTCACGGTACAGGAACGTATCCTCTGACCGGAGACAGATGTGTTACTCTATGTCTGAGTATCTACATTTAGCAGACCAATAGGTTGATGACCTAACCAAGGTCTATACACCGGCGCGCTGATGTGCATGCAAGGGCATATGAGTAATACGATCTCTCAAAGGGATCATATAGGTTCATTACTAAACCGGAAGACATGAGCTCACTCATGAGATATTGGGAAGAATCAAATTCCATGCACAATCGTCTCACTTTGGAAGCTTGACTGAATTTGTAAGTTTGATATATACTTTTGAAAAGTATATAATCAACACCTGGGTATGATATATGCTTTTGGAAAGTATATGATCGATACCGACTCCCAATGATCGAATGAGAAACTTAGTGATAAAACCCTGAAGGACACAATCTAAAAGAGATCTAAAACTTAGGGGATAATCTAGGTCTTCCAGTATGCAAGATGCACATGTATTGGGAATACCTGAGGGTGATGTGATCATAAACGATTGTATAACCATGATGCTTCCATTGAAGGATATGGAGAATCCTCAAGCGCATCACGGAAGCGTGTCGATCGCATCGTATGCAATCAGGGCAACTAGTCGCAATAGTCGCTGGATGCGGTGGAAATTAATTTTTTTCAACAAGTGATGAAACCACATGATCATGAGAACATTTCTCAGATCATTTCATCAAACCACAAAGTATAAGGAATACCTCTTGGAGCGTGGTTGTAATCGTGAGATCCCAAACAAGCGATCCTTTTGTCTTAAGTCCGATCCACGAAGAAAGTACTTGCAGGCGCGATGATGAGACGCGAACCTCCCGCAATCCTCGATGAAGATCCAAGCAATGAATCCCCTGATTTCGTCAAACGAATCCGTCGTCTTCCTTTAGAGAAAGCAGTCCCAAAGAAGAAGGAGATCCTCGAGTCGTCGAAGGCGAAGGCGAGAGACTCTCCTTCTCAATGCACAAAGTGGACGGCCACCTTGAATAGAGAGAGAGAGGTAGGCGAGAATGAGAGAGAGAGAATAGTAGGCTTCTACAACTCTTAATTATGTACCTTGAAAGGCTAGGTTATCCCTCCTTTTATATTAGTTTAGGATCCAATGGATCTCAATCCATGGGACACATAGATCCAACAGCCATGGTGATCTATGTATTAATCAATGGCCAAGATTGTTGTTGGCTAAAAACCAACAACATTAATTTATATTTAAATCAAATATATGTTGCAACATTATCAATATAATTTAATTTAACATAAATTAATTATTAAGAGATAACAATTTAATAAAGGGGAGATAACAAATTCCCTCCTAAAATTGAGGGGGCGTCACCTTTGACTATGTCATTGGTGAGCCACCTCATTTGGTGGTTATTTATCTCTCTTTTATTTTATATTATTATTTCTTAATGTATTTATTCACCAAATTAATTTGGGAATATTTTAATCATGCCATTGATAAATATGTGAATCATATTCACAACCCAAACTAATTTGTAAATTGCATTTCTAATTAATTAATTAATGTGAATCCAATCCACATTAATAATTAACAAATGCTATTTACAAAATTCTCTCTCTTCGATATGTATATTATAAATCACATTTATAATATACAAATTATCATGGATAGTATTATCCACATTCTCTAATCCTTGACAATTAAATCCCATTTAATTATCTTGGATAATTATTCTCATAATATGAATCTCATTCATATTATGCTTGATAATTAAGTCTCATTTAATCATAAAGTCCTTCTTGCTTGGATATGTAGTTCATCAAATGAATTGTTCTTGAACCCCTTCAAGAATAATGTGCTTTCTCCACAGATACTTGGAGATAAGGACAAGGCGATTGTATTGTTCCACGTATAGTGACTTGGATGTTGAGATTTCATCTCAAATCTAGATCTTACGAACCTCCCATAGATGATTGATTAAATCAAGACCGCAAATCTAATCTTCTCATTGCATCTGAATCTCATTCAAACCAATATCCAATACTAGGACTAAGATCAGATTGCTTCTCTACTGAAAGGAGTCACTAAAATCCAGACCCGTTTCATCACTCCCTCAGAATGGAAGCGTCATGGTTATACAATCTTTTATGATCACATCACCCTCAGGTATTCCCAATACCTATACATCCCGCATACTGGAAGACCCATGGTCAACCTGAAGATCAAGATCAATTTTACACTGTCTTCTTCAGGGTTTGATCACTAAGTTTCTCAATCTTGGTCATTGGGAGTTGGCATCGATCATATGCTTTCCCAAAGCATATATTATACCTTAAAATTCATGTCATGCTTCCAAAGCACGATGACCATGCATGGAATTTGATCGGTCCTAATACCTCATGAGTGAGCTCATGTCTTCCGGTTCATAAGTGAACATGTATGATCCCTTTGAGAGATCATATTGCTCATATGCCCTTATATACACACCAGCTCGCCGGTGTATAGACCTTGGTTAGTCCATCAACCTATCGGTCTGCCAAATGTACATACTCAGACATATAGCAATACATATGTCTCCGGTCAGAGCATGCATGCCTATGCTGTGACAACATTCAACATACGACTTAGGTTATCTCGATCTCGTTAAGTCAACCTATTGACCTAACTAATTCGACACCTCTGAATCACTATTCCTATGCAGAGGACCTGCATCAAGAGGTCCGTCAGATATTAGCCTATGTGAAAAAGGATTGCCATCTCCTACTCAGGCTGGAGATCATCTCTTAACAATCATTTGACGGTGCTTGATGAGTCCTCTATCTAACTCCTTAGATATTCATCCAAACACCAGCCTCTCTGATTCATTTATTGAATCAACAGCTATATGACCATCAAGATGGCCATGGTACATAACCCTAATTGTACAGAGGGACCTTATAGTGCATTCATTCATTTAATTTCAGAAAGGGAGTGAAACATCAATAACTTTTATTGATAAACAAATATATATTACAATAACACTTATTGTAAGAATGGTTCACCCAGGGCTCACAAGTCTAACATCCATTCCTAAGGAGTGATGAAACGGGTCTGGATTTTAGTGACTCCTCTCAGTAGAGAAGTGATCTAATCTTGGTCCAATTGTTGGACATTGATCTGAATGTGATTCAGATACAATGAGAAGATTAGATTTGCGGTCTTAATTTAATCAAGCATCTATGAGAGGTCTGCAAGATCTAGATTTGAGATGTGATCTCAATATCCAAGTCACTATACGTGGAACAATACAATCACCATGTCCTTATTTCTAAGTATCCGCGAAGAAAGTGCATTATCCTTGAAAGAGTTCATGGATAATTTCATTGTTGATATATGTATTCAAGCATCAAGAAAATTGATAATTAAATGTGATTTAATTATCATGGATAATATGAATTTGATTCGTATTATAAGGAGAGTTATCTGAGATAATTAAATGTGATTTAATTATCAAATGTGTGAATAATGTGAATGTGATTCAGGTTATTTGAGCACATGAGAAAAGATATCCAAGATGATTAAATGTGATTTAATTATCATAGATATGAATAATGTGGATAGTACTATCCATATTAATCATATATATTATAAATGTGATTTATAATATATTAGAGAAAGCATATTGTGATTTATAATTAATTATTGATGTGAATTGGATTCACATTGGATGATTAATTAAAATATATTTTACATTTTGTTTTGGGATGTGAATTTGATTCACATTTTTTCAATGGCATGATTGCAACATTTCACAGGATAATTATGATTTTTTTGTGAAATAATTTACAACAATTGTTGTTGTAAATCCTGGAGATATCATGAGATAATGGTATCTCATGAAATAATGACATCTCATGAGATGTTGGTAGTCGTACCCCCTTTTTAGGGGATATGGTTTATCTCCTCATTATCTTCAAGGATAATAAATTGATTTGATTTGAATTTAAATATATCGTTTATCGATATATATTAATTTAAATTAAATTAATTGTTGTTGTGTTTTCACAACAATATCACAGCCATTAAAAGAAACACAAATCAATCTCAACCATTGATTGTGTGTTGTCCATGGATTGAGATCCATGGACTCCCAAAATCCTATATAAGAAGAGGCACCCCTTGCTCTTAGAGATAGATAATTAATGAATGCTCTCTCTCTTTTCTCCACATGCCAAGCCTATCTCTTTCTTATAATAGTCGTCCATCATGGAACCATTCTGAGTGTCATCATCGACGCAGCATCGTGTTATGCTGTCGGGTCATCTACTCATGGATCTCCATCTCCTTCGGTGCATCTCGCTCTTGAAGAAGACGTTGGATCTCATGTGACGAGATCAGGAGATCCGTCACTTGGATCATCGATATGAATTGCGAGGAGCATGCGTCTCATCAACGCGCTCGCAAGCGTCTCCTCCGTTGGATCGGATTTGAGATAGGAGGTCTCTTTGTTTAGAGACTCGATTGCAACCACTCTTCAAGAGGTAAACCTTATACCTATTTGTGATTTAGATGAAACAATCTGAGAAAGGTTCTTGAATCATGTGATTTCATCATATTAAAAATTTTAAATTCCACTACATCGAGCGACTAGTACGACTAGTCACTCCCAATCACATTCGATGTGATCATCACGCTTTTGTGATGCGTTTGAAGATCTCCTCATATACTTCAGTGCCTCCACCCGTTTGGGAGGTGAATGGAGTAGGGTATACTTAGGACCCTACCAAGTAGGGAAGTACGGGAGACCGACAGACCTTCCAGCATCCCCCGACATTTCACAACACTGCATTCACCTCCACACCACCTCCTTCACAACAGAAGCCCTGGATTCTAGCCACCCTAGTAGAAGCGTCAATAGTTCCAACAGTATGGCCGACAGGGCCATTGCCAGATGGGCTAGCAAGGCCCACAATTTCAACAGACACCCCAACAGCAGCAGCAACAGGGGCAGTACCCTAACCAGTAGGGCCAGTCTTCTTGTTCTTCTTCCCAGTCTTATCCCTTCCTTCTTTGTCTGGTCCCGTGGACATACATCAGCAGATACTCGATGAGCTTGATTCCTATAGGAATGAAATTCACGACTTACGGGTGGATGTCAACTGCTTGTCCAGATGGCGAGACGAGCAATCTATACCCTCTACCTCAATCCCACCTAAGTTCAGGCTAACCCCAATAGCCTGAACCTATCTAGTTCTTAACATCACTTTGGTCATGTATACTATTCAACATCTCCTAGATCTGAACATGAGATTCTTTTGTGTGACGAGGCTAATTACATGTCACTCAGGAGTGGAAGGACCATGACCGCACCTGACCAGGCGAGGGACACAAGGAGGGACATATCTAGAGCTCTACCTAAGGAGTCTCTAGAGGATGAGGAGGAGAGGCAACATATTCCGGAGCCCCATCAGCACCATTTATGGATATCTACTTAGGGAGCCGAGAGGAAAAGGAGAGCACATAAACAACATCAGCAGAATGGATATACTTCTGAGTCTATGGAGGACCTTGCACCTCTGGTTGTGGTGGATACCACTTCAGCTTCTATTCCACAACCTTTAGTAGATAGTTTGATTTTGATTCCATGTTGCACCAAAAAGATTCATGCATGAAGAACTCTGTTTTCGGTTATGCCAAGAATGATCTCTCAGCTCATGATTCAGATTCTTCATCTTTTGTTTCTCGATATTCAATCCCTTTTCCCCATATGCTTATGGAAAAAAAAGTGCATCAAAAACATTCAGAAAGATGACCCCGATATGGCGCAGTTTTGTAAGGAAAATATCACTATAAAGGTGTCATTTGATGAGTATGTGGTTAACCATCCTGCATTCTAGAAATACCTTAAGGTGTGATGCACACCTACTAGGGTTAGCAGGAAGAAATATAATCAAAATGTGAAGACACAAGTCTTATCAGTAGCCACAACCTATTGTCTTGAAAATCAGACAATGCTAAGGAAAAAAAGAGACATGGGTGCTCACTATTTGGAGAGTCATATTGACGATATTGCATTTTCACGTATACTTTTGGATAACGGTTATTCAATCAACTTACTTCCCTTAGCATTATATCAGAAATTGGAGATGGGAACACTTCGCAAATCTAGGGCTTTACTCCAATTCATAGATCGTTCGGTGCAGAGACCTAAGGGAGAAGTGAAGAACGACGTTATCTCGATTGAGGGGTAGAACTATCAGGTTGACTTCCCAATCTTGGACATGGAGACCCCCAATCATTGGAGAGAATCTCATATCATTCTCAGAAGACCCTTCCTTAGGACCGTAGGCGCAGCTTTCAATTATGGTATGGGAATGATGAAGTTTCTTTCTCTAGGCAGAGAAGTGAACCTTCACATGAAGCAAAACAAGTGTCAACAACTCGATTCACAGAGTAACACATAGTACTAATCTTCAGAGGTAGACTACAGAATGATTAGCACCGTTCGAATTTGGAGATAGGTTCCTTCAGGATAGAGCGAGACCCTTTCATCTGGAAAGGACATAGTGGATGATGTAGTTTGCCAGTGTTTCCTGATCTTGCTAGAGATGAATCTACCTATTCCCATTATGACGTACAGATCCATCTAGGTCTGTCAGTTCCATCCCCTTCAAAACGATAATGGGATATAGATGACGAGTCGGATGTTGCTTTAGATGAACTACCGCATTTCTTTGGTGATCCAACTCTAAATACTTCTGAGTTGGTGGCGAGTACTATACAGTTGAGCCCACCTTCGTGCAACACAGAACCAGATTCAGATCGGCTCGATTTGCTTCATGATACCACATGGCCATAACTGAATCACTACCTCCTACACTCAAGTACACCTTTTTTTTGCGGGACCCAATGTGAGATGTCATGTTATCATTAGCTTAGAATTTACTTTGGAACATGAGTCTAGGTTGTTAGAGGTCTTATAGAGGAACTGCAAAGCAATAGGATGGACAGTGTCAGATCACATGGGGATCAACCCCGTTCTCCTGCTCACACCATATTTTTACTGAGGATAATATGAGACCTTCCCGTGAGTTCGAGAGGAGACTTAACCCCAATCTATGGGAAGTGGTGAAGAAAGAGATTGAGAAATGGTGCAAGGCAGGGTTTATATACCCTACTTTCGACTCCAAGTGGGTGGCCCTTCTTCATGTTGTCCCGAAGAAGTCGGGAATTCATATGGTCACCAATGAGAAGGGGGTAGAGATCGCGACACAAGTACCCACGTCATGGCGCATATGTGTTGACTACAAGCACCTGAATGTCGCGATTAAGAAAAACCACTTTCCCTACCCTTTTATTGATCAGATTTTGGAGAGACTCATAGGGAAAGAGTTCTTCTATTTTCTTGACGGGTACTCAGGCTACAACCAGGTAGCCATAGACCATAAGGACCAGGAAAAGACCACATTCACATGTCCATTCGGTACTTACGCTTTAAGGCTCATGCCATTCAAGCTCTGCAATGTCACAGGCACTTTCAAATGGTGCATGATCATCGTATTTGCCAAGATGGTAGGAGATTTCCTAGAAGTTTTCATGAATGACTTCTCGATTCATGGTGATTCCTTTGATACATGTTTAGGGCACTTGGAATGAGTCCTCAAGAGGTGTAGAGAGGTGAATCTAGTACTCTCATGGGAGAAGAGTCACTTTATGGTGATGGAGGGTATCGTGTTGGGGCATGTCATCTCCAAAAGGAGTATGGAGATTGACCCTGCCAAGGTGGAGGTGATCCAGAAACTCGATCCACCTACCAACATGAAGTCAGTGCGGTCATTCCTAAGGCATGTTGGATTCTATGGGAGATTCATTCAGGATTTTTCAACGATTGCCCTTCCACTGACTGAGCTCTTAGGGAAAGATACACAGTTTGTTGTAGATCACAGGTGTCTGGAGGACTTTGAACTCTTGAAGAGGAAGATTTGTTACTTGCCTATCCTACAAGCTCCTGACTAGTCTCTCCCCTTTGAGATCATGACTGACGCTTCAAATTTAGCTATGGAATAAGTATTAGGACAATGGTGAGAGGGGATCCCGTTTGCGATCCACTACGCGAGCAAAGTATTAGTCCCTACACAAAAGAATTACACCGTGAATGAAAAGAAAATGCTCATTATAGTATGGGCCCTTGATAAGTCCAAGTCATATATTTTGGGCTCTAAGGTGACAATCTACACTGATCACACAGCTATTCGATATTTAATGGAAAAAAAGGAGTTGAAGGCCACATCTTCTTTTGTGGATTTTACTCCTTCAAGAATTTGATTTGGCGATAAAAGATAAACTAGGGTGAAGAATGTTGTGGTTGATCACCTTTCTCGGATTGAGCTTAAGGATTCTCCTAATTGTGAGTGGATTAGAGAGACCTTACCATACGAATCAATTTGTGTTATTGACTCACTCCCGTGGTATGCCAACATGGTGAACTATCTTGTCTCCAAGGAAGGTTCCCCATGGTTAGACTAGGATCAACATTGACCGACTGAAGTCAGATTCGAGGAGATACCACTGGGACGATCCTTTCCTTTTCTTTGAAGGGTTGGATTGTGTTTGGAGAAGGTGTATTCCTCAGTAGGAGTAACAGAGTGTCCTCACATATTTTCATTTACTTGAGGCTGGAAGACATCATTCGGGGAAGAGAACTGCTCACAAGGTACTTCAGTGTGGCTTGTATTGGCCAACCTTGTTTCAAGATGGTATTTATTTTGTATGGTCGTGCCCAATTTGTCAATGGATGGAAGGGACAGTTGGACAGAGAGATAAGATGTCCATGCAGGCTGTGATTATTTGTGATATTTTTTATACATGGGGCATAGATTTTATGGGTCCCTTTCCCAACAGTAAAGGACATGAGTACATCTTGTTAGCGGTTGACTATTTGTCTAGGTGGGTGGAGGTTATCCCAACCCGAACCGCAGACATCAAGACGGTCTATAAGTTTGTAAGAGACCATATTTTTGCTAGGTTCAGGACGCTAAAAGTTTTGATATCGGATGGGGGTATCCACTTTGTGAATCAAGATGTGAGATCTTTAGATAAGGACTATGGATTTGAACACAGGGTTACTAGTCCTTACCACCCACAGTCCAATGGCATGGTAGAGGTTTTGAACAGAGATGTGACGAGTATTTTACAGAAGTTGGTTTGTCTTGACAGGAATAACTGGTCTCAGCTTTTGGACCAAGTTCTATGGGCCTATAGGACAGTCTAGAAGACACCATTGGGCACTTCACCATGACAATGATCTATGGCAAGCCATGCCATTTTCCCGTATAGTTGATTCATAAATCCGAGGGGGCAATTAAATAGATTAATTGGAGTTGTCACCTAGGGAAGCTTTGTCGAGACTTCAACATGAATGAGCTCGTGGAAATCCGAAACATGGCATATAACAACAGTTTGATTTATAAGGACAAAGTAAAGAGATGGAATGATCAGCACATTAGGTGCAAAAAATTTGTCCCTAGGAAAAAGGTATGGTTGTTTAATGCCAGATTGAAGATGATCCACGGGAAGCTCAAATCTAAATGGACGGGTTCCTTTGTTGTTAAGAATAATTGATCAAATAGATGGTGCATAATTGAAAGATATGGGAAAAATCCTCAAGCGCATCACGGAAGCGTGATGATCACATCATATACATTCGGGAGCGACTAGTTGCACTAGTTGCTTGATGCAGTAGAAATTAAAAAATTTTCATGCGACGAAACCACATGATCTAAGAACGCTTCTCGGATCGTTTCGTCTAAACCACAAAGTAATAGGATTACCTCTTGAAGCATGGTTGCGATCGAGTATCTAAACCAAGAGACCTCCTATCTCAAGTCCGATCCGACGGAGGAGATGCTTGTGAGCGCGGGGATGAATCGCGTGCTTCTCGCAATCCATGTTGATGATCCAAGCGGCGGATCTCCTGATCTCGTCACACGAGATCCAACATCTTCTTCACGAGTGAGACACGCTGAAGGAGATGATGTCCACGAGTTGATGATCTGACAACACAACGATGATGCTACGTTGATGACTACTCTCACAATGGCTCCATGGTGGACGACCATTATAAGAGAGAGAGAGAGAGAGAGGCTTGGCACGTGAGAAAGAGAGAGAGAGAGAGAGAGAGAGAGAGAGAGCATTCATTTATCATATTGTCATATGAAGAGAAATGGATGCCTCTTTTTATATAGGGTTTTGGGAACCCATGGATCCTAATACATGGGAAACACACAATCAATGGATGAGATTGATTTGTGTTTCTTTCGATGGCTATGATCTTGTTGTAAAAAACTCAACAATAATTAATTTAATATAATATATATATTTAAATTCAAATAAAATCAATTAATTATCCTTGGAGATAATGAGGAGATAAATCATATCCCCAAAAAAGAGGGACGACTACCAACATCTCATGAGATCTCATTATCTCATGATATCTTTAGGATTTACAACAACAATTGTTGTAAATTATTTCACAAAAATAATTCATAATTATCTTGCGAAATATTGCAATCATGCCATTAGAAAAATGTGAATCTTATTCACAACCCAAAACAAAATGTACATTATATTTTAATTAATCATCAAATCTGAATCCAATTCACATCAATAATTAACTAACAAATATAAATTATAATATGCTCTCTCTAATATATTATAAATCACATTTATAATATATATGATTGATATGGATAGTGTTATCCACATTATTCATATCTATGATAATTAAATCACATTTAATCATCTTGGATCTCTTTTCTCATGTGCCCAAGTAACATGAATCACATTCACATTATTCACATCTTTTGATAATTAAACCACATTTAATTATCTTAGATATCTCTCCCTACAATATGAATCAAATTCATATTATCCACGATAATTAAATCACATTTAATTATCAATTTTCTCAATGCTCGGATACACATATCAACAATGAAATTATTCATGAACTCTTTCAAGGACAATACGCTTTCTCCGCGGATACTTGGAGATAAGGATAGGGTGACTGTATTGTTCCACGTATAGTGACTTGGATATTGAGATCACATCTCAACTCTAGATCTCGGGCCTCCCATAGATGCTTGATTAAATCAAGATCGCAAATCTAATCTTCTCATTGCATCTGAATCACATTCAGATTAATGTCCAACATTTGGAACAAGATCAGATTACTTCTCTACTAAGAGGAGTCACTAAAATCTAGACCCGTTTCATCACTCGCTAGGAATGGAAGCGTCATGGTTATACAATCGTTTATGATCACATCACCCTCAGGTATTCCCAATACTTGTACATCATGCGTATTGGAAGACTCAGAATAAACCCGAAGTATTATATCAACTTTACACTATCTACTTCAGAGTTTTATCAATAAGTTTCTCATTTGATCATTGGGAGTTGGTATCGATCATATACTTTCTAAAAGCATATATCATACCTAGGTCTTGATCATATACTTTCCAAAAGTATATATCAAACCTACAAATTCAGTCAAGCTTCCAAAGTGAGATGAACATGCACAGAATTTGATTCTTCCCAATATCTCTTGAGTGAGCTCATGTCTTCCGGTTCAGTAATGAACACGTATGATCCCTTTGAGAGATCGTATTACTCATATGCCCTTGCATGCACACCAGCGCGTCGGTGTATAGACCTTGGTTAGGTCATCAACCTATTGGTCTGCCAAATATACATACTCAGACATATAGTAACACATCTGTCTCCGGTCAAAGGATGTGTGTCTAAATCGTGACGACATACAACATAAGACTTTGGTTATCTCGATCTCGTTAAGTAAACTCTTTGACCTAACTAATCTGACACCTCCGAATCTCTATTCCTATGCAGAGGACCTGCATCAAGAGGTCGGTCAGATATCAGCCTATGTGAGACAGGATTACCATCTCCTACTCAGGCTAGAGATCATCTCTTAATAATCATTTGATGGTGCTTGATGAGTCCTCAATCTAACCCTTTATATATTCATACAAGCGCCAACCTCTATGATTCAATTATTGAATCAACAACTGTATGATTATTAAGATGGCCATGGTACATAACCCTAATTGTACTAAGGGACCTATTATGCAAATGATTTATTCTTCATTTCAGATCAGGGAATGATATGTGCATTTATTGCTGTGACGCCCCGCCCCTCCGGCTACCGAAACCGACAGGACGGGAGCGTCGGACCTACGGTCCAAATACGCCCATGATCTATGATACTCAGCAAACCATCTTATGCACAGTAGATTAACATTTGAAATATAAATAACAACGGGAGAATAGCATAAAATGGAAAGAAAAATGCAACATCCATTCTCATTAATACTCATCAAGTCCATGCCCATGATATGAGATACATCAGGAAATCTAAAACCTTGTATAAAAACTCTCCACATATCTCACTACAATGTCTCTCGGTAATAACATAAAATAAAGCCGAAGTAAGTAAATTACTCTAAGCAGAAGCGCCCTGTCTGATGCAAATATGACAAAAAGAAGTCTGATCTCCTCAAAAGAGCACTACTGTGGCGGTTGTTGCTCAGGTACACCTGTTGGGTTCACACGAGGGTAACGTTATGAGCAATTGCCCAGTAACGAGACAAATGTTATAATGACTAAAGTAGGGGTAAGAAAAGAATGTATACCCAATTTTATTTAATGGAATGTGCATGTATTGAAACAATTCAGAAAGAACGCCAAGTCATTTAAAATCACATTCGATCACATTGATTTTATAAAAAAAATAATCGATTAAGTTCTACCACGATGATCATTGATATTTTGACAAGTTGGTTAGAGCCCACAATAATATATAATATTTGGCATCCGATCATAAATTATTTATCCTTTCTCATATTATTTTAGCACACGCAAGTACGCGACTTGCAGGCCTCCGCTACGCGGGAACTTGTTTGTCATCATGGATAAACCTCCAAGTTTTTCAACCTCCAATTCTCCAACTTCAAACCATACCCCGGAACACCTCTCACAATAGTAATACTCGAAGTAGAATTTAATGCGGCCACATCAATTTTAAATCGAGTCTTAATATCGTGTATAAGTGCGAAACCAAGAATGCCAACCGTGCCACCTGCCTACTCCGTCGAGCGACTCCGGATTCTACCGGGCTGCTAGGTGCAACACATCAACCAACTCGTCCGTTGGGGTCGCGGCCTTCATGGCATCTTCCCAGGACCTAAGGGTGCATGCACACTCCCTTGCAAATCTAACTCCGTCCACCCGATCATTGTGTAATTTGACCCATAGAAAGATGATCACTACAATACAATAATATCGACAACTAATCTAAAATTTGAATTTCTTGCAGTGTAAGTCATCGTACATTTATCATGACTTTATCATAACTACACACCAACATTATTAGTAAACAAAATAATTATGTTGTTAGGTAGTAACTTGGGTGTGTCGTGAGTTTAGTACACAAAATAATAAAATGGGATTTTTTTAAACTTTTAAACCTCAATGAATCTATATCTAATTATCTTTGGATAATTTTATTATACAATTAATGCATAAGGTCACTTCACCATTCTGACTACAAACCATTTCATACCAATATGCATTAACCTCATATTATTTGGCAACATAAATCTCCTAATATTTATGAGCATAGGAACTTTTCACATAATCTCATTGTGATCGGTGATGGGAAAACTACCAATAATGCTGTAGACAGCTTAAAGAAAAATAGTTCCAGTTGCTCATCAGACATAACTTCCTCTGTCCAATTTGATCATAATATTTCAAGATATTATGATAGGCAACAACTTGTAATGAGTACGTTAGGTACTTAGCTCAAAATCCAGATAAGGATAGATGGAGTTAGGACTATCGTAATACAAAAGGGAATGCCCAACGCACAAGTATAAAGCCTTATATGTGTGCACGTTAATATTCCAAGGCGTGCACGTTACATCTATTCTAATTACTATGCATGAACGTTATTGCCATTATAGTATGGAGCCTTGCATGTGTGCACGTTAATGTTTTCAAAACACCACACGTTACATCTATTCAAATTAATATGCATGAATATTAATATTATTGCATGATCATTATAGTGGATTCAATAATTATCACTCACATTTACGTCACCATCACCCACCAACGTAATTGTTATTCAAGAATACATAATCATATGATTTATTTTATATGTCAAATTAGACGTGGATGCTAATATAAAACAAAAAAAAACGATTAAATACATAATGTTCATCCTATTTTCGACAACCCTGTCGAAATCCAAACTGTATCAGGTCAACGAATTCTTGGTAGATGTATCTATAACAAAATTGAATGGACATCATCCATACATTATAAATCTATGTACTTTACCAGCCCTGGACATGGAACCTGGAAAGTTAGGTTGTACGTGCGCGTACAACATCTAACTAGAAATGTTTGGGCGAGTTTTTTTTCATAAACTTGCGTAATATTTGGATAGGTGATTGTATTTGATAAAATCAAGATAATAATATTTATTGGATATACATCATGACCTTTAACATCAAAAATTATTTAGAATTCATACTGTGCAACACATGCAATCGAAGGATGTTCAAAAGAAAGGATCGAGAATCACGCAGAACCATTAGCAAGGAGGGAGAAAATATATCATTGCTAGTAAATAAAACACATTCCAAAAAAAACTAACCAAGGCTCTAAATATGTTCGAGCATATGAGAATATAATATGTGGAAACCAACAGCAAGAGGAAGATATAACATTGTTACAAACACATAAGACTCTAGAGGTATTTTAGTGTATAGGAAAAATACGTGGAACCCAACAGCAAAAGGGGGTATTATCGTTACCTCCGAGGATGTTCCCTCGGGATCTCCTCTCACACGGAATGGTATTTCCGTCGCTCGATCGCAGCGCGGAGGCGTGCACCACGGTGACCTTGAGCTTTCCTACGTGATGGTGGTCGCGGATCTTCAATCAGAGCTCCTTCTCCGACGTCAACGACAGCCTTCCGATGACCAGACTGACCAAGATGGTGGTGTTCCAATGAGAGGGGAGGGTATGGTGGCTAGGGCTTTGGAGATGGCAACCTACCATAGTATATTTATAGAAAGAGGGGTGTAAATGGATCAAGTTTCGGATCCGATTCGGATCCACATATGGATCTCGACCGTCCATCATAAAACGTTGATATCTTGGGCTAGGAATGTCAGAATTTGACGTTCTTGGGCTCGTTGGAAAGATCTCGACGAAATCTACGAAGAGGCATGATTATTTGAATTTTTTGGATGTCTTAAATACTCCAGATTTTTGGAAAACGAAAATACGGGATTTTACAATTGCATAATGGCTCGCCATGGGCTTGCATGTCCAACAATCTCCCACTATCCCGAAGAGTCATTAATGTGTTAGTCATTTAAACCCACACTCATGTGGCAATCATAGGCTATTTAGAAAAATAGCCAGGTAAGCTGATCAGTCACTCTGTTCCCGCGAGACTATGCGAAGTCCTTTTACGACACTTGCATATCCCCAGTAACAGTGCTCGCATCCAATGCGAATGTTGCATCTTATGCAACCAATACTCAGTCTTGATAATGTAATTATAGTGTCCCTGACACTGCTGCTCAATAATTATTATAACAAGTATTTCTATAATCCTTATCAGAATACCCTTATTCTTGGAGATCTTTATCTCCAAAGGTATCCAAAGTTAAGACCTTTTGGATCACTATATATATAGTCTTAATTTCTTGGAGATAAGACTTAGAGATCACTATCTCGAAAGTCTTGTCATCTATGAAGATTTTGTTATTACTGCAATCAAGTGTTTTATCATCATAGTAGGATTTGCAACACTTTACTACTCCCACTACATGGCAGGTATCTGGCCTTTGTACACATCTAGCATATGCTCAGTTTCTCGTAACTGATGCACAAGTGCAAGCAGTTCTAGCATTCACTTCCTCAACTCCTTGAGGTGCTATCCCTTCAGATGGGTCAGTACCATATCTTAAGGGAAGGAAATCTTTCTTGGAATTTTCCAGAAAATGGAACATGTCCAAGGTGTACTACAAATGCGATAGTCCCAATATCCTCTTCTCTTTTCTTCTTAACAACTTCAGAACTAAGATCTAAGAGGTATTCTTGAGATCATATCTCAAGATATGGAACGACCATATTATATAACACTTATTATCATCCTTATATCATTTTAAAATGATTAGGATATTATCTACATTTAGCACGATGAACACAAAGGCACTCCCACTAAGCTTCATATGGTTTAGCAAGATTCTATCTGAAATCATAACATTTATAATTTCATCAAATTTGATGTTCCAACTACAAGAAGCTTATTTGAGTCCATGGATCGATTTCTTTAGCTTGCACGTCTTGCTTTCCTCGATCATGAAACCATGGGGATACTTCATGTGAATATCCTCAGAGAGGTATTCATAGAGGAATGCAATATTGACTTACATCTAGAGGATGTCATAGTCAAGTTGTGTAGCTATAGTTAGCAATATCCTGATGAGTTTAAGCATGGTCACCGAAGAGCAAGTCTCACCGCAAGCAATGTCTTCTCTTCCGATGTGTATATCATGGCTATGAATCGTGCTTTGAAGGTCTCTACCTTCTTATCAGGTTCCCTCTTTCTCTTGAAGATCCATTCACACCTTTATGGGTCTTACCCATATAGGTGGATCCTCGAGGGTCCATATACGACACTTGTATATGAAGTCTACTTTAGACTTTATTGCTAAAATCCATATTTCCATGCCATGATCTTCAAGAGCTTCATCACATGAAGTTCGATCATTATCAGATGTAACTGACACATGGAATACATCCTCAAACTCATTTGAAGAGGTATTAGTGTTTCATCTTTAATTGTCCTTTTAGTTCTCGATGTCAGGAGCCTCATTATCTTGTCAAGATTAAATGAGTTCCTATACTTCATTTTCATCTTGATTCTCAAGAAAGTCATCCTCTAAGAATCGCATTCTCATATATGAGATCTTTTAAGAATCTCAAGGTTATAAAGTAGGTATCCAATACCATCCTTTATTTTCCTAATGAAGTATCACTCTCTAGTGCTCAATTCCAGCTTACTTGCAAGGAATCTTATTAAGGATATCTAATGTAGTCTCTACTACATATATATACCTGGAAACTAAGAGGAAATTATGCTAAAATTCATCATTGATCAAATCATGTCACACATGATCCAATTGTATCTCCTCTGTTGAGTTTAAGTTTATCAGGAGGAGTGAGATAGGAATGATATTTCGTTTTCCATAAGGTATACCATGAATTCATCTAATAGCTACTGATTATCTAGATTAGAACAAATTCATTTCCATCTTCCTTCAGACTTTGGTTCCAAACCAAAATTATAAAATCTTTGAATATTTCAAAGGTTTCTAATGGTGAAGGGAAGAAATCTTATATCACAAATAATCATTAATAGATATCACATATGCATAATGTTTATTCTGATATAGATGATCCACATACATCAATATGTATTAGATCTTGAATACCTCGACACCTTATACCTTTCCCAAAGAAGGGTGTATTGGACATTTTACAATATTCACAAGTATGTAAGATTTCAAATTTTAGACATTTGAAAGTTTCATATCTTACCAGTACATTGATCTCATCAACAGACATATGTTCAAAACTTGATGCCAGATCATTGTCAAATGATCTTCATCCTCCTATTGATCTTTTAAAGGTTTAATTTTCAGTTTTAGAAATCTTAATGGATCATTCATTAATTTTCTAATTTTGTGGAGTCCACTAGATGTTAGATTACTATCTGAAGTATATCCATCATAACTCTTTATCATAATTCTATTTCAGAATTAATGTTTATTTCCAACATTTAGAAACAAACAATGAGTATATTATAATATCTAGGTCATAGAAACATTCTCTAAGACTAAGGCTCTCCCACTGAAATTTAGAAGTCTATCAATCCAACAGAGATTGTTGTAACAATTGCATCAATATCCATGTGGATAACTATAAACCTTAAGATCAATTTTTCCAGTCTTCTAAAGCATATGCAACCCATTGCAAGTGTTGTAGAAGATTGAGATACAATTATAAGACTTTATCTTATTTAATAAGCAAGTCAATATCAATGATTTATGTAGATTATTCTGATGCTCTATCCGAGTCCTTCTCCAAGGATTCTAGACGGACTTGATAGTCATACTATCAATACACCAACTTATTGCGGTATTGGCATTCATCCAACTCTTAGGATGTCATATGGAAGTCATAGAAGTACGGTCAACTCTTTGAATATCCTTCTCATCTTGGGTCTAACCCATGCTTCCACTGTGCTCCCTTTATTTATAAACAACCATTGCTTAAGACTAAGGATCTCTTATGTTAAATTCAAAAGATTTCAATGTAAGAGCATTTCAACATTTATACATGCTTCATTAAATTCATACAATATGACTATTATGAAGCTTCATGAATGACTAGAGTATAGACAATAGATGATGACACTCTCATGTCTACATCCATCTAGACTCTTAAAACATTGATTCATGTAGGTATTCAAATATTTTGAATACATCATCTCTTTCGAGCTACCATTCTGCATAATGCAGAGAACCATGTCATTCATGATTAAATATCTAGAGCACATATGTATGACAAAACATCTTCTTTGATTTTATAAGGATTATTCGACAATTACGATCGCCATCGACATGTCACTTCCAAGGTACACTCGATGAAAGATCAAGACTATAGAGACATACGAACCCTAAGGTGATGTCTTATTTTCTTATTTAATTGTCATTCCTCGCTATGTTGAGGAAACTTGCACAATTCAACCACATGCATTATGTGTCCAACTGCAAGTACAATATCTGGATTATGAGTCTTATCCATGATATTTTACTGGTTATTATTGAGTATAACATTGAGTGGGTTTATGAAGGATTATCTGAAATAAGAAATTTGCATAAGTGTATATATATATATATATATTATATACATATTTTACTTTGATTTAGCAATTTTTATATCAAAGTTTTCTTGCCTTGTCAACACTGAAAGTTCATTCCCTTAATTACTTTCAATATAAGAGATATACTTACCATTATATCTCAAGCAAGATCTGGGGTCTCCTTCCTTATCTTTGTCACATCCCAATAATATGAGAACTTGTGACTCCGATAAAAAGAAGCGGGAACACATTCCGCCTTGCAAGTCCAACTTGTATCTCCCAATTCGGTCTTTAACACCCGGACCCACCACCCCTTAGGTGATGTTGACATGTCATTAATTGAACCAACCGTCAACAAACTTAATACTCTCTATACACAATCCAATATCGCCCCAATAATATGAGGACTTGATATTGGGGTCAATACGTATACGGCCTTACTCTTTCGAGAAGCGAAGAACCCGATCTAAATGGATTGTATGCAGGAGTTGTCACATCGGACAGGCATCTCCTACATACAATATCCAGCGACGGAAACCTTCACCTTGACGGGAGACCATGGATGTCACTTATGTGATCCTCCATATCATATTCAAACTCTATAATTAATTATCATGAATACATTCATATAACTAATTCTTCCAAGAGAAATACACATCTATTAATAATAGAGTGTATCAATTGGATATAATCAATTTAATCATATTAACTTAATTATATATCCAATATTAATCAACAAACTTAATTATTACTTGAATAGAAGGTATAATCTCAAATTACGTATTATTCAAATTTTAATAATTAGAAAAATACACCTTTATTTCTCCAGCATTATCGAGTCCCTACCTACTATCATGGCCACTACCGATGGGAGTGGGACAGACTGCAACCGGTGTGACCTGCTACCCCAACGCTCCCCGACTAGACACCATATCCACCTCAGGAAAGAATAATGCCAAATAGGTCATTGTGTACTTTGTGATGCTCATCGGTTTTTCAATCGAAATTATACCATATAATATTCATCAAAACCATTTTGATAATATTATAAGGAGATTTGATAAACAAATCCCCAATCCTATTCAAGCAACAAGGTTTCGCATGTAAAAGTTGTACTACAACTATTGTAGGATAAACTAGAGTTTTCATGAAAACAATGTTTGTTGGAAATTTCATATTAACCAATTGTGGTCAAGATCAAGTATCTTATCATTTTGGTTAATGCAATATCATTCAAGGAAATAATTATCATCTTTAAATATTTCACAAATATTTATCAATAATCATTTCATAAAAATTAACAATTAATTTCCATTAATTTATTTAAATGACAATCACAAGATTCACGATCAAGTTTGTTAATTTCCAGCAGTGACCCCTACTCACTAAAATTAACATAACTCGATCAATTTAAATCCAATTAACGCAAACTAAATTTATTTGGTTCTACAATTTGATTTAAAACAGAACCCAATGATAATTATACATTTTCAGACGTTTAAGACACCTAATTAACTCTTTAATTATGTCACTAACCACCATCCCCAAAATAGTGGATATATGGTTAGTAAAAACATTATATCTTGAGTTATCGGAATCCAAATCACGCAAACACAAATCCTACTGTTTCCTTAATTAATGGGAAACATTATCCAATTTAAAATTCCTTTTTTAAATACTTTAAATAGGGCCGAAATTTTATCACAAGACAGGGTTGCGAAAATTGAAATGCTAAAATCTTCATGAACCCTATCGAGCCCAAATCTTCATAGGTTCATGGATCTCATCCAAAACCTTTGACAACTTGGCTATGATACCACTTGAAGAAAATGGGAAAAATCCTCAAGTGCATCACGGAAACATGATGATCGCATCATATGCGATCAGGAGCGATTAATCGTACTAGTTGCTCGATGCAGCAGAAATTAAAAAAATTTCATGCGACAAAACCACATGATCCAAGAACGCTTCTTGGATCGTTTCGCCTGAACCAAAAACAAGTAATAGTATTACTTCTTGAAGCGTGGTTGCAATCGAGTTTCTAAACAATGAGACCACCTGTCTCAAGTCCGATCCGATGGAGGACACGCTTGCGAGCGTGGGGACGAATCGTGTGCTTCTCGCAATCCATGTTGATGATCCAAGTGGCGAATCTCCTGATCTTGTCACATGAGATACAACATCTTCTTCACGAGTGAGATACATCGAAGGAGATGGAAATCCACGAGTTGATGATCCAGCAGCATAACGACGTTGATGTGTCGATGACTACTCTCACAATGGCTCCATGGTGGACGACCATTATAAGAGAGAGAGGCTTGGCACGTGAGAAAGAGAGAGAGAGAGAGAGAGAGAGAGAGCATTCATTTATCATATTGTCATATGAAGAGCAATGGATGCCACTTCTTATATAGGATTTTGGGAACCCATGGATCTCAATCCATGGGCAACACACAATCAATGGATGAGATTAATTTGTGTTTCTTTCAATGGCTATGATCTTGTTGTAAAAAACACAACAACAATTATTTTAATTTAATTTAATTTATATATTTAAATTCAAATAAAATCAATTAATTATCTTTGGAGATAATGAGGAGATAAACCATATCCCTTAAAAAAAGGGACGGCTACCAACATCTCATGAGATCTCTTTATCTCATGAGATAATCTCATGAGATCTCATTATCTCATGAGATACATTATCTCATGATATCTCCAGGATTTACAACAACAATTGTTGTAAATTATTTCACAAAAATAATTTATAATTACCTTGTGAAATATTGCAATCATGCCTTTGGAAAAACGTGAATCTTATTCACAACCCAAAACAAAATGTAAATTATATTTTAATTAATCATCAAATGTGAATCCAATTCACATCAATCATTAATTAACAAATATAAATTATAATATGCTCTCTCTCTAATATATTATGAATCACATTTATAGTATATATGATTAATATGGATAGTGTTATCCGCATTATTCATATCCATGATAATTAAATCACATTTAATCATCTTGGATCTCTTTTCTCTTGTGCCCAAATAACATAAATCACATTCATATTATTCACATCTTTTGATAATTAAACCACATTTAATTATCTTAGATATCTCTCCTTATAATAGAAATCAAATTCATATTATCCATTATAATTAAATCACATTTAATTATCAATTTTCTCAATGCTCGGATACACATATCAACAACGAAATTATCCATGAACTCTTTCAAGGATAATACGCTTTCTCCGTGGATATTTGGAGATAAGGATAGGGCAACTATATTGTTCCACGTATAGTGACTTGGATATTGAGATCACATCTCTAATCCAGATCTCGAGCCTCCCATAGATGCTTGATTAAATCATGACCGCAAATATAATCTTCTCATTGCATCTGAATCACATTTAGATCAATGTCCAACATTTGGACCAAGATCAGATTACTTCTCTGCTGAGAGGAATCACTAAAATCCAGACCCGTTTCATCACTCCATAGGAATGGAAGCGTCATGGTTATACAATCGTTTATGATCACATAACCTTAGGTATTCCCAATACCTGTACATATTGCATACTGGAAGACTAAGAATAAACCTGAAGTATTAGATAAATTTTACATTGTCTACTTCAGGGTTTCATCAGTAAGTTTCTCATTTGATCATTGGGAGTTGGTATCGATCATATACTTTCCAAAGGCATATTTCATACCTAGGTCCTGATCATATACTTTCCAAAAGTATATATCAAACCTACAAATAAAGTCAAGCTTCCAAAGAGAGATGACTGTGCATGGAATTTGATTCTTCCCAATATCTCATGAGTGAGCTCATGTCTTCCGGTTCAGTAATGAACATGTATGATCCCTTTGAGAGATCGTATTACTCATATGCCCTTGCATGCACACCAGCGCGTCGGTGTATAGACCTTGGTTAGGTCATCAACCTATTGGTCTGCCAAATATACATACTCAGACATATAGTAACACATATGTCTTCGGTCAAAGGATGCGTGTCTAAATCGTGACAACATACGACATAAGACTTTGGTTATCTCGATCTCGTTAAGTCAACTCTTTGACCTAACTAATCTGACACCTCCGAATCTCTGTTCCTATGCAGAGGACCTGCATCAAGAGGTCGGTCAGATATCATCCTATGTGAGACAGGATTACCATCCCCTACTCAGGGTAGAGATCATCTCTTAATAATCATTTGATGGTGCTTGATGAGTCCTAAATCTAACCCTTTCGATATTCATACAAGCACCAGCCTATATGATTCAATTATTGAATCAATAGCTGTATGAATATTAAGATGGCCATGGTATATAACCCTAATTGTACTAAGGGACCTATTATGCAAATTATTTATTCTTCATTTCAGATCGGGGAATGATATATGCAATAACATTTATTGCATAATGGCTCGCCATGGGCTCGCTTGTCCAACAATAATCTCATGTGGTGAATGGAAAATTGTTGAAGCATTTTGTAGATTCTAAAGAGTAGTTAGTCTAGGTTGAGGTTATCAACTTCATGCAGAGTGAGCACAGAGCAGATACATCATATTACTCTTCATGATGATGCAGCATCAAGATTCAGGGGCTTAGAAGATTCATTCTTCCTGTACATTCTCCCTTCTCTATATATTATCTAGATCACATCGGTTCTTACAATTACTTATGTCCTATACTTAGGTTGACCATAGCCTAAGTATGTGGGTATTGATGCTCTCCATGTGTATATACTCATCCATTTCTCCTCTTGACCTCGTCTACCCCATTTTTTGCTCTTCTTCTACACTTAGGCTGACTAGAGCCTAAGTATAGGGGGTGGATAGACTTCTATACTTTTTTTATTATAGTTATCCTATGCTTAGCATGAGCTATGCCTTTTTCTTGCTTCTTGTGCTCTGAGGACATAGCACGTGCTAAGTATATGGGGAATGTATATATTACATATATACTTTACCCATAGCTCATACTTTATTTTTGTATATATTATACAATAATTATGGGTGTAAAATTGGTAAAAAATATTTATAAAAAAATTCTTTTTAAAAAAAACAAAAACCTTTCAAAAAAACTTTTCAAAAAAACTTTTCAAAAAAAACACAATCTTCTTTTTTCTTCCCTTATTTGCTTTAAAAAGCAAAAAAATAAAAAAAGTCTGTCCTTTCTTATTTTCTTCTTTTTCAAAAAAAAATTCAAAAAAATCTATGTTTTCTTTCTTTATCTGCTTTTCAAAAAATGTCTTTTTTCAAAAAAAACGTTTGAAAAAAAGCAAAAAACCTTTAAAAACACATCTTTATTCCTTTCCTTTCTTTTTCAAAAAAATCACAAAATCAAAAATCACAAAAAAACTAACTAATGAGTTGGTTTAGTCCCTGACACTTTCACATTCACACAAGACTAGTGAAGTTCAAGAACACTTGGTTTGTGAGATCTTGAGTTAACCAACCTTATTCATAGGGTCTTTAACTTAATTATTAAAATTTCCCTAATTTGAAAGAATTATGTTCTATATTGCACGCTTAGTCTCTACAGTAACAATGTGATCATCACCTCACTTACATGACTGCAGTTGTGATGAGATGAGCTAAAATTTCACTTGAGGAACTGGGACGGGGGATTTGAGTTTGGACTTGATTTTATGATGCTCGAGGATGGGATAAAATCAATAAAGGCTTCATGAAACCTGAGTGTCAGTACCTTTAGCCAGTATGAGAACATGGTTCTCGTAATATCTCTTAACATTTACATATGTTCTAGGGTGTGATGAACTATAAAACATTGGTGATCAATGTGTGCCAACTCTTGGTAAAAGCATTGGAGCTAGCAAAAAGCAAAGGAAAGAAAGAAATGTTGAATGAAAAGATCTCATCGTACAAAGTCAAATATCAAAGAGATTCCACCAAAGGTGAGTGCTCCCAACCATTTCAATGTGTCCATTTGGACCACCGCTATTAGGATTAGGAGTCGAGCAAGCACCAAAAAAGGGTTGTGCATCATATAGTGATACAAGTCTGGGAGTCAAAGGTATCTTAGATACTCAAAAGAGATACACCCCAGTGTACTCCTAGGAACAAGTGCAGACGACTTCGAATTCTCTTGATGAACACACTGATCAACAACTAAAAAAATACATGTGTAGAGTTAATAAGGAACTCGAGAGGATCCTTGTTCAAATGAGAGGGAGAGAAGAAATGACACAATCATATGCCCTCCATCTATTGTCCTTCCATCTACACTTTTAAGTCCGAGAACTAAAGTGACGATGGATTGGATGTAAGAAATGATTTATTCCCTAGTGTTGAGGATCGGATTCTTAGGAGAATCTCTTTGACTGAAACCTTGGATGAAGTTGAGACTCTACTCTTGTAACTACAGTCCACACTTAGTGTCATATCCCTATTATATATGTATACAGAGAGAGTCTGGTGATTAGGGAAAGTGGATACCTTTCGACAAGAGATTGGTTCATCTTAGAATTTTAGGATCTCTAAAATAGAGAGTTCTTGAACGGATCAAGTCTTGTATTCACATGCACAGTCAGGGGTTAATCCGACTTATTCAATCTTCATTTGCTCAAGGACTAGCAAAGTTTAAGTATAGGGGGTGATGAATCCACTATTCATCATCTCAATATATTGATCCTAGCAAAGAATCCTTGAGTAAAATCATAAATGAATGTCCATAAAATCAATAAATTAATAAAATGACTCTTGTAAATAAAATACACTAATCAATGTATATTATATTGTACAAAATAAATTAATAATAAAAATCCACAAAATAGAGGAGTTTTTCATCAGTAAAGCCCAAAATTTTATTTACTTTTAATAATTTCATTTTCAACTCCTTTTTGGTTAATTCTTTATCAAGCTTGTTTATAAAAATATATAGAAAAATAGAAAAATATAAAATTAATTTCATCTCAAATAAGTACTCCTAGATCGCAAAGAGAAAAGATAGCAAAGTACAACTTCCCGGCCAAATTTCTGCTCTGCTTTGAACTTCAAATTCACCAAACTCACTTTTAAAGTTTAATTTAGAAATTATCTATCCAATGAAACTAGTTTCATTAAAATCTTGTTTGCAAATTAAGGGTTTTAGAACCTAGGTGTACATTGTATATTATGTAAATATTTATTGTTTCTTCATTTTTATTTACTTTTCTTAATTACTAAAAAATCCAAAAAAATCATTGTTGTGTTGTATTTTATTTTATTTTTATTTTGTAAATATATTTTATCAAAAATACAAAAAAATAAATTAGAAAAGCAAAAACATGTATATAATATTTGTCTTAATTTTGTAAATTCTCCATTTTTTCTTTTTATTTTATTCTCCCTTTTTAATAGCCTAATTTTATTTAATTTCCAATAACTTCTCTTATTCCATTAACCTCCATTCAACTCCACCATTCATCTAACCTCCCATTCAATTCCACCATTAATCTAACCCCCCCCCCCATTCAACTCCACCACCTTTCTAACCTCCCTTCTCTTCTCTTTTTATTCATATCTTCATCCTCTTTTTTACCCATCCAACTTTATATGAGAGAGTTCCCGAGTTCCTTGAGTTTAATAGGTGACAGTTTGACAACCGTGGTTGAGAGACGATCGCCTCCTCTCCGGTGAGATCCGTTGGCATTCCAGCCAACGTCGCAGCCACCTCCACGTGCTGCTCGAGCTCATCGCTCACCGACGATTCGAGCAAAGAAGAGTGCTCCTTGTGAGCACTTCTCCAGGTGATCCCCTTCCATCTAGGTAAGTTCTCTCCCCGTGTTCTCTATCATTTCCTTGTTATATTTTGCATTTTTTTATAATCACCGTTACCCCACCATTATCTTGCTCATCAACCACCGAATCATCACCTCTTCCTCTTTGAATCTTTTATGTTTCATGTCTAAAAAGATAAATTAAAACAAAATCATCACAATAAAAAAATAATAAAAAAGAAACGACCAATAGGTGACCGACCCTCGCTTTCCGCCACTCCCACTACCGGGGGCCATCACTACTGTCGCTCTCCTTCTACCACCGCATACTCCAACCAACGCCTGTCGTGTGTCCCTCTAGACATCGTCGGCCACCCACTTGTGCAACTACCTCCTCTAAAAGGCATCACTGTCACCAGGTCTCCCTTCCTCCGGGCCGGCCACCCACCCGCACGGAGCCCTTCCTCCATCGCGTAGGCGTTTGTTCCCTCCGCCAAGGTTATCGCGCGGTGCCCATCAACCACCATCGTGCAACCTCTGCATCTGCTACAGCTCTAACACGACGCCACCGTCTCACGCACCTACATCCACCCGTCGTCCGCGCCTACATCCACCTATCGTCCGCTACCGCACCACAGACATCGTCCGTTGTCGCCAGTGCACCACCTTGACCCCACCCACGCGGACGGTGCCTCCCCTACGCGACCTTCTCCCCTTTGTGTGCCCTACTGCCAAAGGTCCTTATTTATTGTAAAATTTCATATTTTATTCTACATGTTTTTGTATTTGCAAAGTAGTCCAAGTACATACTTTCTTTGTATGTTTTTTGTTCTTTGACTTTGCACGGATAATCTTGTGTTTGCATTTTAATTTGGACCTCAATAATGCATCATTTTGTTTGATAAAAAATATTATTTTGTTGAGATACTAATTGTCTATCATTTAGATATTTATTTGAATTTTTATGAATTCTAAGTAATTAATTAAAATTATTTAAGTGAAAAGTTCTTATTTTACCCAAAAATGATCTTAATTTTATATTTAACTCATGGTTGCTCTAAAAATTCTTAAAAAAATAAAAAACAATGCTTTTAATTATGATTTAATTACTGTACAAATTTCATATTAATTGTAGTTATTTTGTGCCTTAAATAAATTGTAGAGTGATTTTCGTAAATGATTTCACACATATTATTTTTGTGAAATTCTAACTCTCATGGATTGCTCATATAAATACCTTCTTGAGATAGATTGGTTTCTAGATGAATTAATATCATGGATTTATTAGGAATTAAATACTCACTATCATGTTGTTTTCATTAAAAAATCCACATATTGTTAGAAAATTCCAAAAAACTATTGTGTAGTCTCATTTCATCATGTTTAACTTCCAGCAAAATCTTCGTAAATTTTGCATTTTGTTTGTGTGGAAATTGAATTAAATTATATAAAAGTGTGCATTTTTATTGTTGCATTTCAACCTTTAAAATTTAAAAAAATATGTCCTACATCCATTCATTATATTAAGTTTTTAGGAAAATTATAATTTGGCTAAATTGATTTAATATCTTACTAAATTTAATTTGGCTAAGTTGTGTGCTTTCTTATTAAGTTATATCAACCATATTTTGCATTTGCATTCATTTTTTGCATTAAAAAAATAAAAAAAATATGCATTGGAAACCTAGACCTAAGTTTTTGAATTAACGCGATGTTGTTCCTTTGCCTCCCTGTGTTTGACCCCGAACATGCCCAGGATATAAATTAAAAACCGATGTTGTTCCTTCACAGAGACATTTGATTCGATTCTGCATGATTCGCTAAGTGCCCATATTATAATGAGCACAAATTATATCATGTTTTTAGTGACTCGTCAGTGACCAAGGATCTTATAGCACTTTAAGGCTAGTATTAGGGCTTAACATATTACAAAAGCGTGTAGATCGCATCAAATACAATCTAGGGCAACTAGAAATAATAGTTGAAGAGGAAGCAAAATTTAAAATATTTGAAATAAATGAAACCACATCATATGAGAACACTTCTCAAATAGTTTAATCGAGATTACAAATGAGTAAAAGGATTACCTCTCGAAGCGAGCTTGCGATCATGTGTCTCTAAGTGAAGAGACATCATGTCTCAAGTCCGATTCGATGAAGAATGTACTTGCGGAGGCATGGATGAGACACATGTTTCCTACAATACAAATTGATGATTAGAGCGTAGAGCATCCTGATTTTGTCTCACAAAATCAGTAGCCTTACTCACGAGCAAGATGCATCAAAGAAGGTTGAGATCTGCAAGCAGTCGATCTAGCAACATAAAGACGACACCACGGCTGTGAGGCTCTCTAGATCAATATGGTGGATGGCCACAATATTGGGAGAGAGAGAGAGAGACCTTCGATATACATGAGAATAGAGAGAGTTGCTTCTCTTGTAATTGTTGTAAATAAAGAGCTAGTATATCCTTTCTTTTATAACATATTGGATGTCCATGGATCTCAATTTGTGCACACATAATCAATGGTGTAGATTATTTTGTGCTTTCAATAAGTGCACATGATTTCGTTGTATACATTTGCCATAAAAAATAATCAATTTAAAACAATTTAATATATTGAATATTTATCAATGTAATTTAGTTTGAATTAAAAGAATCAACATGTGGAATTATTAGAAGGAGACCAAGCCTCCCTCCTTTCATAGAGTAGATGACTACATTGAAATAGTACTCAATGTGGCCATCCACCTTCTTTGTATGGAATGTTGCACTCTCATTCCAATTTTGTGAGATCTCATATCTCAACAAAATATTCCACATGTGCAACTACATTTGTTGCATAATTATTCACCAAAATAGTTCAAAATTATTTTGTGATAATTTCAACCATGCAATTGACAATAATGAATCATATTCATGCATCCAATATAAAATGTAGATTGCATAATTGTTCAATGTAAATCTTATTCAAATAAACATTTAATCCGTAAATACTAGTTAAAATTAAATCTCTCCAGCATAGTCTAAACACATTTATAATATTTATAATTATTATGGTTATTTGTATCTACATTAATCATTTCCTTGATAATTAAATCATGTTTAATTATCTTAGATGGCTATTTCATGTATCCAAATAATATGAATCATTTTCACATTATTTTATGATAATTAAATCAAATTTAACTATCCATATTCCAATGTTCAGATACATTATCAAAAATTGAATTATTCTTGAACTCTTTCAAGTACAATGTGCTTTCTCCGCGGATACTTAGAGATAAGGAAAGGGTAATTGTACATTCCATGTATAGTGACTTCTATTGAGATCTTATCTCAAATCCAGACCTTGGAGACCTCTCAAAGATGTTTGATTTTGTCAAGCTATAAATCATAACTTCTCATTGCATCCGAATCACATTCACATAAATGTCCAACATTTGGACTAAAGATTGGATTATTCATCTACTGAAATGAGCCACTAAAATCCAAGCTTGTTTCATAACTTCCTCAAAATGGAAGTGTCATGGTTATATGATCGTTTACATTCACATCACCCACGATTATTCCTAATACTCGTATATCCTACACACTAGAAGACCTACATAAACCCAGAGTTTTATATCATATTTAGATTGTTTTCTTCAGGAATTTATCATTAAATTTCTCATTTGGTCATTGAGAATTGGTATCGATCATATGCTTTCCAAAAGCATATATTATACCTATAAATTCTTGTCATGCTCTAAAAGCAAGATGAGCATGCATGGAATTTGATCTCATGTGTTCCGCTTTAGTAGTGAACTTGTATGGTAACTTTGAGAGATCATATTACTCATATACCCTCGTATGCACATCAGCTCATCGGTGTATAGAACTTGATTAGGTCATCAACCTAATGGTCTACCTCATGTACATACTTAGACATATATAAATGCATCTATCTTTGTTTAAATGATGCATGCCTATATCGTGATAGAATATGACATAGGTCTCAATCTCACCAAGTCAAGTATTTGATCGAGCCAATCTGACACCTCTGAATCTCTATTCCTATGTAGAGGACATGCATCAAAAGGTTGCTCATATATACACTTTTGGTGAGGGATTGACATCTCCTTCTCAATCTTGTGATCCTTTCTTAACGATCATTTGACGATTCTTGATGAGTCCTCAATCTAGTTCTTCAATTATCATCCAAGCACCAACCTCTATGATTCAACCATTTAAGTCAACAGATGTATGATTATTAGGATGGCCATGGTACATAACCTTAGTTGTACTAAGGGACCTTATAAGTGCATTTATTAATTCATTCTCAAACAAGGAGTGAAATAAATCAATAACACGTATTGATATATTGATGAATCTCAGATTAATCACTCTAAAAGTCATTAATTAAGCTCTAATCCCTAAAAATCATTGGCATCTCTTCATTTATTCTACATAATTAGCATTCATGTATGTTTTGATAAGAATTGCATTTTATCACTTATTGTTGCACAAAATAAGAAGCCAAAAATCCCAACTAAAATTGACCTGTAAAAAGCCAAACTTCCCTGATTTTTAACTAATTCATGATAACTCCAATTGACCCAAAAACACTCCACTCTATACATGTACTAACAAGAATAAATGAAAAATACAAAAAAAATCACTAACCCAAATAACTGAACCAATAACCCAAACCCTATTTCTAGGATTCCCATAATAAAACACGCATATCTTCCTCGTCCAGTGTCCGTTTTGATCCTACTCACTTTTGAACTAATATACATTCAATTACCTTCAAAACAAGAGCAAGTTCAAGTGAATCGAAGCTCATATGTGAAAGTTGGGTTTTAGGCCTCTTTTGTACATTTTGTATTTTAGCGGTTTTTGACCTATCATTTTATGTATATAATTAACCTATTTTATTTTATTTCTTTTTCATTTGTCTTCTTTTATAAAATTTTTATTGAAATGCGCAAAAATCCAGATCTAAACTAAGCTTGAAGTCAAAGAAACTAACTAAGTCCAAGTCTTCACTAATTGTCTGTATAAAATTGGTCTTTTCGTGTTTTATTTTATTTCTTTTTTATTAATTAGTAAAAATACAAAAAAAATATATTATTATGTATATATTTATCTTTTATTTTCCCATTTTTTCGGATTTTTATCTGGTTTAAAAATGACAAAAAAATATAAAACCCAAAAAAATAATGGTATTCTATGTACGTGGGATACCCTCAAAATATTACTTTGTGCAAATGATCGATTTTGGTTTTGATATCTTCATGAAAGTTGTAGATCTCATTGAGACAAGCAATTTTCATGAAGAAACTTTTTCGATCAGAGGTCATTTACTTTTTCTTTTCTATTTTTCTTTTTCTGATTTTTGTGGGGCTGACACGTGGCCGCTCTTGGAGCCGCCACGTGTCACCCATTTTTGGATTTATTTTAATTTTCATTTTATAAAAAAATTAATTAATAATAAAACCGTCGCACGTGCGCAGCACGTGCCTCCCACGCACGTGCCCCGCTTGGGCCTGCATCTTGTTGCCACGTGGCACCCTTCTGGCCACCCAATCTCGACCGATCGGATGGCCATGGCTCATCGTCTTCAACCCCTTTCACCTTTCCCAATAAAGGTCTGCACCCCTGTGAAATATCCAGCGCCCCCCCCCCCCACTTCCACGATCTCCTCCTCGTCCCAGATTTTCGATCACTTCAATCACCTCACGAGATCTCCTTCTGCGATCTCCTCCAATCTCGAATCCCATCTTCATATCTCCTCCTCTAATTGGATCCCAATCAGATCTCCATCCCGCGACCTTCCTTCTCCGGTTGAATCCCCTAAAAACCTATTTAAGCTCCATCGCCTCCTCCATAAACCCCATCTGCTGATTTTCTCTTTCACGACCACAAGGGTGACCGCCCGGTATACTCTCCGGCGAGATCTGAGCCTTCGTGGCTCGCCGCAGCGCCACATCGCGCATGCTCTGCTCCGGCCAACCTTGTGTCTTCGAGCCAATGATATTTCACCTCCACCTTCGTTCCACCTCAACGTCCACTCCGTTGCGCCTTCGATCAGCACCGCCCACGAAATCTACCGACACAAAGACTGAGGCTCAAGGTGACAGCCCGAACCTCTTCTTCTCCGGCGAGGTCCGAGACCTGTCGTCTCATTGCAGAACGGTCGTAGTGCATGCTGCCTCAGCTCCAGTGTCCACCTCCGAGCCAACGCTTCTCCGACTCCATTCGACACCAACGACCTCTTCATCGACTACAAAACTCTCCTCCAACAACCACCATCAATGATAATGCTTCTCCGACAACCGCTACCATCTCCGCCTTCATCGACAACCTCCAGGTGCTTTGGCTTCGTCTCCTTCGTCATCAGCATCGTGCCCCAATGCCAATGCTCCTCCGCCTTTGCTCAGCTTCGTTGTACTGTCTCTCCGCCTCCTCCAGACATGCAAGGCGACGACGCCACTTTCCCAGCTCTGGCCCTTGTCCTCTCTCTAGGAAGCTTCGCTAGTTGTTGCTGACCGCCGGGCTCCAAGCCCGAGGCCCTCCATGCGTGTGAGGCATGTGACAGGAGGGGACTTCTTGCATGGACACCCTCAGAGTTGTTCCCATACCATAGGTCAGTCCAGAAGCTCCAGGGTGACGTGCTTCGTACGTGACCTGTGGGAAAATTGCAGAAACTGCCCCAGATTACCTCTATTTGCACAGGAGCGCGCCTCTCCAGAAGTCACGTGCCTGGAACGTGACTTTTGGGAATTTTGCAATATTCCCCCAGAAATTTCGATAATCATGCATTGTCCATTCTATTGCATTTTCATATTTATTATAATATTGCATAAATACCCATGTGTTCCCCCATTGTTTAGAACATCTACCTTACATTATTTTATTTATCAAAAATAGGCATTTCTTCTACAACTAATTCTCTACATCTTGGCATATTGTAGACATTTTTGTAATCAGTGTTTAAGTATTAATTAATTAATTGATGGAAAATTGCATACTTTGCCCTTTTTGAGCTCTGAAATTTATTATTGATTAACTGTTGCTCTAAAAATTGTTGAAAATCATGAATTGTAGATTTAGTTGTTTGCTACATTGTTTCCAAAAAGATTTACATTTCTACGCATCGTTTGATATTTAATTTTTATAGGTATTAAATCTTGTGTTTTCGAGGTTTAGAATTTTCCTAAAATCCCTGATTGAGTGATAGATGTTGGCTAATTTTATATCTTGAAAATAATTAGATTTAATATTTATTATAATTAAATATTTAAATTCACTTTGTTTGCATTTAAAAATTCATAAAAAAAAATCATCTTTCATCCAAAATTTCCAAAAAATTATAGCATAGTCATTTCGTAGTAATTGTCATCTCGGCTAAGTTTCACATTTTTCAGACATCGTTTGATTGCTAATCATTTTCTAGTCCCTAAAATTGGCCTAATTTACATTTTGCATCTCAATTTGCATTAAAAATTACAAAAAAAGACCGCCTTGAAAACCAAGTATAAACTTCGACGGACAAATTTCTAGTTTGTTCCTTTGCCTCCTTGTGTTCGACCTTGGGACTTGCTCAAGAAAAATAAACATAAAACCATGTGATTAAAAATTGACTAAATAATTGTGGTTATTTCTCGACTAATTCCTATTGCCCGCCTACAACAAAACGATAAATTCATAATTTAAGCGAACGATAATCCAATCCACCACGACATACATTTTAACACTGGCAATATACGATCCGTCAGATTGCGCCATTGCCGGGGAGGCAACGACTTAGTTTTTGTCTAAAAATTTTTATTCAGTTTTCCGCATTCGGGTAGTCTGACCCCGAATTTTTCACTGTAAATCCCATTTTTTCTGCATTTATTTTATTTTCAGTATTTATTTTCGTATTTTATTTTTGATTTATTTTTTTGAGTCACTCTCTTACATTCTCTCTCTTATTTTTCTTGCGAGGTACCCGACGTATGTAAAGCGGTTTTTGGAAACCAAAGCATCTTCACCAACTTCTGAAAAAGCCATAATTAATTTAAGATCGAGTCGAATCGTGAGAGAGCGTAGAGTCTAAGATTTTATTTTCTACCATTTTATATTTTTGTAATTAATTTCTCATTTATAGCGGTGTTTATTTGGACTCTCGCGTGTTTAAAAAGACCTTGAACTTTTTCTGTAGAGTGTCGTGACTTGTTTCACTCTCTCGTGAGGGTGGGGCTTGACTTAAGTGGCGCTTAGGATAGACCTGCACATATGGCTCTTAAAGTTTTTAAATTTTTTATTGTGGTCATAGGACCTAGGCCCACACTTCACTTTAATTGAGATGCACATTCGATCATTTAAGTTAGCCAAATTCAACTCAATTCTTTCCCGCTAATAGAACTTTCTGTTAGGTATGATTTTTCATCGGATTGCGTTCATTTAGAATAATCTTTCAATTCTTGTATTGCATCCCACATGGAGATTTTGAGGATTCACTATAAGTCTTCTAACTGAGTATACATCATAGTTTTTCGCGTGCATCAGCTTTTTACGAATTTCGCCCTCTTGTTTTGTCACATAATTCTAAAGGAAATTGGGATAGGATGGTAGACGTTATTTGTGCTCACTTAATTCTTCAATGATCACCTAATTAAAAGTGAGACTGCTAAATATATCTGATTTTAAATAACCCATAAAATCAAGAATTTTTGCAGGAGAGCAACCCCGACCTTGGATGTATTTATTTTTCTGAGTGAGCTAGAGCCGACACTTAAGGATAGAGCCCAGCTCCGAAATTTTCATTCAAACTACTGATTCTAAAAATGATTAGCTACTTCTCAGTGAGGATCTACGGGTAGCCGGTAAACGATCCGGATTTTCTTAACAGAGTGGGTGGTTTAAAGGACACTGCGTAAGACTCTGTCCTTAAGTAACACGGGTAGCCATTTTATGATATGTACTTACACCTATACTGGCTGAAAGTAGATGCAACTAGTCGTAGGAATTCGGGACAGTCTTTAAGAAAATCTTTGATACTAATAGCTCGTTATAACCAATTTAAATTGAAAAGATAATTGACGAACTCTTGTGGCTTCATTGTGTAAGTTGGTGAACTTGGGGTTTGATTTGTGTTTGATTTGTGTGCATGAACTGACTTCGAAGATCAAAAGCCACGCAATTATGTCATCAAACTCCTTGATAAAAATTTCTTTTGAATATTCTGTGCACTTGCATTGATATCAACCATGTCGATTCGTCATCAACTTCCTTTGATAAAGACAGGATAATGGTCCGTGTACCCATCTGATCTATATTATGAAAATGAATTTGTCTCGGTCTGGCCCAAATCGACTAAATCCTCTTCTTTCAATAATCCTCCAACATTTGAGGAAGATTTCCATTCTCGAATGAATCATATCCCCTCATCGAATTCCAAACCATTCTACTGGAATCATCCGACCACACATGACCACTTACCATCCTGGAATGAACCGTCTTATTCTCGATTTCTCACTGAAACTATTGAATTATTTCAAGATCAAATCACTTTTGAGAGTCATGATTGTTCGAGAGACCAAACCCAAATGGAGAGGCCCGCACTTAATTATCGTCAACGTTGGATTGACCATGATGATCAAATCCCTATTGACCAACTCGAGTACCAGGTCTTTGATCAGTCTATACATGCAGAGGATCAAACGGTTAATATCAACACATATGCACCATGTATGACTCAATTATTTGAGGATACAATCAATCATGACCATGGAAGTAAACTATACTCAAAACAACATTACATGCTTGAGTCACAGCATGTTAAGTATGAGACCTACAAATTCCTGCAAAATCCCCCACTGAACAGCCTCCTTCCATAATCTTTAAGGAGAAATTTTCAGAAAATAAAGATCATATATTGGATATTCTAAGAAACTCTTCTCTCAACACATACAGGAAAATGGAAGATGAAATTATTGAATATCAAATGCAAAAACACACCCCGACTACTCCCATGATTGATCATGAATAGATTTTTGAGGATGACATTTCGAGGATAAATAAGAGATTTGATTTAATGGAGGGTAGATTTCGAAAGTTTTCCGACCGATTAGTTTCACTCTCTGGTAGCTCGGACATAAAAATATTGGATCTTATGTTGGAAATTTTGCGGATATTCAGAAACCTAGAGAATATTTTCACCCTAGTGACGACTCTGACAACGACAATTCTACATATTACTCCCCTAGGGATGACTATACCTCTGACTCTTCCTGGGAACATCAATGCCCCTTCTCATCTATAGAAAACACCACATCACTACACCACGCAGAAAATTCCAAAAAAATTAAATACTCAAAAACACTCAAAAAATCGAAAATCCAGAAAAATTCATAAAAACTGAGACTGAAGAAGATCTGAAGAATTGGATCCTACTTTACAGGAAGCACTGGAGAAAAACTTCCCCGACCTGAAAGGATTTGTAAGGGATAAATTAATGATGAAAACTTCGAGCAGGATAAGAACGAAGACTGAAAGATACATCTTGTCAATGGCCTCCTTAGTGTTTAGGAGAAAAACCAAGAGTCGTATAGTGAAGTGGTTGCCCAGATTTGATTGTGGAATCAAAGACATAATTTTTACCCATGCTTGAATTAATGATGACTCATCGATTAATATCCTCCCGACCTCTGTATTTCATGAGCTCAAACTCGGACCTATCAAGAAGATACGAGAGATTGTTCAATTGACTGACCGATCGATAAAGAGGCCGCCAGGAATCATTTCTGTCATCATGACATTCCAAGGTGCTCTTCTCAAAGTAGGCTTCACGATCATTGATATTGAGCATCAAGGAGAATTCACCCAATCTCCAATTATTCTTGGAAAGCCATTCTTAGCATTAGCTAAGGCAACTATTGAGTGTGAGACTCGGGAAATCAATTTTACAACATTGAAAGCACTTCAGTCTCAACAAGTCTTTGAGGAGCCACGATTTTCGGAGGTAACCCACGAAGTCGTCGACAGTCGTAACCATCAAGCGGTAGAAGAAACCTACCCCATTGCGACACCTGAGATAGCGATTGTTGATGAGACTATTGGTTTAGAGACTCTCCCTCTTGTTCCATTTCCAGTTGCTCTCACCGTAGAAAATCAAATATATGAATCATATGGTCTGGAGACATATGCATAGTCGTACCCATGGTCAACCTATTCTGACTACCTTGATCACATCAACTCGACACAGGAATGTTCCAATGTCAAATCAATTGAGAACGAACATGCAGAGACTCCCCACTATTTCAGATCATGCGGATCTCACAATAAAAGAATGTTTCTTATATGATCCTGAGATATATTCATGGTCGCACCCTGGGTCAACCTACTTTGAATACCTTGACCAAATCATCCTAAATCAGGAGTGCACCAACATTAAGAAGATTAAGAACAAGCACTCAGGACGAACACCGACCAAGGAGAAGAATTCCAATGGTTATTCATCTTGAGACTCAAGTGGACCAACACCTTCACGAAACAAAATGGCTACTCCTTCATCAAAAAAGAAAGTTGCCTTTCGAAAGACGAATCATCTGATGATCCCCCATCAGGTCCGGAAAAGGTCATCTACATGAGTGAAGTCTGTTTGGCAGTCCTAAAACCATATCTTCGCAAGGAGCCAAACTTCGATTCCCATTGGACGACTCCCATTCCTCACTATTATTCATCCAAAGCCGATGCTCCTGCTCTCATAAAATACACTGGAATTATTTCTTATGAGTTGACTGAGACTGGTGCTTCAGAGTATTCCTCCGAGGACAAATCGCTTGATCCCAAGAAGGAACTAATTCTGAGAAAACAACTAAAGAAACAAAAAAGACAAGAATATATGCAGTGTGTCCACTTTCAAATACTATTCCTCTGAGGATAACTCTGATGATGGTTACCTTTCATCTGACTCATACACTTCATCTAATATCCAACATGATTTCTCCGAGGATAACACTGATAATAGTTGGGAATCATATGCTTCATCTCCTTCTCATCATTACGATCTCCCACCATAGGCTCACAAGAAGATCGCCAAAAACCACCTTAATCATCGGCTACCCACCCTCCCTCCCGACCACATCGGTCTCCTTGTACATATTCTTCCTTTACTTAGGCCAAGGCCTAAGTATAGGGAGGATCGATGCCATCTGTACATAACATTCTCTCCATCTCACGATCATTCCATTTCTACCCTTCTTCTGTACTTAGGCTGACAAGAGCCTACGTATAGGGGGAATCGATACCCATCTGTATATACCCTCCTCATTCACATATCCTGATTGCTTCATTTTCTCTCTTCTTCTATACTTAGACTGTTCACACCCTAAGTATAGGGGGGACGGACCGATGTATCAGGTTCTTTTTCTTTTTTTTTCACTCTCTTACGCTTAGACTGAGATATGTCTTCTTTACGCTTCTTGTGCTCTGAGGACACAACACTCGCTAAGTATAGGGAGTTTTTATATATACTGTGTATATATTTTACCCATATCTCGTACTTTCGCATAAGTCTATATGTATTTATGGGGTGGGTAACTAACTTGAAAAAAAACAAAAGAAAAAAATAAAAAGAAAGAAAAAGAAAAGGAAAAAGAGTTTTGCTACTAACAATGACTGTATACTACCCAAATTTTTTGAAAAAAATGGCTTCTTTTATTTTGCATAAAAAAAACTTGTATCTGCATTTCACACACCTGCACTTCATCCAGCATTTCATTCAGTTGCATCTGTGAGAAGTATTTGGGTTCTGAACTGACTAATGAGCAGAAACCGAGAGTGGTCTGGACTTTGACCTTAATCCACCTAGTTTTCAGAGGAACTTCACCAAGAAATGGGATTTTAGAAACTTTAAATCTGTGACTTAATTCTTCGAGTTCAACATGACAATGTGCAGCATTTGACTCTTAGTGTCTAACCTGATTTCTTCATTCTGGGTACAACTCTGGAATAGGGAATTAATTTATACTCTCGCACTATGCACTTAGCTCAACTCAGACAGGGTGTTGGAAGACCGTGTGAGTTTCTTTTCTGGTAGCGTAGAAATCTAAAGATTGGAGTACGGGTTGAAATAAAGCTTAGGAAAAGGGATGGACGGCTAGGCACAATTTTTTCCAAGACCCCAAAACATGTACTAAAAAAAGATTCTATATCTGTAGGGGCACAACAAGATCCAAGCAAAACTATCAAAAATCCAAATACAAAGAAGCCACTACTAATTAAATATCAAACCAAAAAGGTCCAAGCTTCAAGAAAACCTGTAGATCTTGGTGGAGACTCGGCTACACTGGCCAGCTTCAAAAGGAGAGGTGACTACACTGGCCACCCTCCAGTTCTTTTCTCCTTCTTCTAACTTTCCCCCCATTTCTATTGTGAACATAGCGCGATAGACCTTAGAAGGAAATACCTGACTCCCCGAGGAGGAGTTACTGGAGAGGAGGTTTGCATGGTAGTCCGTCATTCTGGATGGGAAGAGCTAAAACCTTTCACACACATGAGTTGATTGTTCAATGTTCATAGGGTATGTTTTGGGAAGATGATTGATCTAAGATGACTTCTGAGCCAAAATTGTAACAATGATGTGTAGAACTAGAAGGTTGTTGATTTTAAAATTCTAAGTCTCACAGAAGTTCTACCAAACTAATAATCCAAAGGTCGAGTCTAGTTTCATTTTCACCTTTAGCTCATGGTCTTGGCATGGAACCCAATCTCATTTCACCTCATGGCATTTCTTTTGATGCTCAGGGACGAGCATGGTTTGAGTATAGGGGGATGATGAATCTCATATTCATCACTGTAAAAGTCATTAATTAAGCTCTAATCCCTAAAAATCATTGGCATTTCTTCATTTATTCTGCATAATTAGCATTCATGCATGTTTTGATAAGAATTGTATTTTATCACTTATTTTTGCACAAAATAAGAAGCCAAAAATCCCAGCTAAAATTGACATGTAAATAGCCAAACTTCCCTAATTTTTGACTAATTCGTGCTAACTCATTGACCCAAAACCACCTCCACTGTGTACATGTCACTAAGAAGAATAAATTAAAAATACAAAAAAAATCACTAACCCGAATAAGTGAACCAAAAACCCAAACCCTACTTCTAAGATTCCCAGACTAAAACCCTCATATCTTCCTCATCTAGTGTTCGTTTTGATCCTACTCACTTTTGAACTAATAAACATTCAATTACCTTCAAATAAGACCAAGTTCAAGTGAATTGGAGCTCATATGTGAAAGTTGGGTTTTGGGCCTTTTTTGTACATTTTGTATTTTAGCGGTTTTGACTTATTATTTTACGTACATAATTAACCTATTTTATTTTATTTCATTTCCATTTGTCTTCTTTGATAAAATTTTAATTGAAATGCGTGAAAATCCAGATCCAAACTGAGCTTGAAATCAAAGAAACTAACTGAGCCCGAGTCTTCACTAACTGTCTGTACAAAATTGGTCTTTTCATGTTTTATTTTATTTCTTCATTTTTTAATTAATAAAAATCCAAAAAATTAGATTAATGTGTATAAATTTATCTTTGATTTTATCATTTTTTCGGATTTTTATCTAGGTTAAAAATGACAAAAAAATATAAAACCCAAAAAATCATAGTATTCTATGTAAATGGGATACCCTAAAAGTATCAGTTTGTGCAAATTATCGAGTTTGGTTTTGATGTCTTAATGAAAGTTATAGATATGATTGAGATGTGCAATTTTTGTGAAGAAACTTTTTTGATCTGAGGTCATTTGTTATTTCTTTTCTATTTTTCTTTTTCCCATTTTAGTGGGGCTGACACGTGGCTGCTCCTGGAGCCACCACGTGTCACCCATTTTTGGATTTATTTTAATTTTCATTTTATAAAAAAATTAAAAAAATTAAGTAATAATAAAACCGTTGCACGTGCGTAGCACGTGCCTCCCGCGCACGTGCCACGCACGTGCCCCGCCTGGGCCTGCATCTTGCTGCCACGTAGAGCCCTTCTAGCCGCCCAATCTCGGCCGATCGGATGGCTAGGGCTCATTGTCTTTAACCCCTTGCACCTTTTCCAATCGAGCACCAAACCTCTGTGAAATCTCCGATGTCGCACCCCTCTTCCGCGATCTCCTCCTCGTCCCAGATCTCCGATCACTTCAATCGCCTCGTGAGATGTCCTTCTGCGATCTCCTCCGATCTAGAATCCCATCTTCATATCTCGTCCTCGAATCGAAACCCAATCAGATCTCCATCCCCCGACCTTCCTTCTCCGACATAATCCCCCAAAGCCATATTTAACCTCTATCGTCTCCTCCATAAACCCCATCCGCCGATTTGCTCCTTCATGACCACTGGAGTGACAACCCGGCATACTCTTCAGCGAGATCCGAGCCTTCGTGGCTCGTCGCAGTGCCGCTATACGCCTGTTCTGCTCCATCCAACCTAGCGTTGTCGAGCCAACGAGATTTCACCTCCACCTTCGTTACACCTCAACGTTCTTCTCCGGCGAGGACCGAGATCTATCGTCTCGTTCCAGAACGGCCCTAGAGCCTGTTGCCTCAGCTCCGGTGTCCACCTTCGTCGAGCCAACGCTTCTCCGACTCCATTCGACACCGGTGAACTCTTCATCGACTACAAGACTCTCCTTCGACAACCACCATCAACGACAACGCTTCTCCAACAACCGCTACCATCTCCGTCTTCATCGACAACCTCCAGGCGCTCCGGCTTCGTCTCCTTCGTCATCAGCATCGTTCCCAAACGCCAACGCTCCTCCACCTTTTTTCAGCTTCACCATACTGTTTCTCTGCCTCCTCCAGACGTACAAGGTGACGACGCCCATTTCCCAGCTCCGACCCTCCTCCTCTCTCACCAGGAAGCTCCGCCAGTTGCTGCCGACCGTCGGACTCTAAGAGCGAGGCCCTCCCCGCGTGCGAGGCACGTGACGGGAGGGGACTTCTTGCAAGGACACCCTCGGAGTTGTTCCAATACCGCAGATCAGTCCAGAAGCTCCAAGGTCGCGTGCTTGGCACGCGGCCCGTGGGAAATAGTAGAAATAGACCCTAGATTAACTCTATTTGTACAGGAGCGCGCCTCTCCAGAAGTCACGTGGCCGGCATGTGTCTTTTGGGAATTTTGCAATATTCCCCCAGAACTTTCGATAATTATACATTGCCCCTTCTATTGCATTTTCATATTTATTATAATATTGCACAAATAACCCTGTGTTCCCCCATTGTTTAGAATCTCTACCTTGCATTATTTTATTTATCAAAAATAGGCATTTTGTTCTACAACTAATTCTCTACATCTTGGTATATTGTATACATTTTTGTGATCAGTGGTTAAGTATTAATTAATTAATTGGTGGAAAATTGCATACTTTACCCTTTTGAGCTCTGAATTTATCATTGATTCACTGTTGCTCTAAAAATTACCGAAAAATCATGAATTGTAGATTTAGGTGTTTGCTACATTGTACCCAAAAAGATTTACATTTGCACGCATTGTTTGCCTCGTAAAAATCATTTTTGCATATTTCGATATTTAATTTTTAGTAGGTATTAAATCTTGTATTTTCGAGGTTTAGAATTTTCCTAAAATCCCTAACCCAATGATAGATATTGGATAATGTTATCTCTTGAAAATAATTAGGTTTAATATTTATTATAATTAAATATTGACATTCACTTTATTTGCATTTAAAAATTTATAAAAAATTCATCTTGCATCCAAAAATTCCAAAAAAATTACAATGCATTCATTTCATAATAATTGTCATTTTGGTTAAGTTTCACATTTTTCAAATATCGTTTGATTGCTAATCATTTTCTAATCATTAAAATTGGTCTAATTTACCTTTTGCATCTTAAATAGCATTAAAAATTACAAAAAAGACCGCCTTGAAAACCAAGTACGAACTTCGACAGACAAATTTCTAGGTTGTTCTTTTGCCTCCTTGTATTCGACCTTGGGACTTTCCCAAGTAAAATAAACCTGAAACCACGTGGTTAAAAATTGATTAAATAATTGTGGTTATTTCTCGACTGATTCCAATTGCCCGCTTGCAACGAAACGATAAATTCATAATTTAAGCGAATGGTAATCCAATCCATCGCGACAATTATTTTAACAAGGGCAATTTAGGAATCATCATATATCAAAGATTAATATAACATTTATTATAGAAATGATTCACCTCAGGTTCGCATAGCTAACAAGATCTTGGAGACACCTCTTATATCTTGGGTTTGAAGCTGTTCAGAAACAAAGAAAAGAGTATTTGGGATCGCCTCAATATGGATACAATATAAATATCTTGGAATGATTTCATATAGAAAATTCCAAGAAAGGCTTCCTTCGTATAAGACATGGTATACACCTATCTAAAGGGATGACTCCTCAAAGTGTTGAGGAATAGAAGGCCTTATCAGGATGCCCTTAAGCATCAAGTGTGGAAAGCCTAATGTGTGCCAAAATGTGCACAAGGTTGGATATCTACCATGCAGTGAGAGTGGTAAGCTGTTATCAATCCTTCTTTAGTGTACAACACTGGAATGTGTGACGAGTCCGAAATCGCGCGCGTTAAGGAGTGGTTTTTATCTTGTTTGTGCTTAAAGAATAGAATGTCGTTCATTGTAGGCGGCGATCGGAATCAGTAAAGAAATAACCACAAAATATTAAGCAATTTCAATCAAGTGGTTTTATGTTTATTTTAATTGGGCAAGTCACAAGGTCGATCACAAGGAGGCAAAGGAACAACCTAGAGTTGTGTTTATCAAAAGTCTTGCACGGTTTTCAAGGCGGTCTTTTTTTTGTATTTTCAATGCAAATAAGGGATGCAAAATGCAATGTTGGCCTATTTTAGGGACTAAATTATCGGCTATGTTCAAACGAAGTCGAAAAATATGAAACTTGGCCATAATGTAGATTATGATGAAATGAATGCACTGTAATATTTTTGGGATTTTTGGATGCAATATGAATTTTTTATGAATTTTTAAGTGCAAACAGAATGATTTTCAATATTTAATTATAATAAATATCAAACCTACTTATTTTCGAGGACCAAAATTATCTAAGATCTATCACTAAGTGATTAATCTCAGAAAAATCCTAAACCTCAAAAATATGAGATCTAATACCTATTAAAAATTAAAAAGTGAAATATGCAAAATCTTTTTTACAGGGCAAACTATGCATGCAAATGCAATTCCTTTTGGTCACAATGTTAAGCACAATAATCTCTACAATATTTGATTTTTCGGGGATTTTTAAAGCTCTGGTTAATCAAATACAAAATTTAGAGCACAAACTGGGTAAACTTCGCACTTTTCCACAGAATAATTGATTATTAATTAACCATTAATCATAAAAATATCCACAATATCTCCGGATGTAGAGAATTAAGTGTAGAACAAAATGCCAATTTTTTATAAATAATATAATGGAATGTAGAGATCTAAAATGAATGACGAAGACAGGGGTACAGATGCAAACAAAATAAATAACAAAAGTACTGTGGGGGACCTAAAAGTAGTCAACCTCCGAAACCTTCGTCGCCTCTCCCCTTTCGTCTTTGCATCGCCCCCCTCCATAACCACCGCCGACGACCTCGCCAACCCCTTTGCCTTAGTCGCAACCGACCGCCAAACCACCTCCATTCATTTCACACCGGCCCCTTCTCTCTCTCTCTCTATACCGTCGCACCACCCTCGCCTCCTATTTAAGAGCCTCGCCGCACCCGAGGTCCGATCATCCGCCGTTCTCCCTCCGGTCGTGACAGCCACCCCGACGTGATCCGAGGTTTTCATCTCGTCGCAGCTTCGCCATTAGTCGCTGCTCGCTCCGGCCATTGACCACCGTTGAGCTCCTCCCAGGTTCTTTCTCTCTCTCTCTCTCTCCCTCTTCGCCGTCATCTCCGAGCTCCTCTCCGCTCAGAGCCACGCCACACACTCTCTCTCCAACAAACACCGTTAGCTCCGAGCGTCGTCAAGCTACCGTCAACACCTCCTCCGACTTCGACAACCTCCAGAAGCTTCGAGCTTCACAGCCAGTTCGCAACTCCGCTGTGCGTCAAACGTCGCCACCAGCTTCGACCTCGCCTCCGCCTGGCTTTGCCACCAACGCCTCGCCAACGACAGCCTCCACCGCCACAAGTTTCACCTCCACCGCCAACGACCTCTAGCTTCTTCACCAACGACCATGACAACCCCCCCAGCTCCGCCCCGACATCCCCTGGCCGTCTATCGGCTAACATCCTCCGCCTTCAAGCCATCTTCTCAGACTACGTTTCTGCCTCCGTAGACCGCCCTCAGCTCCGCCTCGCCATCCTTCAGAAAAACTCCACCATCAGGAGCGGAACCCCCTCGCAGGTCCTCGCCGCCAAAGGCCGAGTCCCAGAGCCCGAGGCCCTCCCACGTGAGGCGTACGTGCGGGAGGGAACGTCCACATCAGTTTTACGTCAGCCCAGGTCACGTGCTTTGCACATGACCGTGGGTAATTTACATGCACACCCCCGAAGGATTTCTTATTTGCACTACAGTCCAATTCCAGAAGGTCACGTGCAGTGCACGTGACCCTCCGACCTATTTGCAAATTCTCCCCCTCCACTACTTAGAGTGATGAATCTGAGATTCATCAATGTGGTGAATAACATCTTCAAGTATCTGAGAAGGACACAAAATTGCAACTCGGACTAAGAAGATAATGATTTCCAAGTCTAGAATACACATATTTAGACTTCCAATTTGACATTGATTATTGCAAGTCAACTTGAAAGTTTGTATTCTTGTTGAACGGTGGTGTTGTGAGCTGGAGAAGCAAGAAGTAGGACATCATGATTGACTCGATGACAGAAACTGAATACATTGCCACATCAGATGCTATAGGAGGTAGTATATTTGCATAAGTTTGTCCTAGAACTTGGCATAGTTTCCTCTGATACTCACATACCACTGCTCTACGATAACACATAAGATATATATGAGGTGAAGAAACCCATATGGAATCAAAAGAGCAAATACGTGGAAAAAAACACTGAAGGATAGGGTTTAGGCCTTAGTGTAGCACAGAAGCATGTAGGTCGCATCACATATGACCTAGGGCAACTAGTCATCAGACATCGGAGTTTAAAAAATTTAAATAAGTGAAATCGCATGCACTTCTCAATCGTTTCATCAAGGTCAAAATGAGTTGTAGGAATACCTCTTGAAGCGTGTTTGTAATCCCTTGTCTCTAAAGTAAGAGACCTCTTGTCTCAACTCTGATCCGACGAAGGTCTCACTTGCGAGCACGCGGATAAGACATGTGCTTCCCGCGATCCAAGTTGATGATCCGAGTAAGGAGTCTCCTTATTTTGTCTCCTGAAATCCAATGCCTTCTTCACAAGCAAGAATCACCAAAGATGGAGGAGATCCATGAGCAGTTGATCCGGCAGCACAATAACGTCACAACGACTATGAGTTTTTCTAGGTCAAAATTGTGCACGACCACAATATTGAGAAAGAGAGGGAGGAAATGTTAGAATATGGAGAGAGAGAGAGAGTTGTTGCTCTTCAATTGTTTCTAGTAGCAAAAGCTAGGGCTACCCCTCTTTTTATACTAAATTGGATGCCCATAGATCTCAAACTATGCGCACTCATAATCAAGGATCTATATTATTTTGTGCTTTCAATCAATGGCCATGATTTTTGTTGCAAAATTTTCAATAACAAATAGTCAATTTAAAATAAATTAAATTTATTGAAAATAATCTACAACACAAGCAATTTAATTCAAACTAATCTCATATGGAAATAAAGGAAAGAGGACAAGCCTCCTTCCCTTAATAAAGTGCTCGACCATACATAGAGTAAGACTCCATGGTCGTCCCCCTTTTTAAAGGGGAAGATGGCTTCCATCTTCCTTAATTGAGAAATCTCATATCTCTCCAAATATTACTCATGTGCAGCAACTTTTATTGCAAGGTTATTTACCGAAATAATTCCAAATTATTTTTTGATAGTTTCAATCATGCCATCAATAATTACAAATCATCATCATACATTCAATATAAAATGTAAATTGCATTTACAATCAGTTGTTCAATGTGAATCCGATTCACATTGACATTTAATTCATAATTACTATTTACTACTAAATCTCTCCATCGTATTATAAATAATATTTATAATATTTATGATGATTATAGATAGTGATATCCACATTAATCATATACTTAATACTATATATTACTTAATTATCTTGGATGATTATTCTCATGTGTACAAATAACAAGAATCATATTCATATTATTCATAATAATTAAGTCACATTTAATTATTAAATTTTCTCAATTCAAAGATACATTATCAATAGTAGATATTTTCTTGAACTCTTTCAAGAATAATGTACTTTCTCCACAGATATTTAGAGATAAGGACAAGGAGATTGTACATTCTATGTATATGATGAATATGTGATTCATCACTATAAAAGAGATTACCTAAGTACAGTTCCCCGAAATTCATCTGCATTTTATCAATTATCTTGCATAACTAACATTCATGCATGTGTAAATAATATTCACATTTTATCATTCTTCATTGTATAAAATAAGAAGACAAGAAATCAAAGTACATTTGACGTGTAATATAAGCTAGAGAAGTTTGCCCACCAGTTCTCTATATCTTCTCTTATCCACCTCATTAGTGTCATCATCATATAATTTCATACTGGGATCCATAGGTGTAGTGGTAGGTCGGCAACCAAGCATTCATGTTTCACTCAACACGTCAGTGACGTATTTCCTCTGGGTCATTACCAACCCATGAGGATTTCTGGCAAACTCCAGTCCCAGAAAATATCTGAGAACCCCAAGGTCCTTGGTGACAAATTCACGACCCAGCATTTCTTTTGCCCCCTGGATTCCCCGTTCATCATCACCTGTAATCAGAATATCGTCTACATACACCATAATAGCAATAATACATCTGGGTGTCTTCTGTACGAACAGGGAATGATCAGCATTAGAACGTTTGTACCCCTGTTTCTCAAACAGGTCTGAGAGCTTCTGGAACCAAGCTCTGTGACTCTGCTTAAGTCCATAGATAGCCTTATGAAGTATGCACACCGTAGGACACTCCCCCTCAACAACAAACCAGGTGGTTGTTGCATGTAGACTTCCTCCTGTAGGTCACCGTATAGGAATGCATTCTTCACATCTAACTGGTATAGCAGACAATAACGAGTAATTGCAACAGAAGGGAGGATCCATAGGGTGGAATGGATAGCAACCGGCGAGAATGTATCAAGATAATCCACCCCATATGTCTGTGTGAAGCCAAGGGCAACAAGGCGAGCCTTGTATCAGTCAATGCTACCATCTGCATTATGCTTAACTGTAAAGACCCACTTGCAGCTAACTGTAGACACACCAGTAGGTGCAGGAACAAGGCTCCAGGTGCCTCTGGACTGAAGAGCTGCCATTTCTTCTTCCATCGCCAAACGCCATCTACTATCCTTCAGTGCATCTTTATAATTATGTGGAATATCCACTGCTAACAATGCAATGACAAAGTTCCTGAATTCTCCAGTGAGACGGTCAAATGACACAGAAGATGCTATAGGATATGGCGCGCAGCTCCGCTTCTGCTTTCGTAGAGCAATGGGTACATCTAAATCATATGTCTCCTCAGTTGGCCTCTGTAACACATCCTGCTCAGGAAAATCATCAGATCCATCAATAGTAATATTTTCATAACATACCTCAGGTGAGCTAGATGATGAGCGGTGACCATGAGCAGAAGCAGGCCTACGGGTATAGTGGAATGGCAAGGGTAAAACAAACACAGTGACAGGAGGTGTAGGAGATGATAGCGATTCTGGTGGTGGTGGTGGTGGTGGAGGTGGTGGTGACATGTATATAACACTAGTAGTGTCAGAGGGAACCAGTTGATCCCCTGTAAACAGTACTTAACGGATTCGAAAAAGGTGACTTCAGTACTGACTAAATACCTCTTGCGCAATGGATCATAACACGTGTACCCCTTCTGTGTTCTGGAGTACCCAACGAAGACACACTTGACAGCCCTAGGAGAGAGCTTGTCAGTCCCAGAAGACAACTGGTGAACAAAGGCTACCGAGCCAAACACACGAGGAGTAAGGGAGAACAATTCTTTGTCAGGAAGAATAAGAGAGAATGGAATCTTCTCACCTAAGACAGATGATGGCATTCGATTAATAAGATAGCATGTCGTAAGAACAACATCACGCCAGAAATAATGAGGGGCATGACTCTGTATAAGAAGCGACCTGGTGACATCGAGTAAATGACGATGTTTCCTTTCAGCAACCCCATTCTGTTGGGAAGTATAGGCACATGATGTTTGGTGGATAATCCCTTGAGATGAGAAATAACTGGATAGGGTATGAGTACAAAATTCCAGAGCATTGTCACTTCTCACAATCTTAACAGATGCAGAAAAAACATTACGAACTTCATTAATGAAATTGATGATAATATTCCCCGCTTCAGATTTATTCTTTAACAAAAATACCCATGACACACGATAGAAATCATCCACAATAACTATATAAAACATGTGTCCCTGATGATTAGGAACACGACTAGGGCCCCAGATATCGACATGAATAACTCAAACCTGGAGGTACTACTCCGACGCTGACGACTGGGAAAAGTAGACCGATGATGTTTTCCCAACTGACAAGCCTCGCATTGAATGGACGTGTAAGATGAAACTTGAGGTAACACATGATGCAGCTTCTGAAGCGGTAGATATCCAAAGCGCAGGTGCCATAATAATGGGGAGATGGGTCCAGCAGGTAGAGTTGATGTTCCAGTATAAGGAGTATGACTAAGGCGATAGAGGCCGCCTTGCTCATAGCCACGCCCAATCATATTGCCCGTAAGGATGTCCTGAAAAACAAGAGAGGATGGATCAAAAATTGCTCGACAGTGTAAATCCTTTGTAAGTTGGCTAATGGACAACAAATTCATTGAAAAATTAGGTGCATGTAACACGTTCTTGAGATGCATAGATGGTGTCAGTCTAATCTCCCCCTGACCAGTAATCGGGGAATGTGTTCCATTAGCAATGACCATTGTACGGCCTGGAGAGACCTGTCTGTATCTTGTAAGTAGACCTTGATCACCACACAGATGATGTGTGGCACCAGAGTCCATAATCCACTCTAAAGTATCTGATCCACTACTGCTAGTGAATGCATAGGTGCTACCTGATGTACTGGTGGAGGCAGATGCAGAAGCAGCAACGTCAGCGTGACTCTCAAAAGTAGGTGCTGATGCAGCGAAATCAAATGGAGGAATGATGCCCCTCAGATGGGCTACAAGATCATCAAAGAGCTGATCCATAGATGATGCGGTTGGTGACTCGATCTGTTTAGCGACTCGTGCAGAAGCCAGAAATCCATGTTTGGAATAGCATGTGTCTTCGGTATATCCATAGCGATGGCAAAAAGTACATGATGGTCGAACACGGCCTTATCTGTCGCGAGGTCCATGACCATGGAACTGATGACCTTCACGACCTCAATTGGCTACCATGGTTGAGGCTATTGGATTCGTAGCAGACGAGGGAACGGTGATACGACTCAGCCTATGAAAAGCTTCCTCCATAGGAGGAATAGTAGAATCTGCCAAGATCAAGGAACGTGCTGCTTCGTACTCAGGATAAAGGGCAGCAAGAAAAACACCCACCATAGTGGCATTCCGATTGGTCTTATGTTGCTCTGAAGTAGCTATGAGAGGCATGAAGGTATAAAACTTCTCAAACATTCCACGTAATGACGTGTACAACGAGTGTAGAGGCCGTCCATTCTGCTTGTAAAGATATCATGCTGAAGCTGCAGAATCTTTGTCTCATTCTTTCCTGTGAGTAGGTGGCCGCCAGGATGTCCCATATTGCTTTGGCAGTGGGCTGATGGAGAATGTCGTTAGCAATCTTAATTGCTAATGTTCCAGAACGCCAGACTTTGGCATATGCATCATCTGCCTCCCAAGAGGCATTAACACATGTCTTCTCAGCGGGCTCTTCCTCGGTAAGAATGTGTTTCTTGCCAGTTGACTTCATCATGCTCATGAACTGCATAGCTCACAGTTCATAGTCTGAACCATCCATCTTCACAATAAGCGTTGGACCTCTGAAGGCGCCTGTAGAGGAAATATCTGCCTTGCTTTTGGACATGATGATATTGGAAGACAAGGGGAGTAGACTAAATATGTGACTGTCTACACTGACATTAACGGGTTCAGTTGCATGTGTAGACGCAAGCAACCAAACCCATCAATTTGGAGAAGCGTGTGCGTTCAGAACGGGGCTGGAGTCGCACGCGCGCAGGTCTAGGGCTGCACGCGCAAGGAAGTCACACGCACAGGAGTGCACGTAGATGTCATGTACTGGCGCATGTCACACGCATGGGCGCGTAGATGCGCGTGCAAGTATGCGGACAGATGCGTGTACAAGGGCACGCTCTAGCGTGCAGATGTACGTACAAGAGCACCATGCGCAGGTGCACAGATGCGCAGGTACACCACGTACAATGCGCAGGGGCACCACGTACAGGAGATCAGGGGCACCACACACAGATGCGCAAGGGCACCGCGCGCAGGAGATCGGCACGGGACGTGCACCACACACAGGGGCACCACGCACAGGGACACCACGCGCAGGGCACCCCACGCGAATGCGCAGAGGATCGGTGCCGGGAGGCGACGCGTGAGGCGGCGCCGGTGACACGAGGTGGGCGTACGGAGGCTTGAAGGTGGGGAACTAAGGTTAGGGCTTTGGTTCGAGAACTCTAGTCTAGGACCGTCACTTTGATACCATATTAGGAAAATGAGAAAACTTTTTTATTCCATCAGCTCTAGGCTCTCGTATATAGGAGAGCAGTCTATGGGTAAAATACACAAGGAGTCCAACAGAAAATAAAAATATAAGAAAAATATAGAAGTGAATAATATATCTCGACACCATACATTCCATCTTAGCTCTACTTATACGAAATCTTTTAGTCTCTAAACATATCTCCAGGCCTCAAGCTTCTTATTTACTCCATCTCTAAACTAATCAACCAACACAATATCATCGATAAATAACATACGCCAAGGTACCTCATCCTGAATGTGACTAGTCAACTCATCCATAATCAACGTCAAAAGGAATGGAATTAAAGTTGATCCTTGATGTAAACTGATGGCAAAGTCAAAATAATCGGCCTTCCCATATTGGATCCTAACACAAGATGAAGCCCCATTATACATATCCTTTATAAGGTTGATGTACAGGATAGGTATTTCTCTCTTCTCTAAAATTCTCTACAAGATCTCCCATGGAGAAGAATCATAAGCCTTCTCCAAATAAATAAAATCATATGAAAATTTTTCCTTTTAGCTATATGAATTTGCATTGTTCTCTGCAACAGGTAAATAGCTTCAATATTCCTATTGACAGGCTTGGTCTGCACATGTCATCGATAGGTATCACAATATCCTCAGATGTCCCCTCATGATTCCTTTATTTCCAGCTGATGAGATATGCCCAGTTTTTCGTAAGACATACTTAGACACTTTCGAGGATCATGCAATTCATTGCAGGGAACTTCAGGGTTTTAAGTACAGACACGATCTTGTTAGAGATGTTTTATTTGATGTACTCAGACATGCATGTGTTCATGCTAAGAAAGAGATGCATGTGAACTTTTTAACTAATATGTATGAGGGAAGATCCACACATAGACCCGCTGATATTTAGACCCACTGATAGTTTGATTTTTGGAAGGGTCGGAGGGAAACATGCTTGTTTAGATTTGACAAGAATTTATCCATTGATGGGGTTGAATAATGGGACCTTCACAACGGGACATGCTGCCCTTAAAGTTGCTTAAGCAAAAGTGGTTAAGCACGAGAAAGCGTGCATTGAGAATAAGCATTCCTTCATCCCTTTTGGTTTTGATACTTTTGAATTCTTAGCACAAGAAGTTGTTGAGCTTTTAAAGAAAAATTCAAAAAGTCATGGGCAGTAATGTTATGGTTCCTAGGTTTATGGATGTAGAGTTTAGAAGGATTGGTTTTGCAATTCAAAAAGGACTAGTGGCGCAGCTTGTTGCCCGCTTGTCTCCTTTTTCGATAGTATGATAAGCACATGATTAAATCAATAGTTGAGCGACCTAGCAAAATCCGAAGGGGTAAAAAAATATAGAGAACGTACAGGAGGTTGGTTGCAAAACATATCAGATTTAATTCTCTCTACAATGACGACTGCACAATTTGAGAACTGCGTCATTACCAATAGGCTTCTTTCAGAAAACAAGATTCGTTCATGTATATATGAACTTAACATCCACCTGCAGTGGGAGGCACTGAAATGGTCACACCAGACATGGCTTATATGACACTGGTAGGAAGAACCCGAAAGATTGCATTTGAAAGAAACTTTTGGATATCTCTCAACTGACATCTCGTTTCATTGGAATCACTTCCAAACGTGGGCTTAGGATCTTCAATTAATTCCATGACTTGATAATTATTCCACACGAATATGTTTTATTGAAAAGGAATGAACAAACTTTACTGCCGAAAAGAAAAGCTTATAAGAATGTGATAAGGAATACGTAATATGTAGTATTCCTATAGTTGTTGGAATTGTTGTTAGTTTGTTGTTAGTTTGTTGTTAGTGGTCCCAGTGGTCCCGAGAATATATAAATAATAGCAAATGGGGCTGGGATAGGGAGGTCTTGATTTTGGACATTCCCACCTTCCCAATTTCCTGTCTGTTCTCTTCACTATTCTTCTCTTCTGTTTTCCCTCTTTTCTTCCTTGATTCATTAGTTCTAGCAACCACGGCAAGCGGAACTTGAGCTCGGAGATCCCAGACTGTCGACGGTCTTCTTTCAGGAATCGGGCACTCAAGGAGAAGGAAGAAACCTAACAATTGGTGTCTTGAGCCCGCTTCGAGCACCAATTTAACAAGGATGTCGCCGGACGATCTCGAATCCATCAAGCGCTTGGTGATTGATACGATCAATATCCGAATGGTTGAAATAAAAGCTGAAGAGTTGATGGCTGACGTCAAGGTTGAAGAACCGATTCTACCTTCTAAGTCTAGTGATTGTTCATCGCCGAGAGGATCCGCACAAGGTATGTCGAAACACAAATGGTTGAAGTTTCCTTCATTTAATGGATCCACAGAGCTCATGGAATGGTGATATAAGGCTGAATAATATTTTAGTTTCTATCAAATTCATGATACCCAAAAGGTTTCTCTGGCTTCATTCCATCTGGATGGCGAAGCTCTTCAATGGTTCCGGTGGTACACTAAGAATGGTTTAGGGAAATCGTGGGAGTCTCTCCTTGGCGGATTAGAGTCTCGTTTTGGTAATTTAGCTTATGAAGATCCTCATGGAGTCTTAAGTAAGCTGCGACAAACAACTTCTGTGTTAGCGTATCAACATGAATTTGAACGATTATCCAATAAGTTGGATGGGATTCCTGTAGCACATTTACTGGGAACATTTCTCAGTGGGCTCAAACCTGAAATCGAATTTGAGGTTCGGATTCTCAGACCCTCCTCTTTGGAAGAAGCAATTGAGTTAGCACGATTACAGGAAGTCAAATTGAAAGCCCAATATCGTGATAAATGGCCTCTTTCAAGTCATAATCCGAAAGGATTGTTGCCCTTACCAACTCGACCCTCACCTCCTGTTCGACGGCTTTCGCAATCACAGTATGAGGATCGTCTTAAGAAGGGATTATGCTTTAAGTATGGTAACAAATGGGCAAAGGACCACCGCTGTAAATCTGTATTTGTGGTACAGATTATACCTGATGATGAAGAAATATTTTTAGATGATGATGCAGAGCTTTTACAAATGTCCATCATTGATGACAAGGTCCCTGAAATTTCTAATCATGCCATTACAAGGAAAATTGGTCCTAATACTATGCGTGTTCTTAGCAAGGTAGAGGGAGTTACTGCTCGTATACTTATTGATCTGGGAGCACGAATAATTTCATGGACCCTCGGCTTGTAGACGAATTAGGACTATCATTAAATAATGATCCGTCCTTTCAAGTCATGATAGCTGATGGGCAACGAGTAAAGTGCATGGGACTTTGCACTCATGTTCATGTGGTTCTTCAGAAGTTTTCTATGGTTCTTGATTTTTATATACTACCTTTGGGGGGATGCGAAATTGTTTTGGGTGTTAGTTGGTTGGAGTTGTTGGGTACTATCCACTGGAATTTCAAGGAGCGTGTTATGCGCTTTAACTATCAAGGCCATGATTATCAATTGAATGTGATTTCTACTAATCCTATCGCAATGGTTACAGCTGGTCAAGCTAATAAGGAGCTCCGTTATGTTAAAAGTGCTTTTATGCTTCACCTCCAAGCAGCTGATGTCGTCAATTCCGAGTCAATCCAACCAGTTGGCGATGGTATTTTGGATGCACAGATGAAATCCTTAGTTTAAACTTATAGTTCTGTTTTCCAAACTCCGTTGGGACTTCCTCCACTCCGCAGCTACGACCATCGTATTCCACTATCAAATGAGAACACTGCAGTATCTTCAGACCCATACAGACATTCTCCTGTACAGAAAGATATAATTGAAGACACAGTTCGTCTTGCTTTGAAGGAAGGAATAATTCGACCAAGCAATAGCTCTTTTGCATCACCGGTTTTGTTTGTAAAGAAACGTGATGGCACTTGGCGAATGTGCATTGATTATTGAGCTCTTAATGAGTATACTATCAAGGATAAGTATCTTATTCCCCTCATTGACGATCTACTCGATGAATTACATGGTGCTAAGGTGTTTTCGAAACTGGATCTTAGATCTGGCTATCATCAAATTCGAATGAATGATGTTGATATTCCAAAAACTGCGTTTAAAACACATGAAGGTCATTATGAGTACTTAGTGTAGAGATAGTTCGTAGTTCTATTATCTCTTTATGTAGCTTGTCGTTATTTCTTTATTTTCTATAGACCTCTCTGTAATTTACCCTTACTGTCTCTCCCTATATAAGAGAGCCTAGGGTTTTCTGAATAAATATCGAAGTCTCTTTTCCCAACATGGTATCAGAGCCGCCCTAGGGCTCTCCACCCACCGCCACCCTCTCCCCACCCGCCGCCCCTATCTCTCTCTCCTCTCCTCGACGCAAGCGCCGCCACCTCTCTGTCTCTCCATCGCCTAGCCCCCCCCCCCCCCCCCCGCGCCTAGGCCCAGCCCCTGCTAGCGCTCCCAGCGGCATCCAGCGGCCACTCCTAGCACCGCCAGTCATCGCCTGCAGCCCCATACTGCCGCTGTAGGCATCCAGCCAGTCGCACAGCCATTTAGGCGACCCCAGGCGGCACCCAACAAGCCAGTTCAAGGGTTGTAAGCCTTCTCTAAGGCATGCCCTAGTTCTCTCTTCGATCGATATATGGGTTTGAGTCCGTAACGTCTACATACGCACTCAAATCCGATGCAGTTGGTGTAGACATTTATCACAGTGTCTAGAAATCCTTGTTCTTCTCCAAGCAGCAGCATGTCAGAATCCAAAGCCGATATGCCCTCTACAGGCGCATTCAAAGGTCCTGCGCCAATAGTGAAGATGAACGGGTCTAACTATGAGCTCTGGGTGATGCAGTTCATGAGCCTCATGAAGTCTAATGGTAAGAAACACATTCTTACCGAGGATGAGCATGCGGAGAAGACAGGGATCTATGCCTCATGGGAGGCTGACGACGCCTACGCAAAGGTCTGGTTATCCGGTACATTGACGATGGAGATTGCTAACGACGTCCTCCATCAGCCCACTGTCAAGGCAATGTGGGACATTCTTACTGCTACTTATTCGCAAGTGCGAAATGAGACCAAGATGTTGCAGCTTCAGCATGACATTTTCACAATGAAGCAGAGCGGCAGACCTCTCCATTCCCTGTACACATCCCTAAGAGGGATGTTTGAGAAGTTATACAGTACCATTGCTCTCACTGCTACTCCTGAACATCAGAAGACGTTTCGGAATGCCACCATGGTGGGTGTTCTTCTTGCGGCTCTAGATCCTGAGTATGATGCCGCCCGGTCCCAGATCCTAGCAGATGCAGTTATTCCTCCAGTAGAGGATGTTTACAGAAGGCTCAGTCACATTCCAGTGTCCTCCAGCTCTTCTACTCCACCCCCATCTGCGATGGCAGTCTCACGTGGGAGAGGTGGACCGCCTTCTGGTCGTGATCGTGGACGTGGTCGTGGACCCCAGGGAAGGGGCGGTCGCTTCAGTCAGACATGCTCCTATTGTCATCACACAGAACACTCCGAGGACACATGCTATTCTAAGCATGGATTCCCTGCATCAGCACGTGTTGCAGAGCACTCTCAGTCTCCATTATCGTCTACTGCAGATACTCGATTTGACGAACTTGTGGCCCGCCTCCGAGATATTATGCCACATTCATATGGTGATTCGTCTGGTGGTCCTTCAGATATAGCAGCTACAACCTCTGCCAGTTCATCAGCCGCTGCTAGTACCTCTGGTAGATCTACTGCATTCACATCATCATCTCATGATATATCTGACTGAGTTATAGATTACGGAGCCACACATCATCTCTGCCGAGATAGAGAGAGATTACAAGCCTACAGGGATATTCCTCTCGACCGTTCAGTACAGATAGCATATGGTACCCATTCACCACTTGTTGGACAGGGGAAGGTCTTCCTATCCTCCACTATGCAGCTACAGAACGTCCTACATGCTCCTGAGTTATCAATGAACTTGTTATCTATTAGTCAGATTACGAAGGATTTGCATTGTCATGCTATATTTGACCCGTCTTCTCTCATTTTTCAGGACATACTCATGGGCAAGGTGATTGGCTGTGGCTCTGAGCAGAATGGCTTATATCGACTGGTTCGGGATTCCTATGCTGGCGTCTCATCTCATTCTGCCAGACCAGTCTCTCCGTACATCTGGCATCTCTGGTTTGGTCACCTTCTGCTCCAGAAAATGCGCCATCTCCTACCTCAGATCCCTCCTAGTTCGTTTTTCCACTGTGAGTCATGTCAGTTGGGAAAGCATCATAGGTCGAGCTTTCCATGTCATCCGAGTCGGAGCATTCGCTCCCCATTCGAGTTGTTACATATAGATATATGGGGTCCGAGTCGTGTTCCCGATCATCAGGGGCACAGATTTTATCTTGTGGTAGTGGATGATTTTTTTTCGTGTGTCATGGGTCTTTCTTTTGAAGAATAAATCTGAAGCAGGAGATGTGATCAAAAATTTAATTAATGCGACATCTTTGAGTAGAATTGGGAAAATTTCTAAGGGCTTCCTTGCAGAAGTACCCCCATCCACGTACAACTCTCGTGGAAGGGGGCCTCGGGCCTCGTGCCCTGCGGTTGGTGGCAGAGGAGCGGATCCTCTCCCCTAGCGTATGACAGACTTGGGTGGAGGGTCTTCTGAGGGGTGGTGGACCTAGAGTGCGTCGAAGGTGGAGCTGAATTCAAAGAGGTGCATGACACTTGTAGGGCTTCGGTGATGAGACAACAAACTTGGAGCGAAGCCCTTGGAAGATGAGGAGTCCTGATCAGTGATGCATGGTGAGGTTCGCTGGTGGTGGTGGACTCGATGGTGTTGCGATCGAAGAAGCAACATGGCGAGGTTGGTTGGAGGGCGGTAAAGCTCCTAGAAGAGGAGCTCCATGGCTCAATGGAGATGACGGCGAAGGAGGAGTTGCACATGCTAGAAGGTGGAGGGCTTTTGCCTCCACATGCGGTTATTAACGGAGGGCAAGGTAGAGGTGTGCGACTATGGCACTGATGGTGGTCTATCTCAAGCCATGCAGGCGAGCGAGCTCGATGGTAGTGAAGCAACCAAAGCAAGGAGCATGTACTGGGGCACTGCAACGACCAAGGCGGTCAGATATCACCAGGTTGAAGGGAAGAGGGAGGCATTGTCACCATGTACCTCCTTCGCTATGACATATCGACAGATGCCCTTCAAGGAGCATGGTAGAGATGGTTTTATAGGTTTATGCTACCGATCGATTGGCGGTTTGATTGGTGCGAAGTTTGGTTGAGATCGAGATGACAGAGATCTGATGAGGGGTAGATTGAAATACGAAGAGTATTTGATTGGGAGGACGATCAGGCGGAATAGTAAAGCGACGATCAGTGTTGGAAGGGCGGTGGCTGATCGGAGATTGGGGATGAAGATATGGGCGGTGGAGATAGGAAGGAGAGGGGGGAGATGACGAAAATCGAGGGAAAAAGGAGAAGATGGAGGGTCATCCGATCAAGCGAGAGCGAACGATCCCAGATGCCTATGTGACATTTTTAATATTTTTATTCATATTTTTTAATATTTTTTAAATAAATAACCAAAATATAAATGCAAAAAAAGTGCCACATGTGTCGGCTCCAAGAGCTGTGACATGTCACTCCCAAAAATCATATGATAAAAGTAAAAGGAAAATCGAAAATAAATAGGAAACAACCTAGTATCGAAAAAGTTTCATCACAAAAGTTGCTCATCTGGATGTGATCTATAACTTTCATGAAGAGATCTAAACCAAATAGGTCATTTGCACATAGGGGTGTTTTTGGTGGTACTCTATGTACATAGAACACCTGATTTTTAGGTTTTACATATTTTGTTATTTTTAAATAAGATAAAATGGGAAACATATTATAAAATAAAAATACAACTTTTTACACATTACTCTTTTTTATTTATTTATAGATGTTAGAAAAATAGGAAAATAAAATATAGAGGACTTATTATACAAACTGGCAGTAAGGACTCAGACTTAGTTTCTTTGAATTCAGTATTATTTTAGAATTAGATTTTTATGTATTTTAATAACACATTTGTCAAAGAAAAGAAATGAAAAATAAATAAAATAAAAAAGTTAGTTATGTACATAAGAGGCCCGATACCCAACTTTCACATATGAGCTTTGATTTACTTGAACTTGGTCTTGCTTTGAAGGTAATTGAATGTAAATTATTTCAAAGTAAGTAGGATCAAATCAGACACGGTATGCGGAAGATATTAGTGTTTTGTTTGGAAAATATGAAATTTGGGTTTGAGTTTATGAGCCAAATTATTTATGCTATAGATTTTTTGTATTTTTAGTAATATGTACACAACAGAGGTGGTTTCATGTGATGTGGAGTTAGAAAGAATTAATTAAAAGTAAGAGTTGGATCTCACGATCCAACGACTGAGCGGAGAGCGTGAGGATGCGACCCAGATCTAATCGATCAGGGCGCGATCGATGGCTCCATGAGTGACGTGGTGAGATGATAAGCGGACAATAGTGGACGGTTGAGATGAGATTAGGCAAGTGAATCAGAAGGTTGGGATTGATGAGGAGACCAACGATGAGGATAAATGTGTGTAGAAAGATCCAGCGACGATAGAGGTCGCCACGTGGCATGAAGAGAGGTGGGCAGAAGCGAGCAGTTCAGATATTGTCTGGAGATCGATCGCAGCGCAAAAAATGAGGCACGGTCCAATGACTGAGATTGAAGGGGAAGCAGGCGATCAGATAGTGGCGAATGGAGGGCATGTGACGGAGAGAGAAGTGGGCCACGTGGCTCAACTAGAAAGAGCCGCGTGGCCCAATCAGGTTATTTAGACAAAGAACATGAAAAAGGATGAAGAAGGAGGTCGATTTTGAAAAAACTCAAAACATGACGGTTGTAGATCTCGATGAGATCTACAAGTTTCATGTTGACAAAAAACGAAAATGAAGTCAAACAAAGGGAGAAATATTTTTTAGTGTTTTTAAGGGTATAAAACACTACGATTTTTTGTATTTTAATTTATATCAAGATTCTAATATATACAATGATTTATCTGGTTTTTATTGACACTAAGTTAAGCTAGGGGATTAATATTGGCAAATTAAGATGATGAAACTGAGTTTCATCAGTGCTCCCCGACAATGGAGCCATTCTGATGACAAGAAAATCGAGACAACTAAGGTGGAATAAATATGAAATGTTGTTGTCCTCAATCAATCCAATCAATCACATGGAAAATCAACCACTAAAGGATATCAAGCAATTAATGTAAGCGGTCTATTATTTTATTTACCTGATATAACTACCATGGTCGAACATGAGGGGTACGATTTAAAAACTAAGTAGTCAAATCTTTAAGAAAATATTTTTTAGTGGTTTTTTTTCAAATTTTTAATTTTTGAAAAAATACAAACAAGCACAATACATGTAAGACACACACAACACTCTTTTTGTATTTTTCAAAATAGACAAAAATGCACAGAAAATTACATAGAAAATATTTTTTAGTTTTATAGGTTTTCAAATGTTTTTGATAATTTTTAGAGATTTTCAGATTTTTTGTGAATTTTTAAAAATAAAACAGTGCTAAAAATACAAAACATTGCACAGTCAAGACTAATTTGCAAATTAAAAATGCTTAAAGTACCCAAAAAGTCATGGATGATAATTTCATGATAATTTGAAGTAAAGAGCTAAAAATAGGAACTGAAAACACAATTTTTGGACTTTTTTACTTTATATGTTTTTTTTATGTTTTTGGTTGTTTTGTGATTTTTTAGGGTTTTTATAAAGATTTTTCAAACCAAATTAATACTGGAGTTAAAACACAATAAAAGATAAACACAGAAATTTTTGTGGAATATTTTAGGGGTTTTTATTTTTATGATTATTATGACTCAAACAAGACACTTTTTATAGTTTTTTTCAATTTTTAGTAATATAAAAAGCAAGTAAATCAACCTACAAAAATTAACATAAATACTACACACTAGTAGGAGCCCATGGTAATTGTTATGCAATTTTTAAGGTTAATTTGATATTTATTTCAACAATCACAAATGAGCAAGTTAGAAATAGTTCACATGGACCCAAACACAATTACTTCGGGTTTTGAACCGAATGGATAATTGATGTTGAAGTTACAGGGCCAAATATGCAAATAGCATGCTCAACACACGCATTGCACATGATCCAGACTCACAGGGGTATAAATGCAATTATAAAAACTTAATCATTCATTCGATAACTAGCATAACGTTTAAGGTGTAAGTTGCAAATATTCCAACAAAGCATGTGTGGACACACGTTACTCCAACTCAACTGGACTAAAATATAGATATGAAAAACGTAAGGGTCTAACTGCAAATGTCTTTAACTAAACATTTTATTTATTGGACTAAAGCTAAATACAGAAACATGCGAGGCATAAAGGTAAATATACCCAGTGGAGGAAGTGGTGCACTCGAAGAATGGCTCTGACGTACGGCCCTGATGGCCACTCTAGGTGGATCTGACAGTTCTGATTCCAAGTGAACCTGCATGTCAAATGCGTCTGCAAAAGCTGATTTGATGGTCGAGATGGTGGCGTAGATGGGTTGTCAGATCTGACACAAGGTGTAATCTAATGGCATGCAGGCTGTCATGGTTAGGCGGCGTAGATGGAGGTCCAACCCCAATCCAAGCGTTAAGATGAGATGTAATTGATGTCTTGGATCGAATCTGGAGCAGGACTCCAATTTTTGAATAAAATATAAACATGCACAATACATGCAAGACACACACAACACTCTTTTCGTATTTTTCAAAATAGTAAAAAATGCTAAAAAATACATAGAAACTATTTTGGGTTTTACAGGTTTTCAAATGTTTTGGTAATTTTTAAAGACTTTTCATATGTTTTTATGAATTTTTAAAAATCAAACAGTGCTAAAAATATAAAATAGTGCACATCCAAGACCAATTTGCAAATTAAAAATGTTTAAAGTGCCCAAAAGTCTTGGATGACAATTTTATGATAATATAGAAGTAAAGAGCTATAAATAAGAACTAAAAACACAATTTTTGGATTTTTCTTTGATTTATATGATTTTTATATATTTTGTTTATTTTAGGGTTTTTGAATTTTTATGATTTTTATGACTCAAACGGGACACTTTTTATAGATTTTCCTATTTTTAATAATATAAAAAACAAGTAAATCAACTACAAAAATTACCATAAATATTACACACTAGTAGGAGACCATGGTAATTTTTATGCAATTTTAAGGTTAATTTAATATTTATTTCAACAATCACAAGCGTGCAAGCTAGAAATAGTTCACAGGGACCCAAACACAATTACTTTAGGTTTTAGAACCAAACGGATAACCAATGTTAAAGTACAGGGTCAAATATGCAAATAGTTCACTCAACACACGCGCTGCACGTGATCTAGGCTCACAGGGGCATAAATGCAGTTATAAAAACTTAATCATTCATTCAATAACCAGCAGAAAGTTTAAGGCGCATGTTGCATATATCCCAACAAAGTACGTGTGGACACATGTGACTCCAACTCAATTGGATTGAAATGCAAATATGAAAAATGTGAGGGTCTAACTACAAATGTATTTAACTAAACATTTTATTTATTGGACTAAAGCTAAATACGGAAACATGCGAGGCAGAATGGGAAATATACCCAGTGGGGGCATGTGGCACACATAGAGGATGGCTCTAATGTACGACCTTGATGACCGCTCTAGGTGGATCTGACGATTTTGATTCTAGGTAAACGTGCATGTCAGATGTGCCTCCAAAGCTGATCTGATGGTCGAGATGGTGGCGCAGATGGGCTGTCAAATCTGACACAAGGTATAATCTAAGGGCCTGCAAACTATCACAGTCGGGAGGCACAGATGAGGGGTCCAAACCCGATCCGAGCATCATGATAAGACACAAATTGAGGGCTCAGATTGAATCTGGAGAGGAACTCTGGATCAAGCAGCTACAAAGGTTGCTAGAAGAACTCATGCACCACGAACTTTGCCTAAGCCTAGAGGGAGATCCAAGGCTCCGATTTAGTCAAAGACGATTGGAAAAGGGGTGTATGAGACTCTCGTCTCCCGCATTGGAGAATTTAGCCATCCTCTTGCACGCGACTGCCAGATCCATATCCACCCTCTGACCTCATCCTCCTTCATTTCGGCAAACATACCTCACGCCAACTGAGAAGATGAGACTGATTCCCCCTCAAGAGACTCCTCTGAGCAAAATCTATTCTAAAGAGATTCGATTCATCACTCTTCTATGCTTCGTAGCTTTTCCCAATTTAGCTGCAGAGACGTCCACCACTGTCGGGGAAGCACTCCACATCGAGTAAACAATATGCCTTCCTTTGTCGCTCTCTGATCACTATGAGGACACATTCCAAGCTAAGTATAGGGGGTGTTGTATATAATGTATATATACTTTAGACATGACTCATACTTTTTAAAATATTTTTTGGGGGGATGTGTATATAATTTCATAAAAATCCACGTATGTAAAAAACAAAAAAAATAAAAGAAAATCAACAAAACAACAAAATAAAAAAATCCTTCTTGTATATACTTGTACATATTTTACTAACCCTTTTCCCTTAAAAAAATTAAAAAAATACAAACCCAAAAATCTATAAAAATTTGCATAATTTAAAAAAAGGATAGAGAGAAACCTTTCTTTCACATCCGCATTTTTCTCAAAATTCCATAAAAAGATCAAAATTAGAAAATTGTTTCAAAAAAAGTGTTCTTTTCACATGTGCATTATTTTCAAAAAAAAATCTTTCTTTGCATTTTTCATATTTCCTTACATTTGCATGTGCATATTTAGGATAGTATTGACATTTAAACTAAGTCTGGGATAAAATTGAAGAATGGATCTTAGTTGGACCTTAATCTACTTAATTTCAGAGGAAGCTTAAAAGAAATGGAGTTAAAACTTTTCAGGTCCTAGTGACTTAATTCTTTGAGTCCATAAGACTATGCTCACATGTCATCTTGAGTATTCTAAGTAGAACATTTGACAACACACGCATGATTCTTTTAAGAACATGGCTTATCTTGGACAAGAACATGACTCTTCATGGATGAGGTAGTGAGGAGGCAGAATCTTTTGTCTGGGGTAGCATACGAGGGTAGTACATCTAGGCAGAACCTCTCGTCTTCCTTTAGGGAAGGAAGTGCGTCTCAACCTAGTCTAGCGATGTTGAGATCTAAAGACAGGATGTTGTGGGGTTGCAATAATGCTTCAAATGAGGATAGTCTACTGGCTCAAGAGGAAAAACTCATTTTTGTACATGTTGCAACTTGTATATACTTTCAAAAAAAAGAGTATGGAAAAATGCAGAATCTCCAAAAGTGGACAGGCCTGATTGAAAAGTAAAATGCCTGCTGGAGTGTATATATAAGGGTAATAATAATAATAGATTCAAAGATAATTTTGGTAAGATTGTGGCGGATGACTTGGCTACACTTGTCTTGCATCCAAGGATAGGTAGCTACACTAGCTACCATCCATTCTTTTCTCCATCCCCTCTTCTTGAGCTGGTTGTACTTGAACTTGTAAGGGAATATCTTCGCTCCTTGAGGAGAGAGTTGCAAGACCGGGGAACTAGAGTTACCTTTTTGAGAGAGGCTGTTTCATTGCTACTTTTGAGATGGTGAGCTATATCTCACTTACACCGTACAAGTAAAGATTCATAGTCACAAGAATTTGTGTACATAGACTTGTTCAGACCTGACTGTTGAGGTGACCTGAATAGGAGTCTTGTGGAACTTATAGGCTATTAGGTTTTAAATCCATATCCCATTAAGATTCCGACACACTAATTATCCAAAGGTCTGACAAAGCTCCAAACTTCAATTTTATGAAGAAAAATTTAATACTCAATATTGTCCTAACTTCTTTATTTTTCCTTCCTTTTTTCTTCTATTCACTTATTCTTTCAAATAATTGGTTGCCAAGAACTAGCAAAGGTAAAGCATAGGGGGATGATGAATCTGCAATTTTTCATCTTTAGTCATTTATTTTAGCTTAAAATCCCTTATAAAACACATGTATATAATACTAACTTCATATTCTTACTAACTTGCATCTGTGTATAAATATTATATATTTTTATATTATTTTAACCATAAATAAATAAAGAAAGAAAGCAAGGAAAATAAAGAAAAGAAAAGAAGATTGTACATATGTAATAGATACAGGATGAGCCGAACCCCCGAGAGAAGGTCAAGACTTGACATGATCGACCAGGAATAAAGTAGGGGAAGATAGGGTCCTTAATCAAAAAATCCAAAAAAATGTGGGTGTGTGTGTGTGTTGTAAATATTTCTCACTTATTTTGTGTATATCTGTACAAAAATTAAAACTATTTTTACATATAAATTGACCTTAAATAAAATCATTTTCAAACAAAAATTGTACATAAAAATGTTGGCTAAATAATAAAAATAATTTCACAATGAAATCATACATATAATAAAAGTAACCACATCTGGAAAAAGCCATAAAGCGATAATTGAAAGATCAATTCTGGCTCCATATGAACTCAGATTGAACCAAACTCACTTCCATTGTATTCTAAATTAAATTATTTTTAAAATGGTTGTGATTTTATAATTTTTGGAGTTACGATTGAAAAGTCGATTTTTTGGGTAGTTTGTGCAATTTTGTCATTTATTTATACATATTGTATTTATAAATATTTATTTACATTTTTTCTAATTATTGAAAATAAAAAATAAATAAAATAATTTTTTTAAAAAAAAATAATTAATGTGCTTATTTACCCATGTAGATAATGTAATATATGTAAATAACATATGTATATATTTAATTTTCTTAATTAACTACCACAAAAAAATAAAAAATTAACATTTATTTTTCAAATAAATATAGTGAAAAAATACAAAAAAAATAGTCAATTTTGGTAAATATTTATCTTGCTATATTATCTCATTTCAATTTTTCTTCTCTCTTATCTATTATCTTCATCCAAAAATTCAAAATTTCAAACTTCAATCACATTCTACCTATTAATAAGGCTCCTTTTCTATCTTTTCAACTTGATCAATCTTTAGTGAGAGGAGCCCAATCTCCGAGAGTCTTCTTGTCGCTGAAGCGTGCCTATCCTCTGAGCCGTCCGGTGACAGCGAGTCGGCCTTCGTCGAGGTGATCAAGGTCTTTTCCGCTCCTAAGGTGAGATTCATCATTTTTCTTCTCTTATTTTTATTCTAGGGTAATCATAGTTTTATTTTCTCACATTTTCTCTTCGTTGTCATTTTTCTAGATATTAAAATCCATCACGATTTGATCTGTCACTGACTCCATTTTTCATTTCACATCTTGATCTATTCGTGTTCTTTTCTACCTCCCACGATCACTCAACTCCGGCCACGCACGGTGGCCGAAGACTCGGACCCATTCCTCATTTTTCGTTAGATCTCCACTCACACATTCCGTTTTGATTTTGGGACCGAGCCGTCTTGCTCGTAATTTGTCTATAAATAAAAAGAATAAAAAAACAAAAAAATCTATGTTTTTTAACTTTTTTACATGTTAAAATAAAAAATTATAATAATTAAAAAGGGTTATTTACAGCTTCTGTTTTGTTAAAAAAATAAAAAAGTTTTTTTTATACACAGTTTCTGTTTTGAAAAAAGAATAAAATAAAATAAAGTTAAATAATCTGCCCGTGACTGCTGCTCAATGGCCCTCCACCCACCGTAGCGGCCCCGCCGCCTATCTCCCTCTACCCTTCCAGTCGAAGCCATCAAAGTCGCGGTAGAGCCTCCATCGACATCGACCCCTGCCGCTCAGACCTCCTTCCTAGGTGGAGCTTCACCGCCATTCCTAGCGAAGGCTCCTACCGCCGCCGCCTGGATCCCAAAACCACCGACCTTTGCTTGGACATCTGCGACCACCGACGCCACTTCCATCAGCCCCAGCTGCGAACAACCTGCACTCAGCCATCTACCATATCTGTTACCCCGCGCGAGGCCCCTGCAGCCGCAGTAGCTACACCACCTCCATTGGGTGGCCGACCTTCCGCTATCTGGGCAGAGTTTACCCTCGCGTGCGGGTTTCTCCTCCAGCACCGCTTGCGTAGGCGCCAACCTCCGTCCGAAGTTCCCATCTCCGTCTAGCGCTGCAATCCGCCACCGGCATCCCTCCTCTCCGCCTTGAAGCTGCCGCATGAGGAAGGGAACCACCGCCGATCATGCTTGAGAAAGAGGGGGCGGCGGCGCCCCATCTCCATTGCCTCTTTTGCTGTGAAGGAACAAACGAAAGAGACAGAACCCTAACTCTGAAATTAAAAAATGGGCAAATTACACTTTAACCCTTGGAGTGCTTCAAAATTGCATAAAGATCCCCGCCGTCTAGCTATCACGTGCTTCACGCATGCCTTCCTGGGTAAATTCTGTTTTTCATCCTACATTTTATTTTTATTATCATTTCATGTGAAAACTTTCAACATTTGCATTTTAGTCCCAGATTTCCAGACATTCATTTGCCTGCTTTTCATATTAAATATTTTCTTTCCTCAATAAAATTCCCAAAAATCATGCTATGCTCCTGATGTACTTATATTTCTAGCATAAATTTTCCATTGCATTTTAAATTCATTTATTATTATTAAAAAATAAAAAACAGTGCATTTTTCTCTTTCTAAAATTCAAAAATAAAAAAAATCGACATTTCTCTAAAAAATTAAAAAACATTAGAGTAGTTGTATTTCATTGTATTTTAATTTCTACATAAATTTCGTGCATTAATTATTTTTAAAACCCAACAAAAATAAAAAAAATACTAAAAATATTATAAAAATCATATAAAATTCTACAAAAAAATCAAAAATCATGATTCCAGTTCCTGTTTGTAGATATTTAAAATATTTCATCATACAAATAGTTTCCAGGAGTTTTGGGAACTTAAAATATTTTTAATTGCATATTACTCCAGGTTGTGCACTGTTTCTCATTTTTGTCAATGTTTGATTTTAAAAATTACAAAAACAACTGAAAATTCAATAAAAATTCTCAAAAATATTTCAAAATCTTCAAAACACAAAAATATTTTCTTTGGATTTTTTGAGCATTTTTTATATAACTAAAAAATACAAAAAGAGTTTGGTATGTGTCTTTCTTGTCTTATGCATATTGTTCTTTACTTGAAATTTAAAAAATTGCAAAATTAAAATCCCTAAAAATTTGAAAATAAAAATATAAAAAATAGAAATAATAAAAATATAAAAATAAAAAATCCACAAAAACCCAAGATAGTTTGCCTTTGAAATTCCTACTTTTTCTCTTAATTAATTTTCATCGATTATTTGAATAACCCTCTAGAATTGTAGCCTCTCTGAGTTCGATCTTGTCTGCTATATAGGTAAATAAGTAACAAAAAATGCTTGCCTGATGATGCTTGATTGGGTTGTAACGACTTGTTCATAATTCAAATAAGAAACTATCTTTGCTCCAAATGATGGTCTCTCTCAAAATCTCCTTCTTCCTCCTCCTGTGCTCTTATGTGGCATCGAGATGAATCAAGCTGCCTCCGCTTCGCTTGGGTGCTTCGGCTCTCTTAGGATCGCCTCCTTCGCTCCTTGGGCCCCTCGTAAGATAAAGAATAGAGAGAATGTGTAAGAAACACAATTATATAAATATGAGCACAAATAATGAAATGAAAGCAATGTATATGAATAATGGACTAAATGGCAAATTGTAAATAGATATTTACAACCAAGAATAGCAGATCAAAAGAGAAATCTAACTACCCTCGCCGTGCCTCCCTAACAACGGTGTCATTTTATTGCCTACACTTTTCTGGGGTTTTAATTATTTGAATTATGAACAAGTCATTGCAACCCAATCAAGCATCAGCAAACAATAATTTTTTTCTACTTATTTATCTGTATAGCGGACATGATCGAACTCATAGAGGCTACAATTCCCGATGGTTTTCAAATAATCGATGAAAATCAATTAAGAGAAAAGTAGGAATCTCAAAGGCAAACTATCCTTGGTTTTTGTGGGTTTTTTCCTTTTATTTTTTATTTTTTTGTTCTTTATATTTTTATTTTCTTATTTTCAAATTTTTAGTGATTTTAATTTTTCAATTTTTTTAATTTTAAATAAAGAATAATATGCACAAGATCAGAAAGATGTATACCAAACTCTTTTTCTATTTTTCAATTATACAAAAATGCTTGGAAAATCCAGAGAATATATTTTTGTTTTTTGAAGATTTAAAAATATTTTTGGGAATTTTTGTAAAATTTTGATATGCTTTTGTAATTTTTAAAAATCAAACAGTGACAAAAATCAGAAACAGTGCACAACCTAGAGTAATTTACAACATAAAATTGTTTAAGTGCCCAAAACTTTTGGAAACTATTTTTATAATGAAATATATGCAAATATCTACAAAAAGGAATTGAAATCATAATTTTTGGATTTTTGTAGAATTTTCTGTGATTTCATAAGTTTTTAGTATTTTCCAATTTTGGGGTTTTAAAAATAATTAATGCACGAAATTTGCATAAAAATTAAAAGATAATGAAATAAAACTACTCTAATTTATTGGATTTTTTAGAGAAATATTCAAATTTTTATGAATTTTTGAATTTCAGAAAGAGAAAAAGATATTGTTTTTATTTCTTTTAATAATAATAAATAAATGTAAAATGCAATTAAAAATTTATGCTAGAAAGATAAGCACATCAGGAGCATAGTATGATTTTGGGGAATTTTATTAACCAAAGAAAATATTTATTTCAATAAGAAAAGAAAGCAAATGAAGGTCTGGAATTCAGACTGAAATGCAAATGTTAAAATATTTTACATGAAATAATACAAAAAATAAAATGCAGGATGGAAAACGAAGTTTACCCAAGAGGGCATGCGTGAAGCACGTGATAGTTGGACGGTGGTGATCTTTACGCAATTTTGAAGCAATCCAGGGTGCAAGTGTAATTTTTCCCATTTTTTTATTATAGAGTTAGTGTTCTGCCTCTTTCCTTCGTTCCTTCACAACAAAAACAAAGGCAATGGAGATGGGGCGCCGCCGCCCCCTCTTTCTCAAGCAGGATCGGCGGTGGTTCCCTTCCTCACGCGGCGGCTTCACGGTGGAGATGAGGGATGCTGGTGGCAGATGGCAGACGATGCTCTCGGTGGTAGGCATCGTGCGTACAAGCAGCGCATTTGGCGGCGCTGGACGGAGATGGGAACTTTGGGCAGAGGTCGGCGCCTACGCAAGGGGTGCTGGAGGAGTAACCCACGTGCGGAGGCAAACTCTACTGAGATAGCGGAAGGTCGACCACCCAGCGGCGGTGGTGCGGCTGCCGCAGCTGCAGGGGCCTCGCACGGAGGCACAGATATAGCATATGGCTGAATGCAAGTCGCTCGTGGCTGGGGCTGTTGGAGGTGGTGTCGGCGGTCATAGATGTCCAGGCAAAGGTCAGTGGTTCTGGGATCCAAGCGGTGGTGGCGGGAATCTTCGCTAGGAATGGCGGTGAAGCTCCATCCAGGAAGGAGGTCTGAGCGACGGGGGTCGATGTCGATGGAGGCTCCACTACGGCTCTGATGGCTTCGATTGGAAGGGCAGAGGGAGATAGGTGGCTGGGTCACCGTGGTGGGCGGAGGGTCGTTGAGTGACGGCCACGGGCGGATTATTTTATTTTGTTTCGTAAAAACAAAACTGTATAAAAACCTTTTTAAAAAAACAGAAGTTGTAAATAACCATTTTTAAAAATTTTTAATAATTTTTTATCTTCATCTGTAAAACAAATGTTAAGAGAAAACAAATATTTTTTATTTTTTATTGTTTTTATATATAGACAAATTAGGATGCGAGCACGACAGCTCGGTCCCAAAATCAAAATGGAATGCGTGAGCGGAGATCCGGCGAAAAATGAGGAATGGATCCGAGTCTCCGGCCACTGTGTGTGGCCGGAGTTGAGAGATCGTGGGAGGTAGAAAAGAACAAGAATAGATCAAGATGTGAAATGAAAAATCGAGTCGGTGAAGGATCAAATCGTGATGAATTTTAAGATCTAAAAAAATGATAACAAAGAGAAAATGCAAGAAAATAAAACTACGATTAACCTAGAAAAAATTTAAGAGAAGAAAAATGATGGGTCTTACCTTAGGAGCGAAAAAGACCTTGATCACCTCGATGAAGGCCGACTCGCTGTCACCGAATGGCTCGAAGGCTAAGCACCCTTCTTTGGCAAGAAGACTCTCGGAGATCGGTCTCCTCTCACCAAAGATTGATCAAGTTGAAAAGATAGAGAAAGAGCCTTATTAACAGATAGAATGGGATTGAAGTTTGAATTTTTGAATTTTTGAATGAAGAGATAAAAGAGAAGAAAAATTTAAATGACATAATTAGCAAGATAAATATTTACAAAAATTGACTATTTTTTGTATTTTTGTCACTTAATTTATTTGAAAAATAAATGTTAATTTTTTCATTTTTTTGTGGTAGTTAGTTAAGAAAATTAAATATATATATATATATATATATATATATATATATATATATAGAGAGAGAGAGAGAGAGACAGCTATAGACACATATGATATTTTCTACATGGGTAAATAAGCACATTAATTAATTTTTTGTTTTAAAATTTTTATTTTTTTATTTTTTTTAATTACTAAAAATATTTACAAATACAATATGTACAAATAAATGATAAAATTGCACAAACCACCCTAGAAAATCTACTTCTCAACCATAACATCAAAAATTATGAAATCACAACCATTTTAAAGATAGATTAATTTAGAATACAATGTAAGTTAGTTTGGTTCAATCTGAGTTCATATGGAGGCTTTTTCCAGATGTGGTTATTTTTATTGTATACATAATTTCATTGTGCAATTATTTTTATTATTTAACCAACATTTTTATGTGCAACTTTTGTTTTGAATTTTTTATTTAAGGTCAATTTATATACAAATAAAATAGTGTTAGTTTTTATACGGATGTACACAAAATAAGTGAGAAATATTTACAACACTCACATTTTTTAGGATTTTCTGATTAAGAACCCTATCTCCCCCTACTTTATTCCTGTTCGATCAGGTCAAGTCTTGACCTTCTCTCGGGGTTCGGGTCAGCCTGTATCTATTACATATATATAGTCTTCTTTTCTTTTCTTTATTTTTCATTTCTTTCTTTCTTTTTTTAGTTTAGGTTTAAAATAATATACAAAAATACGATATTTATATGCAAATGTAAGTTAGTAAGAATATGGAGTTAGTATTATATACATGTGTTTTATAAGGGATTTTAAGCTAAAATAAATGAAAAATATGACGAATCGCAGATTCATCAGGAGGGTGTTCGGATCGGCATCATGCTGAGGCTCCTCCTAGAGTTGCTCTGCCAGATCAGTAGGAGTCTCAATTGAGTCTCCTTGCTCACACGAAAATCTGTAAATGGTACAGTGACTCAGGGGTGACGCTCAGGTCTAGTTTATTGCATAGAAATGTAAGAGAAATGATAGGGAATAGGGGTCGACCTCCGACGAAGGCAGGGGAAAGAGGTCTTTGCTTGATCTTGTTCTAATGAGCGAGATTCACGATGTATAATATGCGTAAGAAGGGTAGTGATGAGTCTGTGTCTAGATCGGTGCAGGTCTATGTAGAAGCGGGGCTCCAGACCTGGTGGTCGGAGAAGAGGAAAGGGTGGCAGCGATGCTAAATGGAATTGAAGTAAAATGGAAAGAGTGGGGGATATATGTGATACCTAAGGCTTCTGAGGAGCTCAGAAACATCAGGCAAACACACGACGAATGTTGTGGCCTCAATTGGGCTGCGATGAGCCAAGAAGGCTAAACGCGGTAGAGCTCCAACCATGTATTCTGCGTTTCGTCTATCCATCACCAACTTGTGCTCTAAAGGAGGCTCCAGGTAGCTGTCACTCAGCTGGAGGTGTCTAAGGGGCAGAATGACGATGAGGTACGAGCTACAGAGCGCAGAAGGCAGAGAAGAGATTATATAGGATGCCCAAGGGTCTGGAAAGATCGGCAAGTGGATCGAAATCCTAGGTAGACCCAATCCTTCCTATGGATCTATGAGAATCACGGATCCTAGGAGGGGAATCGAGAGGTGGAAGGCAAACAAAGGTCGGGTCTGATCGGGAGAAATCCGAGAAGATGCTCCGACGACGTGATGGTAGACCTAACCCGGCTAGGAGGCATTGACCAAGGTCAACAATCTTACGTGGCCCAATAGGAATGCAAAATATACAAAAATGAAAGAATAATAAATTTAAAATAGTAAATGATTTTAAAATAAAAAGTGTATAAAATGAAAATTGTTTACTATTTATAAGCTATTTTTTGTTATTTTTAATTTTTTATGAAAAATAAAATAAGGTAAATACAGTATAATGAGTTATGTACAAGTATATTGTACCTATGTATTATGTACAAGTATTTTATTTTATTCTTTTTCAATTTTTTTTATTTTATACTTTGTTCATTTACAAAATAATTTAAGGAATATACAATGATTTTTATTTCATTTTTATAATTTAACTAAGGTTGTAAATTAAATAGGTATTGTATTATAAACATGTGTCTTTTGTACAAGGAATTGTTGGATTTTAGTTTTATTTTAATTTTTCTTTTTATTTATTTTTATATGGTTATTGGGACTTTTATACATGTCTTGAAAACTAATAAGATATTTATATTTTGTTTAAATAAATAGATAAATATTTGGTACAAGTATAGGTGATATATACAATACATAGTGTACCATTACCTATCTATACTTATTCTTTTGCGATAAGGTCAAAATTTGACCTTCTCTTGGGTTCGGGTAATTCTATATTTATGCTAAATACATCATTCTTTTTCTTTTCTCTTTATTCTTTTATTTTTGCAAAATAGGTGCTAATTATGAGATATTAACACAAGTACGCAAAATGTTAAGTTATTGTATTTACAAGTATTTATAGGTGGTTTTGTTAAAAGATAAGGCTAAAATAAAAGAATAAAGAATGAGAATAGTAGATTAATCATGGGGAGATGATTCATCATTTCGTCACCTTTATTGTTTCATTTTGGCCTTTAATACCGAGCTAAATGCATGAAAATATCATTACTTTGTACAAAATAACATTCATCATTTATATTGTATTTACTAAATAAAGTATTGTATTTAAAGACAAAATAAAAGAATAAAGGAAGAAAAGAAATAGAAATAAAATATCAAAGGTATTTTATGACCCTACACCCCGAGACCTAGGCATCATAACGACCAGGTCGACCAGGAATAAAGTTCGGGGAGACAAGGGCCAAAAAAACAATAAAAATCCCAATTTATTTGGCCAAATAATTATGTTTTGGAGCTTATTTAATTCTATATTATTTAGACATGAAATTAATAAACTTTGTACATAAAAGTTGTAGATAAAAATGCATAGAAAAAACCAAAATAATTTCATACAAAAATAATAAACAATGTACATTATATACTCGTAATAAGAATCCAAAATAAAAACTTCCCATACCCATATATTCTCTATATGAACTCAAAATTCATCAAAATCACCTTAGTTATATATAACATTTTATTAGATATTTAGTGAATGTACTTTATATAATTTGGAGTTAATATGTAAACGTTAGGTTTTGGACCCCTATTGTACAATATACTTGAATAAAATATTCATTTTTATTTATTTTATATATTTTTTCATTATTTTATATTTTTATAACACTTTAAATATCATTTATAGTATATATATATATAATTAGAATAAAGTAAAACCATAAATAATACACTAAAATAAAGTAATGTACACAAATACATAGATGAATTATCTATATATATACTTACGTAATTAATATATATATTTATTTAAGTGTACAAATAATATTAAAAAATAAAAAATATAATATGTACATTTAAAGTAGTTATAATTATATAAATTAAATATATACAATAATAAAATATAAAATGTACAATAAAAATAAAATATACATTATATATGTAAATATACATATGATTATACATGTACATATTAATTTATAATAAATAACCCCATAAAATTAAATAAAAATAGGAATTAAATAATACAAAAATAATAAACAAATTTTATTTTACACCTAAAATCTAATTAAATCATTTATTAGTTATTATCAAATTTATAAAGAATTTTCGATTATCTTTTTCGGGTCGGTCCACGTGGACCAACCAGGAGCTTCCTCGTGTTGACCCCGATCAACACTCCCCCCTCTCTCTTCCTCGTTTGCCGATGTGTAAGAACCCAGATCTAAGTTTATCTTCTCTACAGCTTATAAAAATGCACCTCTGGCCTCCTTGCCATTTTAATCCCTGTTCGAGCCATGTAACCCCAATCCCTATGTGTGGCGTGCTTCTTGGTGACAGCAGGAATTCCCCGAGGTGTCGGCAAGGATAAAGGAGGAGGAGAGGTGGTCCACCACCACTAAAGATTTGTAGTTCCAGAGACGGTTCCTGCTCCCTAGAATACTAGGTGAGAGCTATTATTTTATGCAATTACGCTTTCTCTTTCAATTCCTGGCGTATTTGTAGTGTCAATTTAGTTAGGTTAGTAGTAATTTAGCATAAATTTTGAAATATTTGATTGCTAGAGATCCCTGCTCCAGCCATGTTCTGTCGTATTCTTGACCATTCCAATCCCCCCCAAATCCACATCCATCTCAATCCCCATCACTTTCTACATCGAATCCACCCCTTGATCCAACCTTATCTTTTCAGGATCAGCGAATTCGAGTTCCTCCTCCGCCTTTCACTGGAGCTCCTCGTTCACCTCCATTACCATGCACATCATCTTCATTTTGGGACAAGTCAAGTCACCTCGAACCCCTGAGTCTCCCTCTACAGGTGTTACACGCATAATATTTCAAGAGGTCTGATTCCACAGCAAAAGGAGGTTACTAGGTGTCCCGAACTTCATCGAGATCCAGGCCTCTCCCCAGCAGGGCCTGAACCTTCTTGATGGAGCCAATCGACACAGAAAGCTACCAGGTTGCTTAGTAGATAAATGATGAACCTCAGGTGGCTAGAGCAAGGAGATATGTGAATCGAAGCAAGGACAAGGAAGTATTCTTCCATGCTCTTGCTTCTACCTTTAGAGCTGTTGGATGCCATGCGCAACCCAGATCTAGTTTGGGTTGTTGATCTCAAGCAAAACAGTGCATCACCTCATCCGCTCGATCCACATAAGTGTTACTATGTGGCGTACTCGTAATCGTCCGTTTATGCGCACATGGGGTAAATTCACAAATACCCCTACCTTTTATTTTATTTTTATTTGGTCCTATAAATAATTAAATACTCTCTACATTTTTTGTAATAATTACAAGAAGACCCTCAAAATTTTTGGATATTTACATTTCGATCCTCGCAAGCTCAGCTCACGTGGTCCCCCACATGAGCTGGGCATTTCGCACATATACGTTTGCGGGTTTTTGTAATTGAAGTTTCATTTATAAAATGTGAATTTTATTTATAAACTTTTGGGAATTTTTCATTGTGCACCCTAACTTTTATTTTAATTACAAATATGTTACTGTCAAGTGCGTATAATATATTTAATTGTTGGAATTTTGCATCTATGCACCTAGATTCTGTATTGTTGTTATTAAACACATTTTAACATATTTTAAATTGAAACCATTTCCATGCTCATGATGTATTTTTGTTTTGATATTTCTTTTATTAAAAATAACTCCTATTTGGTTTTTATTTTGAAAAAAATAATGTAGATTCCTGGAATGATATACTTTCATGCCATATTTTTTATTTTTCATTTTGAGGCATCTTATTATTTAATAAAATTCAAAAAGTATTTATTTATTTATTTTCTAAACAAAAAATACAAAAAATTAAACATCTCAAAAAACTTCAAAAAATAATAGTTATTTATTATTGTATTTTGTACCCTTGGACAAAAAATCACTAAAAATAGAAAAAGAAAATCATAAAAAATTAAAAACATCCAAAGTCATCATAAAAAATACTTTAAAAAAATGAAATATTTATTTCTAACTCTGAATTTTATATGTATATATATTATTACATATGAAAATTAGTTTTGATAATTTTTTACTTTAATTAATTTTTAAATCTCAAAATAAATCGACATATTTAATCAATCACTATTTTAATTATTTTGGACTTTACAAATATCTAAAAATTAGCAAAAATCCTTGAAAAATAAGAAAACATTATAAAATTATGAAAAATATGAAAATAATTTATTTTGGAAATTTTTTTATTTTATATATAGTTATAATTATAATACCCTATATTGCCTAATATACCTTGATGTAGAAATATATAAATAAGATTATTATAATTATTATACATACCTTATAAATATATTAAAACCTTTAAAAAATAAAAAGGACTTCTCTATGTATTTTTCTATTTTTGTATAATTAATATATTTTTATTATTAAAAGCTACCTCCATTATAAATATTACATATATATAGTTGTATATATACCTTTTGTATATATTAAAAAGAAAAAAATTATAAATTATAAATTATAAAAAATAATTTAAATATAACATAAAGAAAAAAGAATCATTTTATGTAATTTAAAACCTATAGAAACATAAATTAATCAATTGAGTGAATATTGTACAAAATACATCTATAATATTTATTCATTATTTATTTATAAATAATAGACATGTTACAACGACTTGTGTTCCTGTGTTCGGTACCCTACTCCACTTCTCAATTTACACGTTTGTTTGTAGGGTTATAATAAATTTTGATTCACACACTTTCTTTCATTGATTTATTCTATTATTGTGTGGTTAATTTTTTCTTAGTCACTTGGACTTAGCGAGAGGTCTCTTCAACGACTATCCATATGCCTTGTAGATTGACATGATCGCTTATTTATGTTCAAGGCAACTAAACAAAGAGTCATCTCTAAATCGGACTTAGAGGAGTTGATCTGCACGAGGTCTAATGTTGTTTCGCCACAAAAATATGCATCCCATTCAAGCTGGAAATCTTTGGCACTAGATGGCAAGGATGATTTGGAATTAGGGTTAATTCCAGTTGTATGTGGATGGAGCATTTGATATTGACTGAAATTGATATCCATCCACAAGGGGCGAAAGGCAAGACAAAAGTGATCTTGTTTTATTTGAATAAAGGAAGTGATAGAGGAGTCCGAAGATCGGTTTGCAAGTTCTGAATCAGGTTCTTAAGAGTCTCCTCGAATTATTGAAGATGTAGAACTCATGGAATCGATGTAGGTGTCAGCGCTTACTAAATCTTCTATGAGATGACATCTTGGAGAGAAGAAAAGTATACGAGGAATGGATCACGATGATGAAAAATATATGAAGAGGGAATTAGAAGAAACCTCACAATGAGCAGGGCAAAAAGAAATAAAAGCATATGAAATAAAAATGGTACATGTGTGCAAGACCAGATATTGACCTGAATCTAATTCAAACAAACAGAATACAAGTGTGGATTCACTAACCCGACACAATGTGAAGCTGTAAGAGTCATGATGTTTTTTATCTTTTTGATTTTATTGTTATTTTCAAGCAATATTTTAAAAGTCCTTATAGTTGTAACCCTATAGGAGAGTGAGTATTGCCAAAAAAGGATCCCATACTTTCTGCTTCCTTTGTAACATGTGATCTGCACTTTTAGAGGTCCTTAATCTCATGCCTATGGGGTTACTCAGCCAAAGAATAAGAGAGGAAGCCAATAGGCGAAACCGATACTTCCCCCACAAGTGAGGTACTCAGACGTAGGGTGATGAGACAGACACACCATGAGGGCATGGCCTAAGCTCAATACTTTGGACTAGATCGGATTCTCTACACAAGGCATGAACATCATCGTTGACAAGACCATACTCTCCTGTATACGATAGAAGACCCAATATTTCACCATCCCAAGTGATAATCAAGTCAAATACATATAAGTATTTATGCTCTAATCCTTAAGGTTCGTGCCTCGCTCAGTTTGGATAGTACAAGAAAACAGTGTGCTCTTTATGAAGCCTATATAATGAATGTTCATTATGAATTTTAATTAGGTCTAAATCTATTAAACAATTCCCTTGTTTTAATTTGTTTGATTTTCACTTTTTTGTATATTTTTCAAAGTAATATGCCTAAAATTTTTTATGTATTTTCTTTTTTATCTAAGTGATACAAAAATGGGAAAGGAATTGGAAAAGTTTCATGCAAGTTGAAACTAAGGTGGAAGGCTCACCTTAGTATCGAATGATGCATGCAAAGTTAAGAGGACTTACAGCGTTTCCCAACTCTCTCCATGTGACATGAAAAATAGAATTTTTAAATTTACACTAAATGCAATGCAAGCCGATGAAATCACCATAAATAGGAGCAGTTATTATCATGAAGAACCAAAGGCTAAATACTTAGAAAAGAAACCTAAATGTTCGATCTTGGAGACTCTTCGGTGTCCAAGTATTTAACAAATTAATTTGAGCTAAGTCCAAACGTAGTTCTATTGGAGCATGCAGATATTAATATGTTTGGACCAAATTTACTTGGCTAACCAGTTCCTAAAGTGCTCAATCACAGAAAAAACAAAAGAAAGAAAGGCAATAAGCTCAAAATGCAAGAAATAAATAAAAATAAAAGCGATGAATCTGTGAAAAAACTGAGGAGTCCCCCAGGTGAACAATCATTCAGGTAATGGACCTCGCAAAGTGTAGTGTCCAAGTGTCCAAATCTTGTATTATTACAATTAATACAAAAAATAAAATAAACACTCTCACAAAAAAAAGAAATATCATAAGCTAAAATCCTTGTTCTTCTTCCTCTCTCAGTCTCGCTTGCTTTCTTTAATTAGCCTATAGAGAAAAGGTTGATATCCTCACAGCTCGGGTGCACCGACTTCCTAAGAATTCACCTTCTCCACGTGGTCTCTCGTAAGGAATTCAACAAAGAAATATGCCAAAAGCAACTAAAATAATTAAGTATACAAAGAAATAAAATAGAGATAATTATGCAAATAAATATGTATAATAAACCTATCCTAGGCATCGCTATGGTCAATACCGCAATTTGATTAACCAACTCTCAAAGGTGATCGTGTGATCTCACAAGGCAAGATGCACAATCGCTGAAGTGACCTCTCACGAGAACCGATTAAATCAACAATTAACCCACAGTGAGGTATAACAATGCAATATGGAGCAAGCTAAATTTATTATAACCCAGGTAAAATGTATATAGTGTCCAAGTATCATATGTGTTGAACCATTAAGAGCTACGGGGAAATGCAAACAATTATTGTCTATAAAGAATAAACACAAGTTATTTTTTGTGTATATTATTTTTTATTTTTTTTGGATTTTATAATTATATTTATTTTTTATGGAACTTTTAATTTTGTATATTTTTTGTTTTTAATTCTATAATTTTCAATTCGATTTATAATTTCTGATTTTTATTTCTTTATTTATTTTAATATACAGTAAGTATATATAAATGTATATATAAATATGTATATCAATACATATGATATAATAACTATATAAGATATAAATATATAATATATATATAATATAAGGAAAAAATATAATTAATTATATTCCTTTTTATTTTTTAAAAGTAATAAAAATATTTTTGATTATCTATTATAATAATGCTCATATTAATAAGTATACGAATACATATATGTATATATCAGTTAATTAGGTTTTATATTTATAAGTATATTTTCAAAAATTATAAAATAAATTATTTTTGTCTTTTTTTATTTTTTTTCGATATTTTTATTTTTAGTGACTAATTTTAAGATATTTTTAAAATTCAAAATACTCCAAATCAGGGAGTTAATAAACAAGCCAAATTGGTTTGTGATTTAAAAATGTATAATAAGATAAAAATTTCTCAAAATTATTTTTAATATGTATATATAAAAATATAGATCAGAAAACTAATTTTTAGTATACTTGAAAATCTTTTTTGATTTTTTAGAATTAGGAGGTTTTTCTATTTTACAGGTTTTCTATTGATATATTTTGTGGTTTTTGGTATGTGGCTATATTATATAATAATATATAATATAATTTTTTGGAATTTTTAAAAGTGTTTTTCATTTTTTTGTATTTTTATATCAAGATAGGCAATAATTAGGTCCTAACTTATTTTTAGTAAATGGAAAATGCCATGAAATTTTAAATAAAAACATCGGAGGGTTATAACATCATTTAGAACATACTCACTAATTTTTGCATGATTTATAGAGTAAAGGAGATATTCAGTCCAAAATAGAATGCACAAAATTAATTATACATGCCTAGTAGGGGTATATTTGTAATAAATATAAAGTTAGGGGTTACATGCAAAATATCCAAAAAGTTTTGAACGTTTTTATAAAATTTATATACTAAACAAAAATACTCAACCCAAGAGGGATTGGGTGCAAATTGTCCAACTCACATGGGGGGCACATGAGCTGACCTAACACTAGACCAAATTGCAATAAACAATAATGGGTGGGCCCAATTACTATTTTTACACAAAAGATATAATGTAGTAATAAAATTACAAAAATATGCGAGGGTTCCTAAGCAAATTACCCTTAATATACAAGAATCGGAGGGCACAGAGCGTTCCACGTAGCACGATGGATGGCGCTGGGGGATCGCTTCCTTTAATCTCAATGTCCCAGATTAGATTTGGGTCGCACCTCTGATTAAATAGCAGAGGATGATGTTGGAAGAACACTCGAAGAACTCTCTACCGACGAGCTTTGAGCATCGATTTCTCCTATGTCTGGTCTCCTCTTCTTCGGCTAAGAAACTCAACTCGTTATTGGGAGCTTCGCGCATCCTACATGTATCTTTTAAGGGTCCGAGGCTCTTCGGAAGTGCCCAAGAGCAAGCATCGCCTATAGATCTTATTCTAACTTTTGAGTGGTGCTCCAGTTAGATTTCACGATCACGGACTTGCACCAAAATGTCAAAGGGGTTGAGGGCTATATCCTCAACCCTCTACTAAAGCTGAAAGAACATGGTGGTAATGAGGTGATGGGACTCCGACAATGGTGGTGGAGTGGGAGTCCGACGAGCTTGATTCCTTTGGAGCATCAAGATGAAAATAGAGGGGTTTTGTGGAGCAGCGTGGGGGGAGGAGAATGGAGGCAGAAGGGATCAAAACAACGTAGGGACACTATGGATTTGGGTGACAAAACCTAGTGCTTCGACGATAGGATTTTTCAAATTAACCAAAACTGCTGGTAGATGATGAAATTAAATGTTGGATTAAAATGCTGAAAGGAAAAGTGATAAAATAAACCTAAACTATAATCGACGGGATTGGGAGCTCGAAGCAGGAGAAGTCGCTTGAGACAAAGCTCGACTTAGCTGGACCACCATGATTCTTGGCTTTATCCACACCTAAGAGAAAGGGGAGTCAACGTTGTCACCTCTAGCTCAACCCTAGGAGGATCTCTTGGGGTTACAAACCAAGGGTCGGGGATCAAAAATGAAATGAGGGCTAGAGGGGGTCTATATAAAGGTGGTCTCCATCCAAAAGATGATGAGATGGTGAGAGGATTGAAGGATGTAGGTGAAGATTCTATAGTGGGCGAGGGTCAAGGATGATGGGGCTAGAGGTTTGTGGTGGTTTTGAGGAGTTAGGTGCATGGAGTTGGCGTATAAGAATTAGGAGAATAAGATGTTGTGCGAGGCCTGATAGAAGGGAGGTGGAGGGGCGTACAGTTGACCTGGGGTCAACGAACATCGCATTCTGGTTGGTCCACGTGGACCAACGAGAAATTTAGAATAATAATTCCCTATCTAAATCAATTAAAAATAGCAAATAAATTTATTATTTATTGTCAAAATATGAAAAATACTTGTAATTTTATGTAGTATTTTATTTTGATTTTTATTTATTTTTACAAGTTTATTTTTAACATGTTAATATTTATTGTTAGACATGTGAGCCCCGGGCAAACCATTATTACAATAAATGTTATTGTAATATAAATGTTTATCAATAAAAGTTATTGATGTTTCACTCCCTTTCTGAAATTAAATGAATGAATGCACTATAAGGTCCCTCTGTACAATTAGGATTATGTACCATGGCCATCTTGATGATCATATAGCTGTTGATTCATTAAGTGAATCATAAAGGCTGGTGTTTGGATGAATATCTAAAGAGTTAGAAAGAGGACTCATCAAGCACCGTCAAATGATCATTAAGAGATGATCTCCAGCCTGAGTAGGAGATGGCAATCCTTTCTCACATGGGCTGATATCTGACCGACCTCCTGATGCAGGTCCTCTGTATGGGAATAGTGATTCGGAGGTGTCAGATTAGTTAGGTCAATGGGTTGACTTAATGAGATCGAGATAACCTAAGTCCTATGGTGAATGTTGTCACAGCATAGGCACGCATCCTCTGACCGGAGACAGATGTATTACTATATGTCTGAGTATGTACATTTGGCAGACTGATAGGTTGATGGCCTAACCAAGGTCTACACACCGGCGAACTGGTGTGCATATAAGGGTATATGAGTAATACGATCTCTCAAAGGGATCATATAGGTTCACTGATGAACTGGAAGACATGAGCTCACTCATGAGGTATTGGCACCAATCAAAATCCATGCATGGTCGTCATGCTTTGGAAGCATGACATGAATTTGAAGGTATGATATATGATTTGGGAAAGCATATGATCGATACCAACTCCCAATGACCAAGATTGAGAAACTTGGTGATCACACCCTGAAGAAGACAATGTAAAATTGATCTTAATCTTCAGGTTGATCATAGGTCTTCCAGTATGCAGGATGTATAGGTATTGGGAACACCTGAGGGTGATGTGATCATAAACGATTGTATAACCATGACGCTTCCATTCCAAGGAAGTGGTGAAACAGGTTTGAATTTTAGTGACTCCTTCCATTAGAGAAGCCATCTGATCTTGGTCCAAATGTTGGACATTGGTTTGAATGAGATTCATATGCAATGAGAAGATTAGATTTGCGGTCTTGATTTAATCAAGCATCTGTGGGAGGTTCGTAAGATCTTGATTTGAGATGAGATCTCAACATCCTAGTCACTATACGTGGAACAATACAATCGCCCTGTCCTTATCTCCAAGTATCTGCGGAGAAAGCACATTATTCTTGAAGGAGTTCAAGAATAATTCCTATGATGAAATTTGTATCCAAGCAAGAAGATCTTGATGATTAAATGGGATTTAATTGTCAAGTATAATATGAATGAGATTCATATTGTGAGAATGATTATCCAAGATAATTAAATGGGATTTAATTATCAATGATTACATAATATGGATAGTACTATCCATAATATCTGTATATTATAAATGTGATTTATAATATATATATATATATATATATCAGAGAGAGAGAGAGAGAAACTTTGTAAATAACATTTGTTAATTATTAATGTGGATGGGATTCACATTAGTTAATTAATTGGAAATATAATTTACAAATTAGTTTGGGTTATGAATATGATTCACATATTTTTCAATAGCATGATTGAAATATTCACAAATTAATTTGGAATTAATTTGGTGAATAATTTTATGATAATGATTATTACAAATTCATTTAAAAATAATAGTATAAAATAAAAGGGAGATAAAAACCACCAAATGAGGTGGTGTCGCCAATGACATAGTCAAAAGTGATGCCTCCTCATTTTTTGGGGGTGATTTGTTATCTCCCCTTTTGTTATATTGTTATCTCTTAATAATTGATTTATGTTAAATTAAATTATGTTGATAATAATATAACATAATTTTGATTTAATATAAATTAATGTTGTTGGTTTTGAACCAACAAAAATCATGGCCATTGATTAATACATAGATCAACTTGGCCGTTGGATCTATGTGTCCCATGGATTGAGATCCATTGGATCCCAAACTAATATATAAGGAGGGCTAACCTAGCCTTTCAAAGATACATGAACAAGAGTTGTACAAGGTTACTACTCTCTCTCTCTCACACACATTCTCGCCTACTCTCTCTCTCTCTCTCTCTCTCTCTCTCTCTCTTCTTCAAGGTGGTTGTCCATCTTGTATTGAGTCTCTCGTCTTCGCCTTCGACAACTCGGGGATCTCTTTTTTCTTTGGGGCTGCTTGCTCTATAGGAAGACGACGGATTTCGTTGGACGAAATTAGGGGTTTCGTTGCTTGGGTCTTCATCGAGGATTGCAGGAGGAATGTGTCTCATCATCGCGCCCGTAAGTGCATTCTTCGTGGATCGGACTTAAGACAGGAGGATCTCTTGCTTTAGAGATCTCGTGATTACAACCACGCTTCAAGAGGTATTTCTTATACTTTGTGGTTTGATGAAACGGTTCGAGAAATGTTCTCGTGATCATGTGGTTTCATCACTTGATTAAAAATTTTAATTTCCACCGCATCTAGTGACTAGTGCGACTAGTTTCCCTGATCGCATATGATGCGATCGACATGCTTCCGTGATGCACTTGAGGATTCTCAATATGCTTCATTTACATGTGTGTATATATAGGAAAATATACATGTATTATATATATTAATTTTTTTGGTATTTTATATTTTATTTTTATTTAAAGTTTTTTTTATATATTTACAACTTATTTCTATATATATATTTATTTATTTAGGTATTTTTATTAGATTTTTATGAGTTTATTTGTGTACTTAAAGAATTATGTATATATTTCATAAGTATATATAAGTACAGTTCATCTATGTGTTAAAGTACCTTATTTATTTTAATATATTTTTTATTTTAATTTTATTATGTAGATATATTTTCAATAATATTTACTAATTTAATAAAATATAAGAAAGTGAAAAATGTAAGTAATAAATATATTGAATATTATATAAGGGTATATTGTACAATGAGGGTCCAAAATCAAACTTTTGCATATCAACTCCAAATTGAGTGAAACCACCTTCATTAAATTGCTAATTTTATTTTATGAACAATAAATATGATTTGGTCAATTTTGAGTCTACATGGAGAAGATACAAGTCCGTAAAGTTTTCTTTGTGGCTTTTTTATTTTGCGTGTCCCAGGGACAATGCATTATTTTTTAGTGAAATAAAATTTGTATTTTTCTTTGTATTTATGTACAATATTGATGTTCAAAGTTTATTGATTTGAGGTGTAAAAATGGGAAATAAAATAGGCCCCAAACTGTAATTATTGGCCTATACAATTAGGGTTTTGAGTGTATTTTCTGTACAACGGATCACCCTATCACCCACAACTTTATTCCTTGTCGACGAAGTCATCAGGATGTCTAGGTCTCGGCGACTAGGGTCACTCAACGTCTTTGACACTTCATTCCTTTTCTTTTCTTTATACTTTTATTTTAACAATAAATACACTATTTTATTGTACAATATTTTATATAATATTTATTATGATTTTTTGAGTGCTTATTTTCACAATTAACGATATATACATACATTTAGCTAGGGATTTAAGCCCAAAATGAATGAATAAAGATGATGAAATGAGGATTCATCAGGAACTAGATGTGCTTTATCTAAAAATCACTTTAGTGATCTGGGTTTTGATGGTTTGCAACCCAAAGTTGTTGTCTGGTCTTATTTTCAACCTAAATTTAATGGGTGATCTGGGATGCTGGATTAGTTGTTAAAAACCATTTCTCTTAAACCTTTGATTTTGGCACTGATTTGTGAATTAAAATCTATATGAGAATAGAAGCCAGATTAAATTTAAGTAGAACTCTTGCATAAGTAGTCAAAGCTTTTTCTGCCATTTACTGTTGTGCAATTCGATTCATTAAGATACTAATCTGACTCATAAATTGTTCGAAAAATAATGCATTTTATGCAAGAGAGGTGTATGGTATAAAACTTGTTTTGTCTAGTAGTGCATGGGAAGGACACACTCTTAAATATCAACTCTTTTTCTTTGTGATTGTTCATATCCCTTGTTCTGAGTTTGAATGTAATAATCTTTTTAACTTGCAAAATTTTCACTCGCATTCCTATGGATTGGCTCGACTTACTACTATGCTAAGTCAGATATTAATGAATTAATTACTCTTTTTCGAGGTTGCAATGACACAACATAGCATCCAATTAATCTACTAATTAAAATCCTGATCAACTGTTAAATCAATACTCACTAAAGTCTGAGAACGAATTCTAAGAGTAGGAAATTACAAATTTACAATTCAGGCTTAAGTATTTGGGATGGCCATCAATGAGCCCATTCAGACTCAAATTCAAATAGGTACAAGGGTTAGTTTTCCCTGATGAAGGTCAGAATCTAACCCCGAAACATTACAAATTGTATTAGAACAAGTTATCTCCAGTGATGGAAAGTATTACTCAAGAGATATAACCACCCCTGCAAAAGACACAAATGCAGAATGCCAACACCAATATTAATGAGAATAATGGCGAGTCATATCACAATGAGATCGTTGCATATAAGTTGATAGATTTTAACAACCCATATGCAATCCACATCTTATAATAGGAAATTGCAAGAGTCGGTTATAACGATAGTTGTAATAATAGGTTATTACTACATCACAAGTTAGACTTAAGCATTTTAAGTAGTTGCAATGTTTTCAATTGGACCTGATCAACCAAATCCAATAGATTGTAAAGGTTGATATTCTTCTAAAGATGGCTCCAGCTCAAACCCAACACCTTACAAACTTACAAGACATCACCAACCTTTCTACAAAGGATATTTTGCCTTCTAAACATCCTCTAACGTTAATCAAAAGCTGGGATAAGTTTCATGAAATTCCCAGAAATATGTTTCCCTACCATATATGTATATTGATATGGTTATAAAACGACAGTTCAATCCAAGAATCGTTCGGGAAAGAGATCGACAGTGAAGATTTAGCCTTCCTTTCATTTATTGGTATGCATATAATGTCATGACTGACTAACATGGAAATTAGTTTTATTCGGAAATGATATTATAATAAAAATGTTGCCCTGAAAATGTAACCCAAATTAGTAAGACGGGAGGGCTTAACATACACAAAGGGCATGTAATATTTGTCCATTCCCGTAAAGTATACGATAAACCGTAACACCTTTTAAAATGCATCATTTCGATTGGAAACATCATTATAAATTTATAATATGTGGTCACACTCGACAATGAAAGAGATGTGAAGGGTGGATTGGTAGGGGTCGGAAGTATAGAGGAAATGAAGTGCAAATTAACCGGGACACTTAACGCTTGATAATTACATTCCGACCCCTTCTATAATTTTGAATTACACCCAACTTCTGGAACCGTGGCTTCGGTTCACACAATAACTTCTGGCGTTACTTTACTCCATCCAATCAACTTACTCTTTAGGTACTTTATAACTAAATCCAATGATTAATATCTACTTAATATTATTTTCATTCACCTCTCAACACTCTCCCTCGATTCTCATCTTCCAACCCGGCAAGCGGTGGTCGTTTAACAGGGATGCAAATTATTGGATATGGATATCGATATGGATATAAATATTGGATATGATATATGTACTATCATAACTACATATGTAAATATACATTAAATGATGTCGATATGATATAATATATTAAATATATTTATTTTATGATGATTAGATCAAATGTACTGAGAGAAATTATAAAATTATGTTAGGTATAATTAAAAATTATCGTACAACTATATTTATATATGAAAAAAGATATACATACATTGGATGGCAGCATACCTTTCCCATCAGCTGAGGGGGTTATTCCGCTGATATTAAATGGTGACTAGGATCATTTTGGGAAGATGGAGGCCCCGTTGGGTCATTGTAGATGGTAAAGATGGTGAAATTTTGTAGATGAATAGAGGAGCCTATGTAGTCAGAACTAATTGACATAAAGGTGGTGGATGCGTAGGTCATCGCAATGTGGCAAACTCGCCTATTTTTAAAGGCTACCGTAAAAAATGTGAATGGATATCAGCACAAGGCCAGATAATGCCTAATCACTATCTTAGGGTACGGGTGTAATTTAAAATTATCGAATGGAAACAACGGAATACGAAGGCATACAAGGAGTTGGGTGTAAAACTCCCCGTTAATGAATAGCACATGGCGGATCTCACGTTAGGAAATCAGCGGCTGTTGGGTCCACAGATGTTGACGTGTATTTGAATCCTCCTCGATGCAACCGGTAGTTCGAAGTCAAACTTGTCTCCATAGATCTCACCAAAAACCAAGGCGCACATAGACAATACGAGATATTGGTTGGGCCTTTTTTGCAATTTTGTGAAATTTAGAAGGCCGAGCTTCGTCGTTCGTTCGCGACATGCCCCACTTCTGTGTATATAAGTCCAAGAGGCATACACAACACACACTCCAACAACGAAGATCTGCTCGTTCTTGAGGTACGCTTCCGCGTCTATTCTCCTCCCTCCGAATCCGTGAGCTGCTTCCGATTTAGATCCGTATTGGCCGCGTACGTCGTTCTTGTTTCATCTTTCCTCGCCCTCGTTGCGTTCGATTTTGTATTTGTTCGGGTTCCAGATCTTCGTAATGGGTCGTCTCTACATGTATTGGATCTTCCGTTTCCTCGAAATGCATGTTTTGATTTGTTGGTGTCTATGGATCTTTGGGTTTCGGTGGGCGATTTCTGTGATTTTGTAGCGGTGGTGTGTATGCGATGGGTGTTTTTGTTGTTTTCGAATGTAGGGGTTTCCGGAGTTGGGACAGGTTGGTCTGTTGGTGGTGGCGCAGATCTGTTGGTTTTTATGTAGATCCGTCTGGATTTCTGGGGAAAATAATTTGGTTGTTATTTCGGAAATCCATTTTTCATTATTCGATCTACCGTTCTTGTAAATAATCAGGCACCAGATCTGATTGCTTCATGTACTATGGCTTTTGTGTCTAAATTTTTTCTTTGTATTTGTACGTAATACTCGACTTTATCACGAATTAACTATTGCGATTTACGTGTCTGATTGAAAGCATTTGACGACGAGATCTAACTCAAAATCGATTTGCCTCAACTGTCGCTTCTGCCTTCTGATTTTCTCTGTCTTATGAAAGCAAGTAATAAAAGATCAGGAATTTATAACCTCTCAAGATTTAGACGAAAACATTTTTTCAAGTATTTAATGCAGTTATTTCTGTTACTCTGGAGTTCTTGTTAGATGCGTTATTTATAAACCCAATTCGCAGGTAAAAGCTTGACCGTTAAATATGGTGAAGATCTGTTGCATTGGAGCTGGGTATGTTGGGGGCCCAACCATGGCTGTGATCGCCCTCAAGTGCCCAGCCATTGAGGTTGTCGTGGTTGACATATCTGTAAACCGTATTGAAGCCTGGAACAGCGACCAGCTCCCAATCTACGAACCCGGTTTGGATGATGTGGTCAAGCAGTGCCGTAGCCGCAACCTATTCTTCAGCACCGATGTCGAGAAGCATGTTGCAGAGGCTGACATCATCTTTGTCTCTGTTAACACACCGACAAAGACCTGTGGGCTCGGTGCGGGCAAGGCCGCAGACCTCACCTATTGGGAAAGTGCTGCCCGGATGATTGCGGATGTATCAAAATCAGACAAGATTGTTGTTGAGAAGTCTACCGTGCCAGTGAAGACGGCTGAGGCAATTGAGAAGATCTTGACCCACAACAGCAAAGGCATCAACTATCAGATCCTGTCAAACCCCGAATTCCTTGCAGAGGGCACTGCAATCAAAGACCTCTTTGCTCCTGACAGAGTTCTTATTGGTGGGAGGGAGACACCTGAAGGGAAGAAGGCAGTGCAGAAGTCTATGCAAACTGGGTACCTGAGGACCGCATCATAACCACCAACCTATGGTCTGCAGAACTCTCAAAGCTTGCAGCTAATGCTATCCTCGCGCAGAGGATCTCATCTGTGAATGCCATATCTGCTCTCTGTGAGGCTACTGGTGCCAATGTCTCTGAGGTGGCTTATGCAGTGGGAAAGGACTCCAGGATCGGGCCCAAGTTCTTGAATGCCAGCGTTGGGTTCGGTGGATCATGCTTCCAGAAGGACATACTTAATCTGGTCTACATATGTGAATGCAACGGTCTTCCCGAGGTCGCCAACTACTGGAAGCAGGTTATTAAGATCAATGACTACCAGAAGAGCAGGTTTGTGAACAGGGTAGTGTCCTCCATGTTTAATACAGTCTCGGGGAAGAAGATTGCTATTCTTGGGTTTGCATTTAAAAAGGACACGGGGGATACGAGGGAGACACCCGCCATCGATGTGTGCAAGGGCCTACTGGGTGACAAGGCCTCCATTAGCATCTATGACCCTCAGGTAGAGAACCATTTGTTCATATTTAATTCGTTCTATGCTTTCTCGAGCTGGTGACTGCTTGATTCGAATTTGCACTCTAATTTTTTGCAAGAAACATATTTAACTAGTATGAAAGTGATTGAGGAACAGAATTATAATATCAATTTACGCCACAGTGAAGAAAACTATTGTTTAAATTTATGTATATTTGGACCTTCACCTCATCATTGATGTCAGCAAGAGATGCATAAAAAATGCAACTATACTGTCTGCACATGTGATTATTCTATACTTGTTCTGTCATGATTTCTTCAGAATCTCCACCCTTGTGTTGTTTCGTGGTTGATATCTATCTGGCATGCCTAGCTGATTTGCCATAATTTCTGTTGGTGCAGGTGACGGAGGATCAGATCCAGAGGGACCTGGCAATGAACAAGTTTGACTGGGACCATCCAATTCACCTGCAGTCCCTGAGCCCCACAGCGGTGAAGAAGGTGAGTGTTACATGGGATGCCTATGAGGCCACCAGGGATTCCCATGGTATCTGCATCCTCACTGAGTGGGATGAGTTCAAGTCTCTGGACTACCAGCGCATCTTTGACAATATGCAGAAGCCAGCTTTCATCTTTGATGGCCGCAACGTCGTCGACCCAGAGAAGCTGAGGGATATTGGGTTCATTGTCTACTCAATCGGGAAGCCTCTGGATCCCTGGCTAAAGGACATGCCTGCCATGATCTAGTCATAGATCTCCAATAAGTAACTTAGTGGTAGAGAATGGATGATATGATTTGTCCTGTATACTGTTTCTCATTGTATGCCGCAAGGGTTGTGGAATTATTCTCATTGTTCTTTTTTGTCCCCTCCATCCATATGTGTTTTTTAGGGACTGGAACACCTTAATTTCTTTCAATAATGGCCAATCAGATCTTGTCTCGTTCGTTCATCATGATTTTATAAGATGTTATGATGTTTGGAGTAAAAATGTGTGATTCGTTTTCTGACAGGTTTTTTAAGGCTGCTCGCAGTATCTTTCTTACTGCAATTGATGTATGTTTTCTCTTAGCTTTCAGAAATTAAGCTGCCCCATTCTGATATTGTCAGCTGACTGAGTTTAATTGTCTATTTTGTTTGTTCTCTGGGAATCCGATTTAAAGTGCACAAGAAAAATAATGGTCACGCAGGAAAAACATGCCCAATTGTCCTACATAAGAATTTATGGTGGTCTGACAGCGTGCTTAATCCACTTGCGAATATGCTTTGAGTAAATTATGGAGTTACGTCACATGCTTATTTAGACCGCAACTCTAACGTTAGGGTTACAATGAGGTGAATGTGAAATTAATAAACTCTTGGTACATAGAAAAACTTGCCTAGAGATGCATCCCCCGAATAAGGAGGTTCTCCCTGTGAGCTAATTTTATATCGTTCTAGGCAAGCTGTTCTATTAAATCCTGTGAAACACTATTTGTCAAAGTTGCATGGTGTCGAAAGAGTTTTATATGTCGAGCATAAATATTATAAATTGTTTTCACAGACGACTCATTGTAGACAAAGCCCAAGCATCACTCATAGAAGACTCGAAGTTTTCATATTTTCAATAGGACTTTTGAAAAAAAAACATATATATATATATATCAATAAAAATAAAAGGTACACCGAAAACTCCTATCAGCTGACTCGATCAGTCGAGTAATTTTGTCAACACATGCCAACCTTGATATTAGTTCTGATTATTTGACATCAAAAATCATTTCAGACAACTAACTTGCTCTCTGTGGCTATTTTTCTCGTTACTGACTATGTTCATGAGCAATTATGGGTAGTTTTGTACCATTGAGAAGAATCAACCAACTCCTATTTCTCTTCAGTCGACTACTCTCAGTTCAGTCGACTGATGCGAAAAACAGACGACTAATTTGATCATTTTATTCTACTATGAACATCGGAAAGTACCTCTTTGTGCTATGCGCTTTTCCTACGCAGAAACAACTTCCCTTTACCTTATATAAGGAAGATGAATTCTCCACATTCCATTAACTACTTTCACTTGCAATAGTTTAAGAGCTTCACATTTTTATTTCTCACTCGAGCACTCAAGTGTCAAGTTTCATTTGTTTTCCTAATCGCTAGGAGCTCACGTTGTCTCAAGTCCAAGCTTTAACTCTTCGTCCAATCCTTTATGTATTTACTCTACAATAATCAAGGAAGCTTTATGTATAATAAACATATTTCAATTCATATATCTAATTAAGAGACTCTTCTACTTCTTCTGTAAATCAAGAACCCGATATTTAGGTCCCTACCTTTGTGGAACACATAACTTTTTATTAAGGCACTATTGTACAAAGGAATTTTATTTCTCCTGATTGTGAGGGTTGAGATTCTACTGGAAGGTAGTAAAATCGATAGCAGAATAAAAACTTTGGGAAATAAACTTGAGCACAACACAAACAATAAGCTAACTGCTGAACTTTTCCTTTTAGAATAATCAAACTCAAATAACTAGAGAGAGAAAATTTGAAAAAGCTCTTTGAGAATTTTTTTATTGTAAAGAGCATAGGAGAGATGGTGTATCTTCCAACGTTGGGTATGGGGTTCCTTATTTAGGGGTAAAAGAAAATATGGTCATTGGAAAAAAATAGATATAAATCTACAACATTCGATACATATGATGGATCATGCAATTAAGATGATCGATTATCTCAAGTTGACCAATCATATTGAGAAATTTGATTTATCCCTTAAGATCCAATAGAGAGACTGAATTCAATATATGATTAATAATGAAAAGTAGTTGGTTGATCAGTACTGGTCGATCATGTCGAAAGCTATTGTCGATAATGTATACTCGATCAGGTCAAGAATAATTGTCGATCATCTGCAAGTTCTTATTCATCTTGATTTGAAAAGTTCTACAAAAAATCTCTTTTTATATCTTTTCCAAACACTATACAAATTAAATATACACCATTGCACTTCTGATTCAACAAGATATACTGAAACTTTGAACTTGCAATAATCATAATATTTAGTTTGTACTTGTTGAAATGTATTACAACCCTATATACAAATATACAAGTGAGTGGCTATAATATAAATATGTCATTGTAAAATTCATCATAGATTATAAGAGGGTAACAATCTCCCTCTTTTTAATAATAACAAAGCATTTAACAAGCTTAAATGTTTAATTTCTTGTAGTACAAAACTTGTATTTAAGTAAGTAATTATAAAATAACTTGAATTTAAATCATATCTTAAAAAATCTAAAACTTTATTTATATTTCTCAATTTATCTCTCTATTATTCTTGCTGAAAAAGAAAACTATTTCTTATCCTCTTTTTTTGTAATAGATCTCCTCCTTTTGTTATTAAACTTTTTAATTCTTCTTTTTTAATAGTTTTCCCCTAGCTGATTTTTATACCCCTTTTTGTAATCACTAAAAAGGTTAATACAAGAGAGAAAATAGAATGCAACATCTTAAAGAGATGAAACAAGATAGAAAATATTTTTGTGACAAACTATTTCCATGCATAACTATTATAAAGAGAGGAAACACATAACAACTATGAAAGGATAGGATAACTAGCAAAAAATCTAGAAATATATAGCATAGTCATTGTCATCCATGTCGAGTGCTTGTTTCCATGTTCTATGGTGTATCTATTCTTAGAGCTGTAACTGGAATGGAAGAGATAGTCTCTGCAGACTCGTCATTGAACTCTTTTTCTTTTTATTCTTCTTCTATAACATGGGCATAAAAAAAAAAATTTCTTGGGAGGAAGAATGTCCAACTATTGTGGAGGAACAAGTAGGAGGAGGAGGTGTTTTAGTTGGAGGAGGCTTCCTAGTGCAAGACATGGAGGAGGGTGGGTTCAAAGTAAGACTCAAGAGCTGAACATCATCGAATAGCTTGTAGAGGAGATCAAACTTTAAGTTGGAAAAGTACTAGTAATCACTTGCCCTAATCATCATGTTAGTTTGTGAGACATCATCAAATCATCATTCTCCAAAATATTGTGGAACTACAAGGATTTAGCATCAATCAAATCCTACTGAGAGAAGTTAGCCTCGATGAGAGGTGCTAGTTGTCTTGTTAAGCCTAGCCTTTATCGTATATGATGTGCTTGGACCGACTGGAGGAGAGACATGCCCATTTATAAATTCAGGATTCATCAATTTTATTCTTGTATTTTTATGCTAAAATCTTAAACAAATATATGTATATATCAAATCATATCAAACTTTTGTAAAAATATACTTCATAAATAAATATAGAAATTAACATTAAAAATACCATATAAAGAATAAAAAAGTGAAAGATAATAAGGTTTTAAATATGTTTGCATGTATAAACTTAAACCTAACTATGAGAACAAGTCAATCGACTGGTCAATAAATAAAAAGAGATAAGGAAAAATTAAGAAATTCACAAAAAAGAGTTAAAATTTGTACATGAAATAACAAACTATTCGTTATTTATATAGTGCACAAATGTAATCTAAGTACTAAAAACATGTGTATATATTTTCTCAAATGTTCTTCACCTAATAGTAATGTGTAGTTATTGTAAAAATTCTAACAAAAATAACCAAGTAAAATCAAGGGAAAAAGAAACATGCAAAAAACAGTAAAAGCTGTAAGACCACCAAGTGTAGGAAATCACTAACTATAAGTTTCAGAACTGATCTGATGTGTAAATGATACAAATCCCATCTACCTTGTAGTACTCGTCGGGATCTTTCTAACGAGCCTAAGAACATTGGAATCAGAGTCTGTATGAGGAAGTTAGGCAGAAAATACAATCAGTTTGCAGCTTTCTAAACCGAATCTGAACCCTGATCCGATAAGGCTCAAGCCTATATAAAGGGTTGCGCTCAAGTTGTCTGCCTAACTAGACCACTTGCCTTCACTAGAGTTCTACCACTGGAGTGATCTTTGATGATCGATTAGACATCCGAGGGTTCCCTCACGAAGGCCTCAATGTAGGGGAGTTGCGTAGAGGTTACAGAAATACGCTAAACATTGTGGAATAATCATTTTGCGTGAGGGAGTGTCATGGGGGATAAACCCGAGGTATGATTTTGACCTTCTCTTGCTATCGAATTCTTGATGTTTTTATACCCTTTGGTTATGGGGGTTACAAGCAATCTATTGCTTGATTTTTTGTCACATTTTATCACAGTTTCAAGCACAATGGGCAACTTATCACATCACTTTTTTTTTATTTTCCGACCAATCCATGGCTTGCATGTACGATCCAAGCATGTTTTCGTGACGTGGGTGTTAGCAAGAAAATAATGGAATAGTCGAATCATCGATCGGAGTGAGTTTGAAAGACGTCGTCCGAGTGGTTCTAGCTATTTTTCTAAGTATATGATGGATAATGCAATTTTATTGTTTGATCACATATACTCGATCAGGTTATGAATAATGGTCGATTATCTACAAGCTCTAATTTATCTTAATTTAAAAAAATCTACAAAAAAGCTCTCTTTTACATCTTTTCCAAACACTATACAAATTAATTTACAACATTGCATTTCTAATTCAACAAGAAATACTGAAACTTTGAAGTTGCAATCAGGATAATATATAGTTTGTAGTTGTTGAAATGTATTACAACCTTATATATAAATATACAAGTGAGTGACTATAATATATGTATGTCATTTTAAAATTCAGCATAGATTATAAGAGGGTAAACAAATAACTAACAATCTCCTGCATTTTAATGATAACAAAGAATTTTAAAAGCTTAAATGTTTAATTTTTTGTAATACAAAACTTGTATTTAGTTAATCAATTACAAAAATTACTTGACAATAAATCTGTTCTAAAAAAATATATATAACTTGATTTATATTTCTCAATTTATCTCTATGATATTCTTGCTGAAAGAAAACTAATTCTTATTCTCTTCTTTGTAATAGATCTCCTTCTGTCATGAAACTTTTTGATTTTCATTTTTAATACTATTCCCCTAGCTGCTTTTTATACCCTTTTTTGTAATCACTAAAAATATTAATACAAGAGAGAAAATTGAATTCAATATCTTAAATAGTTGGAATAAGATAGAGAATGTTTGTGTGACAAACTATTTACATGAATAAAGATTGTAAAGAGAAGGAACATAGAACAACTATGAAAGGATAGGATAACTAGCAAAAAATCTAGAAATATTGAGCATAATCATTGTCATCCATGTCGAGCGCTTGTTTCCATGTTCGATGGTGCATCTAGTCTCAGAGCAATAACTGCACTGGAAGAGATAGTCTCTGCAGACTCGTCATCGAACTCTTTTTCTTTTTATTCTTCTTCTATAACATGGGCATAACAACTTTTTGTTCTCAGGAGGAAGAATGTCCAGCTACTGTGGAGGTACAAGTAGGAGTAGGAGGAGGTGTTTTAGTTGGAGGAGGCTTCCTAATGCAAGACACATAGGAGGTTTGGTTCAAAGTAAGACTCAAGAGCTGAACATCATCGAATAGCTTGTAGAGGAGAACAAATTTAAGTTGGCAAAGTACTAGTACTCACTTGCCCTAATCATCATGTTAGTTTGTGAGACATCATCAAGTCAGCATTCTCCAAAATATTGTGGAACTACAAGGAATTAGCAACGATCAAATCCTGTTGAGAGAAGTCATCCATAGAGAGAGGTGCTAGTTGTCTTGCTAAACCTAACATTTATCGTATATGATGGGTTTGGACCGACTGGAGGGGAGACATGCCCATTTATAAATTCGGGATTCATCGATGTTATTCTTGTATTTTATGCTAAAATCTTTAACAAATATATGTATATATTGAATAATATCAAACTTTTGTAAAAATATACCTCATAAATAAATACTTGAAATTAACATTAAAAATATCATAAAAGAATAAAAAAAGAGAAAGATAATATGGTTTTTAAATATGTTTATATGTACAGATTTAAACATAACTTAGAGAACAAGTCAATTGACTGGTCGATAAGTAGAGAGAGATAAGGAAAAAATAAGAAATTCACAAAAAAGAATTAAATTTTGTACATGAAATAACAAACTATTCATTATTTATATAGTGTACACAAATCATCTATGTATTCAGAAACATGTGTGTATATTTTCCCAAATGTTCTTCACCTAATAGTAATGCATAGTTATTGTAAAAATTCTAACAAAAATAACCGAGTTAAAATCAAAGGAGAAAAGCAACATGCAAAAAGTAGTAAAAGCTGCAAGACCACTAAGTGTAGGAAAGCACTAATTCTATGTTTCAGAACTGATCTAATGTGTAAAATCCCCTCTATCTTATAGTGCTCGTCGAGATCTTTCTAATGAGTGTACGAACATTAGAATCAGAGTCTGTATGAGGAAGTTACGCAAAAATACAATTGGTTTACTTCTTTCTAACCCGAATTCAAACCCTGATCCGATAAGGCTCAAGCCTACATACAGGAATGTGCCCAAGTGCTCAGGCTAACTAGAGCACTTGCCTTCACTAGGGTTCTGCCACTGGAGTCATCTTCGATGATCGGTCGGAGATATGAGGTTTCCTCCACGAAGCCCTCAATGTAGGGGTGTTGCGTAGTGGGTATAGAAATACACTAAACATTGCGGAACAATAGTTTTGAGTGAAGGAGTGTCATGGGGGACATACCCGAGGTATGATTTTGACCCTTTTCTTGCTATCGAATTCATGATTCTTTTATACCCTTGGGTTGTGGAGGCTACAAGCTATCTATTGCTTGAGTATTTGTCACATTTTGTCACAGTTAAGCACAAATGTAACTTATCGCATCACATTTTTTTATTTTCTGACCAATTCGTGGCTTGCATGTATGATCCAAGCATGTTTTTGTGATGTGGGTGTTAGCTGGAAGAAAATGGTATAGTTGGATCATCGATTGGAGTGAGTTCAGAAGACGTCGCTGGAGTAGTTCTAGCTATTTTTCTAGGTATATGATGGATAATGCAATTTTATTGTTTAGTCATTTATGTCTTGCCTTTAAGGTCAATCGATTAGTGGACCCTTTTGGTAATTAAAAGTTATGGTATTTTGTCCTACAAATGAAGTAGATCTTATAATACATTAATACATGTGCCCAATATCTAGATTATATCAATAAATTAATGATAAAGTGAAATTTGTCCATTGTAACTTAAATTGAAATAAAATGAGTTAATAGATTCAGTGAGGTCCCATAAGAATGAGATTTGAACATCATATATACACTTCAGATCTAAGTTTTGACTTTTAGGACCAATGTTTGAGTTTCTCGTTGTAGTTTTGATTTCATGGTATGGGAGAATCTTGGAGTAGCACCACCAATGGAAGGGTATACACTCTTGGGGATCTAGGTAGAATCTTAGATGGCTTCAATCCTGACATGTCCTTGATCGGGGGACATACTACTTGGTGCACTGGTTTGCCTTTTTTTCCTGATGTACGATCTCGGTTTTAGATGCATGGTGCCAAGTAGTTATGGTCGCTTGTTTGTGCTTAGATTCTTTCACTTAAATTTAGTACTTAGGTATTGGTTGGCGTAGGTAATGAATATCCATTCATTCACCTTTATTCTTCTATTTTGGCTTTAAATCCCTAGTAAAATATATGTAAATATCACTGACTTGTATGAATTAACATCCTAACATTACTCTGTAACAAGTAAATATATGTATTTAAATCCAAAAATAAAGAATAAATAAAAGGAAAGAAAAGAAAAATAAAGGTGGTATCAAAGATACCAATTGATCCTAAACCCCAAGACCAAGTCAAACATTAACTAAGTTAACAAAGAATAAAGTAAGGGGAGATAGAGCAAACTATGTACATCAACATTATAAAGCCCTAGGTATACTACGCATATACCTTATATTTACATTATTTGTACACATTTATACATACTTCAAATCAAAATACATTAAACACCAAACATGTACATAATAATATAAAGAAAATACTAAACTTATTGGCACAAATAAACCATGCACAAGTTACTATGTTCACTCAATAGAAAAAGCCTCAAACATAAGTTCATTAATCAATATCTCCACTATATGAACTCAAAATTCATTAACCTCACATACACTGAATTTTAAATTAAATTATCTATCAAATGCAAGTGATTTCATTTATTTTGAAATTAAGCTGCAAAAGTCGACTAATTGGGGTACTGTGGTGCTTGTATACATGTATATAGAGCTAATGTCTTTTACTTTTTACAATTCTAACTTATTTATATTTTTTTATTAATTTTACATATTATTTAACACCTATATAAAATATAAATAAAATCAAAAGCATCTAAAAATATCAAAATAAATAATAAACCCTAAAACATAGGTATATTATACCTATAATGTAAATACATGTAATTATTTATATATAAAAAATAAATTATAAAAATACAACAAAAAACATGTAAATACATATTAAATAATTTAGTAAATACATAAAATAAATAAGTATATAATTATATACAAAAATACCAAAATATAAAAATAAATAAAAAATATATACATATACCGATAAATATAATATGTAATTAATGTGTCATATTAATTAAGTTGGTATAAATAAATAAAAATTACCTTAAAATGATTTAATAAATAATAAACAACTTTTATGTTTAATATTTAATTAATAAATTCAGTTTCTATTTATTTTCATATTCTTCTCTCAGTTTTGTCCTTTAGCAGTCTACGTAGACCAATGAAAAGCCGTCGTTGGACGACTGATGAATATATAATTCATCACTTTAAAATCTAAAAATAGAGATATATTCCCAATTAATTAATTGTATTTAATCATTTAAATTATATTATTATCATTCGTGTATGTGTATATAATATTTATATTTTAGCATTCATAACTACATAAATAAGAAACCATAATTGTGTGCATAATTATCACATGTATATTAACTAACTACCCTTATTTTTCATAATTTTATACCAAGTCCAAATAAAGTAAAATCAACTTCATTGTGTAAATTTTACTAACATTAATAAAGGAAAAATACTAGAAATACTAACTTATATAATTGATAAATAAATCCAAACCCTAGTTTTGAGACAAAAAGCCACAAAGTCAAATATCCGTCACATACAATCTCCTATGATCCTTTACTCACTAGTTTTATTGAACTAATGTATATTCAATTACCTACAAAATAAGAGCAAATTCAAAAGAATCGAAGTTCATATGTGAAACTTGAGTTTGGGGATCTCATTGTATATTGTATATTTTGTCTGACTTTGATCTTATTATTTTATATACAAAATTAACTCTTTTCAATATACTTATTTTTCATTTATTTTATTTAATTGATGTTTTAATAAAATGTGTATACATCTAAATCTAAAATGAGGTAAAAAACCAAATAAAATGAATTAGTTTGAGTCTGTTCAAGAATATGTGATTCATCAACGACCGGGGTCAACTCCCTCCTTGACTCCTTCAGATTAGTCCCAGGCATGTATTTTCCTATTTTCACCAATTTTTCTAACATGATCCTTACCTCCTCTCTTCCCGATTTCTTCGTGAAACTTCTTCACCATAAAATCACCTTTCGTACGGATTCAATCACTTCCTTGATAAACCATCTATTCACGCAAAAATCCTAATCAAAGAGAGTCCCCCAGTCAATGTGCTATATAGTTTCGCCTTGGAATTTAGCCAAATCTAGTTCATTTTGCCCCATGTAACCCCTTTAATAATCTCCTGGAGTTGAGCATTTGTGACGGGAAGAGGCCCCCTGTCGATACAAGGCGAAGAGAAGGAGGTTTGTGTTAGATTCACCTTCCTCGAAGCTCCTCCGTATGATCTTTGCTCTCAGCCTATAGGGCAAGTGAGCTGCATATCTTTAGCCCTTTCAATTTTTAGTGTAATCAGTAGAATAATCCTGCATTTTATTTTATTTGATTAGTTTAGTTTAGCCAAAAAATTTAAAAAATAAAGTACATTGGAGCTTAGAGATCGAGGTTATAGAGATAAAGGTTATGTCAAATTGTTCTCGACCTCGTTTCAACTTACCAACACTCCCATCTCAATCCCCACTGAGTTCTACATCTCTTAGATCCCCCCAACCACTATTGATCTTTCTTATATCGAGGATATAAGCCTTCTTCCTCTACCATACACCACACCTTTGCCCATTGCCAGAGATTTTCATTCATTTTGTGAATCCACTAGGTCGAGGAGCATTGCCCTCGACATCTAGCATTTTATTGCATGTTAAAGAAACTGAGCGCCCCTTCTAGGGTGATTCAAGGACTTGTATCTCAGTCCAGGTCCCTCAATATTCATCCGATCTCCAAACCTCGATCAGTGAGGTCCAAACCTATCTGAGACCTCTAGTTGTTGTTGATTCGTTCCAAAAAGATAACGAGCCACCATCAACCTCGAGAGGACATCAAAGCTACGAGAATTGAAGAGAAGAGGGAGTCTCTATGCCTGGTTCTTCCTTATTCTTCATGAAAAGGAAGAATCATCTGATGAAGGAGGATCTCCAATTTTGATTGCAGACGTCCGATCATGGAATGTAGTGAGTGTCAGATCCATCCGAGGATTTAATCTCAACTGATCATCAGGGAAGTGGGACACACACATACGGGCTGCTTGAAGCGCTAGGAATCACCTGATAGCATGTCGTTGGGGGTATTTTGTAATGTACCACCTTTTGCATTTTGTTATTTATTTTTTATTATTTAAACATTCATTTGATGTGTAATAATTTTGTAATACTTTGCACTAGGACCCTCATCTTTTTGTATTTGCATTTCGGTCCAGTGTCAAGTCACCTCACGTGGCTCTTCACGTGAGGCACTTGGGTATTTTGCATCGCACCCTTCTAGCTTTCTTTATTTATTTTTATAATATATATTTGTAAAATATGTGTAATATTTTAGGATAAATTACCTGTTTGAACCCTGAAACTTGTTATGTTTTCATTTATACCCCAATCAGGCACATTGATTTTGTATCTTTAACTGCGAACACTGCATGTATTCCCTCCCTTAACTTTATTTTTAGGAGGGAAGTTACTGATGAGAACTATGGCCATGGTCAATATGTGCTTTTTTGTTTCCTTTTGTCTGTTGTGCCTTAGTTGACGCTTTTGAGTGCATGTTTCTGTCATTCCCTTTTTCACTGTGAGCATATACTCCATGGCCTTAAGAAGCGGCACCTATAAAAATATATTCTAGAGTATCTCTACCATTGATATGGTACCAATCAATAAATGAGTAAAGCACATTCACCTCTTAGTTTCTTGGGATATGTAGTAGAGACTGCAATATAAATACCTAACAAAATTCCTAGCAAATTTGTACCCAAAAGCCCTCATGAGCTTCAGTTCAAAACCAAACTCAGTGTTAGACACTTTAGGAATTGGGGTTTCTTGATTCATGCAAAGAACATGGATGCAAGTAAACTCGAATATCCCACCAGAGAGTGTTACTTCATTTGGTATGTAAAAGATGATATTGGATACAAACTTTATGACCCTAAGACTCAAAAGATATTCATATCTAGGGGTGAGAAATTATTATAGGATGGCTTCATCAGAAGTCAAGACAAGAATTAAGTAAAGAATTCACAAAATTCTTTAAGGATACTGAGATTCCTAAGCCAGAAATCGAAAAAGTAAATGAAGATGAAACACTTGTACCTTTTAGAAGGAGTTTGAGGATGGTTATGCAACCTAAAGGTTATGTATTCCATGTATCAAGAGAGTTTGACGTTGATCCAACTTCATTTGATGAAGAACTCGTGGATCATGACATGGATAGATGGATGCTAGCTATGAAGTCTGAAATAGACTCCATGCACAGGAATAGTGTGTGGACTGATGACCAAGAAATATGCTCTCAATATCAGGCTAAGGTAAAAATATTCGGTGTCATTGCGACCCGAATAGAGAGACTCGGTCAATCAAGAAAAAGAGAGACCACCAAATCAGATAAATCGATAAAAACATGAATAACGGTCTTCGCTATTTATTTAACCTGGTATAGCGACCAGGGTCGAACTCGAGGAGCACGGATTGGCTCAAAGGAGCCTATGAAGTAGTCGAGAGATAAAATAAAGAATAAAATATTTTTGGTGGATTTTAGGTATTTTCAAATTTTTTGTGTTTTTAATTATAAAGGAAATATAAGAAAATGGATAAAAGGAGCAAATTTCCCAATTTATTAAATACTCAAAAATGCTCATAAAATTCAAATAAAATTATTTTGTGTTTTTTATATTTTTAAGTGTTTTTGGTAATTTTATGAGAATTTTGTGATTTTTAATTGATTTATAAAAATCAAGAAAGGGGAAAACAATGACAAAATGTACAGTCAGATTTGATAGGCTAATTAAAAATAGCAAATTAGCCTCTAAAAATCTGATGGCAATTTTTATGAAAACTATATACAAAAACTAAGCTACAAAAAAGAGTTTGCATTTTTTTGAATTTTTTAGAATTTTTAATAATTTTTATAAGTTTTTTAGGGTTTTTTATTTTTAAGGGTTTTCTAAATCCAAATGGGTTAAAAACAACCAAACAAGCACACCCTATTTTTTTGTAATTTTTAGATAAGTTTTTATATTTTTAGTTGATTTTTTAATTCAGACAGTAGCAAAAATGAAGGTTTTTTAATTTTTATAAATAGTAAAAAGTAAAGAAAATGTCCCAAAAAATTATTGAAATTTTTACACAGTGGCAAGAGCCACGTATCCAAATTTCACTTGATTTGGAGTTTGTTTGATATTTTATTCAACCAATACAAGATACACAGCACACAGAGACCTAAGTGCAAGAAAACATAGTTCCAGGGCTAAATGAGTAACACGCGGGAAAACTAGCAAGGCATCCGTGCAAATATCACATCAATTTCCACACATGTTCCAAAACTGTACGCATGCGGGTATAAATGTAAATATCAGAAATAAAACTTCAATTCATAACATCAGATAAATCCCAAGCCCATACATGCAAATAGCCCAGAAAATCACGTGTCGAAGCACGTGCACCACATTTGGAGGGACTGAAATGCAAATACTAAAGATTCTAAGGTCCAAGGTGCAAATTACCCAAATTAAAAACAACTACCTAAAATATTTACAAGACTAAACTGAAATATAAAAATGAAGGAGGGCCTAAGTGCAAATTACCCTTTTATTTCAGATCCAACGGCCAAGGGACTTCACTTATGATCGGATGGTGGAGAATGGGTGATACCCCTTTGGCGATGGACAGCTGGGACTCGATCCTCAGATGGATCCAACGGACGAGCACCTCGGATGATGGATGGCTGAGATCATAACTGGTGGAGACGCTCGATCGGACGGTAGGGACCACTCCTGGAAGAACCGTGAAGAACTCGCCGTCGGCGAGCTTCGCTTGATCGATACTAGCTGCTGGATGGTCTTCAGAAGCTGCTAGGTTGGGCGAAATGAAGCTGAAGGTGGTCCGCAGCTGCTGGTGGTCTCTGATGAGGCCGGGAAGTCCTGGATGACTCCGACGACGTCAATGACCTGGGGCTCGTGTTCGTCAATAGTTGGACCTCCAGCTGAGGTCTGTTCGCATCTAAACCTGCATAGGAAGGCAGCTGGGTCGAGGGCAAAATGCCTCGACCCAGTTAAGTGCGAAGTAGATGCGTGGGTGAGGCGTGGCGGCGCTCTCCAGCGAGGCGACGACGAAGGAGAGCGAATGCCCGGTTCCGGGGTGAACCGGGGTGGATGAAAGGGTGGAGAAGGTGGAGCGAAATCTGCTGGAGGTGTAGAGGCGGTCGGATGGGCAAATGGTCAAATGAAGTGTCGGGAAATGGGTGGCGAACGGCGATGGTCGGAAAAGCAAAAAATCAAAATCTATGGTTACCTACTGAGGATTTAAACTACCTGGCGGTTGAAGTCGTCTGGACTGGAGGTGCTGGACCTCCGGGGGTCGTCGCCTCGATGGATAGACAGGTCCAGAGGCTCGGGCTTGCCTCGCGGTGGAGCACGGCGGTGGGAGTCGCCGGATCAGTGGTTCCCGACTGCTCGTTCCTCTCTTTGACTCTCTCGCATGTGGCTGTCACTCAGGTGAAGGAGAGGAGGTCATCGGAGGTGAGGGGGAAGTCAAAAGATGACGTGAAATGCGCGGCAGAGCTGAGCTAAATAGTGACAAGGGTCCGGCCAAGATGGAGTCGGGCAGCGAATCTTGGAGCTCGGATCCCTAGGAAAGACGTCGGGCGTGAATATCGGATGTATGCTGGTCAATCGGAGCCCAGGGTTCGAGGGAATGGGTGGTGGACCGATCTAGGAAAAGTCGGCAAAATCGGGTCGATGACCGGGTCTGCGAAGAAGACGTTCGCGGGGGAGAGTTGACCGGGGGTCAACAATCCCTCGTGGACCAATCAGGTAATTCCATTTATTAATTATTTGTAAAATCATTTTAAAATAGAAAATGATTTTATTTGAAAATATTTTCAACATCAAAAATGTTTATTTATTTTCAAAGTATTTTTTAGTGATTTTTATATATTTTTTTGAAATGTAATTACGTATTTATATTATTTTATTATTATATATAGGTATGTATACCTAGGTATTTTTGAATTTTTTTATTATCTTATTTATGCATATTTATTCCCATTTTATATTTTATTTAGTTACACCATAAAATTTGGGATATAAAATAATTTTTATTTGATTTTTATTATGTATTTACAAAGGAAAATAAATATATATAGGTACATGTATACATGGTGTATACAAAAGAGAGAGAGAATTTATTTTTATTCTATGTTTATCATTTTTATTTTATTTTTATAAATATATACAAATTAATCAAAAACACATTTTTATTTTTATTTTTAGGAAAATGAAATTATTTATATATATAGGTGTATGTACAAGCATGATTGACCCTATCTCCCTCTACTTGGTTTCTTTTGCGGTCAGGCCAATGCTTGGCCCTCCCTTGGGATTAGGTCGCTCAATATTTATTCTAAATATTTCTTTCTTTTTCTGTGTCTCTTTATTCTTTTATTTATGCACAAAAATATGCTAATTATTCAATATTAACAAATACATGCCTTTTGATAATTTATTATATTTACACATATATACATGGTGTTTTTGCCAAAATAGCTAGCTAAAATAAAATAATAAAGAGTGATGAATGGGTATTCATCATGGACCTTAGAGAATCCACCTAAGGGGGTAAAACCCATTGGGTGTAAATGTATCTTCAAGAGAAAGAGGGGACTTGATGGGAAGGTATAGACATTCAAGGCATAGATCGTAGCCAAGGGGTACACATAGAAAGAAGACATTAAGTACGAAGAGACATTCTCTCTTGTGACTATTCTTAAGTCCATTAGAGTACTGCTAGTTGCACATTTTTACTATGAAATTTGGTAGATGGATGTTAAGACTGCATTCCTCTATAGATACCTTTAAGAGGATATCTATATGGAGCAACCCAATATTTCATAACTAAGGAAGTGAAGTGTGTAAGCAAAAGAAATCCATCTATGGGATCAAAAGGGATTATCATAGATTGAACATTAGATTTGATAAAACCATAAAGAGTTATGATTCCATTTAGAATCCCGATGAACCATGTGTGTACAAGATGTTTAGTGGGAGCGTTATTGTGTTTATCATGCTTTATGAAGATGGCATCCTTATCATTATGAATTATACATGAACGATGACAATTGTTAAGGTCTGAAAGTCCCATATCTTTGAGATGAAAGATATGAAGATAGGATTTACGCATTAGCACATCACAGAAGCATGTAGATCGCATCGAATATGATTAAGGGAAACTAATTATATTAGTTGCAATAGGTAGTAGAATTTAAAAAGAAATTGAATAGAAGAAGTAACATGATATGAGAATACTTCTCAAATAATTTCATTAAAGATCACAAAAAAGTCAAAGGATTACTTCTTGAAGCGTGCTTGTGATTGTGTGTATCTAAGCAAAGAGACCTCCTGTCTCAAATCTGATCCGACGATGGATGCATTTGCGAGTGCATGGATGAGACACATGCTTCCCACAATCCATGTTGATGATCTGGGCATGGAGTCTCATGATTTTGTCTCACAAAATCAGTATCCTTCCTCGCGAGCACGATGTTCTAAAGAAGATGGATATCCACGAGCAATCAATCTGGCAGCACAACGATGATGCGATAACTGTGAGGCTCTTAAGGTCAATATGGTGGACAACCACAATATTGGGAGAGAGAGACACCTTGGACATGTGTGAGAACAGAGAGAGTTGTTTCTCTTGCAATTGCAATAAAGAAAGAGCTAGGTCTAGACTTTATTTTATAACATATTGGATGTTTATGGATCTCAATCCATGTGCACAAAGTGTTGGACATGCGAGCCCACAACGAGCCATTATGAAATAAATTTTATTGCACATATCATTCCCATATCTGAAATGAAGAATAAATAATTTGCATAATAGGTCCCTCTGTACAATTAGGGTTATGTACCATGGCCATCTTGATGATCATAAAGCTGTTGATTCATTAAATGAATCATAGAGAATGATGTTTGGACGAATATCTAAGGAGTTAGATAGAGGACTCATCAAGCACCGTCAAATGATTATTAAGAGAAGATCTCCATCCTGAGTAGGAGATGGCAATCCTTTCTCACATAGGTTGATATCTGACCGACCTCTTGATGTAGGTCCTCTGCATGGGAATAGTGATTCGGAGGTGTCAAATTAGTTAGGTCAATGGGTTGACTTAACGAGATCGAGATAACCTAAGTCCTATGTTGAATGCTGTCACGGCATAGGCACACATCCTCTGACCGGAGACAGATGTATTGCTATATGTCTGAGTATGTACATTTGGCAGACCAATAGGTTGATGGCCTAACCAAGGTCTATACACCGGCGAGCTGGTGTGCATATAAGGGCATATGAGAAATACGATCTCTCAAATGGATCATACAGGTTCACTTATGAACCGGAAGACATGAGCCCACTCATGAGGTATTGGGACTGATTGAATTCCATGCATGGTCGTCGTGCTTTGGAAGCATGACATGAATTTGAAGGTATGATATATGCTTTGGAAAGCATATGATCGATACTGATGAATCTCCATTTCATCACCTTTATTCTATCATTTTGGCCTTAAAAACCCCCAGCAAATGCATGAAAATAGCATTAATTTGTACATATTAGCATTCAGTATTTATTGTATTAAATGTACACAAAATAAGGTTTTTAATGCCAAAATTATAGAATAAAGAGAAGAAAAGAAAAAGGAATAAAATATTGCAAATATTTTATGACCCTAACCCCGAGACCAAGGCCAGCATGGACTTGGTCGACAAGGAATAAAGTAGGGGGAGATAAGGGCCAATTATACAATAAATATCTCATTTATTAATTCATTCATTTATGCATTTTTGGCACCTATTTTGTACAATATTATTTATTCATCAAATAAAGAAACTTTGTACATAAAAGTTGTAGATAATAATGTAAATAAAATTACAAAATTAAGTTTGTGCAAAAATAATATACAGTGTACATTTTATACACAAAATAAGAAGCAAAAAGCTCAACTTCACAGACTCATATCTTGCAAATAAAAACTCCAAATCACCCAAACTCACCTTTAATTGTATATAGCATTTCATAAACTATTTTATAAAATTGGTTTCATAATTTTTGGAGTCCATCTGTGGAAGTTCAGTTTTTGGCCCTTCTTGTACATAATACCTGATTAAAATATTCATTTTATTTAATATTCATTATTTTTATAAACTCATATTTTTAGAATCGTGTAAATAATGTATATAATTCATATACATATTAGCCTTAGAATAAAACCCAAAAGAATTTGTAAATAAAACAAGTCTATATAATATATAGGTAAAATACCTATAAGTATACTTACATATACACAAACACATTTATTTAAAATATAAATAAACTCATAAAAATTAAACAAAAATACCTTTATACTCACAAAAATAAGTTATAAAATTATAAAATAAGAAACTAAAATAATGAAATAAAATAAATAAATTAAAAATAAAATATACAAAAATACATGTAGATATACACATATACACATTATTCAATTAAAACTGTAATAAAATAATTCATAAAAATAAATAAAAATCGTATTAAAATACTACATACAATAATAAAGATTTTTTATTTTATACTTGAAAAATAATAAAATCGTTTATTAGCTTAAATAATTCATTCTTTGATACTCCTGCCTATTTTGTCTTCTAGCGGCCCCCGTGGACCAACCACAGGCCGGCAAAAGTTGACCTCGGGTCAACTCTTCTGACTCAAGGATGGCCCCTCTGACAAGTCACGAGAGGTCCCTCTTCCTCGATTTTTCACGCCAATTGTGTTGCTCGAGGGTGATAAGACCCTTTATGAGATTTGTTCCTCGAACATCCACGAATCACGCCGCATCCCATGATTCCTTGTACAGCATCTAGATTCACCAAGATCTGCCGGCCAATAAGGGCGCAAACTTTGCTTATAAATAAACCCTCCGACCTCCTCATCCATTTTGGCCTCCCTTTCCGTCGTTTTCCACCGTCTATTCCAGTCCTCTGAGGTTCCTTGTGACAGGAGGGTCCTCCTGGAAGCTTCAGGCAGTTGGAGGAGTCGAAGGAGCGCCCACGGCCGCCGCGTCGCCGGAGGTCCTGCTCCCTGGTCGCACACCAGGTATAAGAGCTGCTTTCTTCTCGTTTTTAGCTTAGCTTTAGTTTTTACTTTGTAGTCTAGCTCTTAGAATAATCAGTAGAGTCTTAGGTGCTCGATTTGACCAAGATCGAAGTTCGCCGGAGTTTAGCTCCGGCGAACCTCTCTACTCTGATTGGCACGCTATCCGACCCTTCGTTCCACCTCATCGCCTTCCCCTACGTATTCCCCACGCACCCACGCTTTAAGATCAACCAGAGCTTGCCCAGCTCTGCGAATCGAGGTCCTCCCTCCTCCGCTTCGCCGGACCTCGCCGTCCTCCACCTTTCCCCGTTCGTCTACCCTAAACCTCGGGTCGAGGAAGACCCCCTCGAGCCCCTTTTTCATTTGGTGCAGGACCCAAGCTGAAAGGAGCCCTTTGGGGCTCGACTCAAGTCCATTCGAGGTTCCAGGACCCCCTTGTCTTCCCCGAGCTCGTTCAGCCGATCTAGGAGGTCCTGGACCTTCTGGAGTATCTCGAACGGTGCGCACCGCTTCGCCGGACGTCTGGAGGCCACAAGCAGCAACATCGAGCGCCTGGAGGCGGAGGAATCACCGATCGAAGCCAGGGAAGTCAGCTGTTCTTCCCTGTTCTTCGTGAGCAGCAGCAGCCGTTGGATCGAAGAGACAGCCCCAGTTCTAATCGGGGCCGTCCATCAAGCACCAGCCGTGGCCGTGCGATCAGATCTCAGATGCAATCACAGCCACGGATCGCCGAAGGGGTATCGAGCGTCGAGGGCTCGACACGTGGATAAGTGGCGTACTGGAAGCCGTTGGATCGCGCGCCTTTAGGGGGTAAATTGCATATCCCGTCCCCCGCATTTTTATATTTAATATTTAGTGTTGTAAATAAATTTGTCAGTTGTAAAATAATTGTTTAATTTGCTGAAGGACCCTTGAACTTTCATGTATTCACGTTTAGGTCCTTCCGCACCTCACGTGTAGTCCCACGTGAGGCGCGGATATTTTGCATACAACCCCTGGCGGGTTTCGTAAATTGTAAATTAGTGCTAAAAATTAAAATAAATGTGTATTCCCGTAGGTATTTTTGCATGTGCCCCTGGATGTTATTTTATTTGCAAAAATGCCCCTGCCAGGCTGTATATATTCTATGTCTTTTATCTATTTATTAAAAATACTTAGAAGGCTTCTAAAAATTCACAAAAATTAGGATAGGTGCTCTATGCCATGCTTGTTCACGCCCATATTTTAGTTTGCATTTTTTTGCATTTTTCCTAATTATTAAAAATGAAAAAGAAGCCATTTTTGTACTGTCTAAATTAGAAAATACAAAAAAATTAGAAAATGTTTTTGAAAAATTCCAAAAAAAATTATATATGATATATTTATATATATATTGAGTCCAGAAAATGAAAAACCCTAAAAATATGAAAAAGAAAATTAAAAAAATCATAAAACCCCAAAAGCAACATAAAAATTAGAAAAACTCTTTAAAAACCCAAAAAATACATTTTTCTCTTTTATAATTATCTATATATTATTATTAATATGTAAAAATTAATTTGGGTAATTTTGGGTATTATTTGATATTTCTAAAACCCAAATCATATACGGCTATTTATTTAGTCCTATATTGTGGACATTTTTGAATTGAAAAATACATAAAAATTAGAAATATAAAAAAAAAATATAAAAAAAAAGGGGTTAAAAATATAAGTCTATATATTAAGTTTTTATGCTTATAAATACATTCTATATTACTTCTCTCTCTCTCTCTTCTTATATATATATATATCTCTTTATGTATATATATAGTATATAGATTTATCTAATTAATAATATAAAAACAAAAAAAAGGGGGTATAAAATATAAAATCAAAATAAAAATTATAAAAACAAAAAAAAATATCTAAAAAAATATAAAATTAAAAACCCACATAAAAACAAGCTTCACACATGGATGACTTGGTGATACATCTAGGCTACGCATTTTGTATTGCTCTCTGTGGTTCGATCTCTACATGCTTGTCACTATACATTTTGTTGTAGAGTAATAAAAATTAATTCACATTTATTTTTTTGGAGTTAATTGATACATTCTTTGATTGTGGGTTAATTGTTGATAACTCGCCTTTTATTGAGGGTCGCCACGACGACATATTCAGACCCTTGATAAAAAGCGCGTTCATCAAATGGCGCCGTTGCCGGGGAGCAATGAGCATAGCCTACTTTCTTCTTTGTCATTCTTGTGTACATTTTTGGTGATATTCATTTTTGATTCATGATTGATTATATTCTGTGAGCAGCCATGTTATTGACATTAATCACTATGCTTAATTGATTCAATTCTTGTGATTATCTTTCTGTGCTCTATGATTGATTAAGTGAACTATTCTAATACACTCTTTTTGTGACTTTGATGCGAGGGTCCGCCACGCAAGGATGGCTTCTTAGGAGGCCAAGGCAGCCAAGCTTGGAGGAGGACGGTCTTCTCTTCTCATGACCATCAGGAGAGAGTATCAAGGAAGCAAGGAGATGTGAATTAGATAGGCTTAGAACACTTAGGATTATCTCTGTAATTTTTGGTGAGAGAGAGAAAATTTTGGTATGTAATAATTAACAGGACTCTACTCTTCACAATGAGGTCCAGTGCCCGGGTGTCTGTTCACCTGGGGGCCTCATCGCTGTTTTCCGCGATTTCTACCGCCTTCTTTCCTTTGTTTTCCGCTGTTTTGTGCTTTTCGCCTTTATTTTACTTTGTTTTGTGTGCTTGGAGCCCCTAGATATAGGTTGCTTGACTCGGTAGCTAGGTCCAAACATTAATAAGAATGCATGTTCCTATAGTCTACTTCGTATGGATCTAGTCAAACTTAAACAGCTAAGTCATTTATCTCTTAACCCACGTGCCGTGAGCGAGCCCCATCAAGCGCTACTCCTAAACTCGAGCGTGTCGAGAAGAGGAGGGGTGAGCCAAGACCGGACCCTTAGGTTAAAGATGAATGACCAAGCTTGTGGTTCTTCACGTTAATAGCAGCTAATGTTTAGGGCGATTTTGACGAATGCACACCGCCATGTAGATAGGTTTAAAAATTCTGTTTTGCATACCACATGGAGAGAGCTGGGATGCACTGTAAGTCTTCTAACTCAGCATGCATCATTCGGTTCAATGATGAGATTTCCATCATAGAACCACTTGCATGGCTTTTCCGCTATCTCCCTCTGATTTTGAGCACCTAGGACTTAAACGAAAATCTACCAAAACGTTAGGCGCTGGTATGAAACAGATCCAAAAAAAAAAGTGAAAACCCAAAAAATTAAAACTAGGGGACTGCTAAATAAACTTTGACCTTAATTAAAATCCGTAATGGACTATCATTGTACCGGGTTCATAAAGCCCTCATTGTTTTCAGGTACCTTGGAGGGGGACCAAAACCCTACTCCCTTGAGCGAGTGCGACCCCCTAAGGATTAGAGCCAAAAAGCCCAGTCTGCAACTGCCTTGTGTATCGCCTGGATTTCCGAAGTAATGGCGCTTCTATCGTACGTAGGCGAGTAGGACTTGGTCACCAATGGTGACTCTCTGTTGTGAGAGCATCGACCCTGCCCGAAGTATTGAGCATAGGCCACGCCTTCACGGGGGTGTCTGTCTCATCGTCCTGCGTCCGAGTAGGTTCTTGCACGCTCACGGGTGATTCCGTTGCGAGCGAGAACCGAAGTATTGGTTTCACCTATCGGCTTCCTCTCTCTTTTCTTTGGCTGAGTAGGGATCCAGGAAGGGTTACAAGGACTCCAAAAAGTACAGACTACAGGTTACACAGGAGGAGGACAAGTACGGGATACTCTTCCGGCAGTACTCTCTCTCCTATAGGGTAGCGTACTAAGGACTTGTTACAAGATATGCCTGAAATAACAACTCTAAAAATGAAAAGATAATAAATAGCCGAGCTTTCACGGCTTCACATGGCGTGAGTTGGTGAACCCGATTTTGTCTTGTGTTTGTATGGATCTAGATTAAGGTTCAAAGATCCAAGTCCCGCGCCTTTGCGCAAAATTTTGTTGTGTCACTCCTCTTTGACCCCCGCTCAGTTTGAGCCTTTTCTACTGTTTTGCACTCCTTTGAAATCCTCGTTGACCATCGTATCTTTCATCCAACATCCTACCTTCTCTTGTACTTCGCGAAGTTGATCCATGGATGGTTTCCGTCGGGACCATGCCGACACCCACATCGACTCCATGGACTCACCTTCGCCAATAATTTCGAGGCGATTCCCGAGAACTGATCCGGACCTTGCGGATCGGACTCCAGACTCCTCGTTTTCTACCTTTCTCTTGGCCACCCAATAAACTGGGATCACTTTTGTCCCACTACCGCAGTTGTGAATGGGAGTCGATTACAGTCTACATCATTTTTCCATTCACAACATGCTGGGGTTAACTTGAACTCCAGCCTCATCACGACAGCTGAGTATTTATGGCAAGTGATCTGATTCGGGCCGTCTCATTATGCAGATAGAAGACAGCGCGAGCCCTGGAGACTCCTCCAGAGTTCATCTCTTCCGACTCAGACCCTGACATGGCTCCCGGAGGAAAGGGCAAGGGTCAGCAGCCACCCACACCAGAGAGCCAGGCGCCAGATCAGAATCAGGTCAATGCACAATTACTGGCATCTATCCAGGCCATCCAGCAGCAGCTGACCGAACAGGCCCTCACTCAGACAGCTTTCCAGGACATGTTGAATGATGTGATTAACCGAGATGATGGAGGAGGAGGCAGAGGCAGAGGAGGCAGGAGAGGAGAAGGTGAAGGTGGAGGAGGTGGTGATGACCCCAATGATGATCTTGAGTTACCACCACAGAAACCTACCCTTAAAGAGACATACAACCCGGGAGATAGCCAGATGACCGAATGGATCCTCATTCCACCGGTACACGCTCACTTTGAGCTGAAGCCCCAATTCATTGCTCTTCTTCCTGCATTCCATGGAAACACCAGCGAGGAGCCGTACATCCACCTGCAGCAATTCTCCCGCATTTGCCGTACGACTCACTATCCCAATGTCCCTCTGGGCATTGTCAAGATGACGGCTTTCCCCTTCAGCCTACAGGATAAGGCCCTTTATTGGGTCAATCATATGGGAAAAGTTGTGACGACCTGGGAGGAGCTGAAGTCCGCTTTCTTGCACAAGTACTACCCTCTGGGTCGGCTCAACCAGATGCGAGCCCGTATCAGTAATTTCTCCCAAGGACCCCATGAGTCGATACATGAAGCATGGGAGAGATTCACTGACCTGCAGGAGAAATGTCCCCATCATGATATTCCGAAGACCAGCTTGGTTCAGCATTTCTTTGGGGGACTGAACATTGAAAGTCAAAGGCTCGTAGACGCAGCATGTGGGGGCTCACACTTCAATAAGGATGAAGACGTCGTCTGGCAGATCTTTGAAGAAATGGCCGAAGGAGAGGCCGCCCTCTCTTCATCCAAGGCTTATCAGAAGCAACCCCAGATCCTTCAAAAGCAAGTACACATGGCAACGTCTAAGGAATCAGAGAGAGATGAGAGCTCCAACCTCAGCATCATCGGGGGCCATCTCTCTAAAGTCGACATCATCGAGAAGCGATCACAGGATCTCGAAAAACTCGCCGTGATCGAGAAGAGGACCCAGAGTTTGGACAAGCTGGATCACATCACCAAGCAGCTAGAACTGCTGGTAGGTACCATCAATTCTGTTCAGTCGGCAGCACCGCTCGAAGCTCCAGCTGAGAGAAAAGACGAGCAACCACCGCTACACCAGCCTCAGCCGAGCCAGCAACCACCGGCAGTTCAGCACGTGTACTACGTGCAGGCACCTGATCAGAGCCAGCCGCAACAGCAGATGGTTGTGTATCAACCAGAGTTTATTTCAGAATCCGATTCAGTGTTCCCACCACCACCCCTGGTCCAGGAAGTTAATGGGGTTTGGACTCATGACGCACAGCCGACCCGTCCTATGG